>QXTE01000363.1:789344-801278 GCA_003942145.1 Platysternon megacephalum | reverse complement strand
TGCTATATAATTTAACTGTAACGTACTTTATCTGTTTAACCTTTTAATAACTCTCATTTCTTTTTCTTAGTTAATAAACCTCTAGACCACTTACTAAAGGTTTGGCTATCAGCATGGGTTTTTATTTATGATATGAAGTATCCATTGACGTTGGTAAGTGGCTGGCCCCCCAGGGCTGGAAGAACCTGATGGGTGGTGAATTTGGTTTTAATAAGCTTTCATCACAAAGTCCAGTTTGTCTGGGTGGTAAAAAAAAAGGGGGGGGGGGGGCTGGACTTTCTAAGGGGACTGTCTGTGGCTTCAAGGTAAAACTAATACAGGGTTCCAGGAGTGCCTTTTGTTCCTGGCTTGGTGAAATCTAATGTGAGAATATACCACCAGTTTGGTGTGTGTGTGGGGGGGGTGTCTGCCCTGTTTTCTGACAGTCAGTCATTTTCAGCTGGGACCCAGGCCAGGCACCGTGACAGCTGGGTCCACATGCGCTTGAACATCCGCAGGGATGAGGTCCCGGATGGTTCCCCAGGGACATCTGCACCCCGTGCCTCCTTCCATAAGGGTTAGCTGTGTCCCAGACGCCCCTCGTCCTCTAGCCGGGGCCAGTCTAGAGCCAAGCTATTGCATAATGTCTGGGCAGCGAAGGGTTAATCTCAGTCCCCCCTGTTGTCCGTCCCCCCCAGCGGAGTGGGGGTTTCACAGCTCAGGTGCTTTCCTGCCCCCCCACCCACCCCCCATCTGCTGATGATGTGACCAGCTGGGCTCTATGTGGTGAAGGGGGACAGTGGCGAGTCCCCATCTGCAGCCCCAGGCCCAGGCGGGGAACGAGGGCACTGGGGAGATGCAGTCTCAGCGAGGGGGGCTCTGGGGAGGGAGAGAAACAGCAGCAGAGGCAGGAAATNGGGGGGGGGGGGGGGGGGGGGGGGGGGGGGGGGGGGGAGGTCGGGATCAGAGCCAAATAGGGACTGGAGAGACACACACACCCCGCCGGCTCCAGAGCAGCAAGGGGAGGGAGTTTGGGGAGCTGAACCCCAGGGGTCTCCCACCCACCCAGCCGGCTCTTGTGCAGCAGTGAAGCAGGAAAGATTTGGCTGTATTCATCTGTTGCTCAGCTGTGGTTTATTCTCTTCCAGGAGATGAGGAGGAGGAGAGCCCCCCAGGAGGAGACATCAGCGAGAGTCAGGGCAGAGCAGGACAGCAGCTGGGAGACCCCCGCTCAGCATGGAGAAGACTTCAGCCAAGCCAAAGCCAACCCTATCACCATGGGAGAAAAAGCCCATAGATGTTCTGAATGTGGGTAAATCTTTAGCCGGAGATCGAACCTTCACAGGCACCAGAGGATCCACACGGGGGATCGACCCTACAAATGCCCTCAGTGTGGGAAGAGCTTTGCTAATAGCTCCAACCTCCTTCACCATCAGAGGAGCCACACAGGGGAGCGACCCTACATGTGTGCCCAGTGTGGGAAGAGCTTCAGTCAGAGCGTGACCCTAATCAAGCATAGTAGGACCCACAAGGGCAAGAGGCCCTATGGGTGGGGCGAGTGCGGGAAGAGCTCCGCTCAGACCTCCAACCTCCTGGAGCATCAGAGGATCCACACAGGCATGAAACCCTACAAATGCCCTGACTGCGGGAGAGTGTTCTGCCATAACTCCTCGCTGACAGGCCATCGGAGGGTCCATACTGGTGAGCAACCCTACAAATGTGTCATCTGCGGGAAGAGCTTCAGCCAGAGGTCCAACCACACCCAGCATCTGCGGACCCACACGGGGGAGCGACCCTTCACATGCGATGAATGTGGGAAGAGCTTCAGTGTTCGCTCCAGGCTTATTATGCACCAGAGGATCCACACAGGGGAGTGACCCTGTAAATGTCCCAACTGTGGGAAGCGCTTTAGTGACTGGACAAATTTCACAAGGCATCTGAAGACACATACCCAGGATGGACCCGAGAAATAAATTTGGAAGAAAGCTTAATTTGGAGCTCAGACCTTGGTGGCGAGAGCAGGGGTCTTGGATTATCAGGACTCCTGGGTTCTATTCCCAGTTGTAGGAAGGGAGTGGGGTCTAATGGGATAGAACAGCGGGAGGGATGAACGTCAGGACTCCTGGGTTTTATTCCCCGCACTGGGAGAGAAGTGGGGTCTAGTGTGTTAAAACAGGGGGCCGGGAGTCAAGACACCTGGATTCTATTCCCTGCTGTGGGAGTGGGGTCTAGTGGGTTAGAGGAGGAGCTGGGAGTCAGGATGGCTGGGTTCAGTTCCCAGCTCTGGGAGGATGCAGGGTCTACTGTTTAGAGTGGGGAGGGCATTTCATTACTTTCCTAACCTTTTAGTTTTATAAACACCATTGCTGGGATACCTGTGAGAAAGCTCATGCTGCAAAACCTCTGTTAGTCTATAAGGTGCCACAGGATTCTTTGCTGCAATCCCAGGATGTATCAGGGAAGGTACTTCTAGTAGAGGTAGGTGGGGGGATAGTTCAGTGGTTTGAGCATTGGGCTGCTAAACCCAGGGTTGTGAGTTCAATTCTTGAGGGGGCCACTTAGGGATCTGGGGCAAAACCAGTACTTGGTCCTGCTAGTGAAGGCAGGGGGCTGGACTCAATGACCTTTCATGGCCCCAATGTCATGTGGCTATGCAAAAGGCAACCACAATCCCAGGATGTATCAGGCAAGGTATTTCCAGTAGAGGTTCTTCTCATCCCAAACCATCTTTGGAGACTCAGGGAGCAATACAGTATTGCCATTCATTCCTATCATAGAAAACCATCCAAGACAGATAGCTGTCCAGCCTCCTTTTGAAAACCTCCAGTGAAAGGAGCTTCCACCACTTCCCTAGGCAGTTTAGCGTTTTCATATCTTGTTCTCTTGACGTCTCCTCTGGTTGTTGAGCTGCTTCTTTCCAGAACTTGTGCTTGTCCAATCTTTGTGATTTCTTCAGTGCTTTGTGCAACACTTTTTCTTCTTCCACTTTCCCAACAGCCTTGGCTGGTTTACACTTTTCCTGCAAGGTTCTTGTTTTGTTACTTATCCAGTTTTTCCTTGTGTGCTTACACCTTCCAATAACTTCCTCCGCTGTATTCTGTATAGCTTCCTTGAATGGTTCCCATTCGGTCTGTAGTGAGATTTCTTCATCATCACAAATTAATAGCCTGAAATACCCCCCCAAGCATGGCTTCGTGTGCCTCCTTTGTGGAGTTTTCCTTTAATTTATCAAAATCAAATTTGGTTCCACTTGCACCATCTTTTTCTTGGACTTTCACTTAATCATTCCCATGAGTAGTTTGTGATCCCTGCCACACTCTCTCGACTCTAACATCCAACAATGGCCATGTGGGCCTTTCACTGATAAGAATCAGGTCAGTCAGGTTTGTGGTTTGACCAGCTGGTGAATTCCATGTAGCTGTGTGCGTAACTCTGGGAGGAAACCAAGCATGGCCAATCATCAGGTTGTGTATCTCACAGCAAGTTCTTAACCTTTCCCCATTATCGTTTGCTTTCTCAATGCCATGTAGTCCAACACTATTCATTTGCCTATCATGTCGGCTAACAATTGTGATGGTTCTCTCAGGGTATCCAGAATTGTAAGTCACCTTGTTACCCTCCTGCCTCTGGTGAGAGGGAGTCTTGCCTGTGGTAGCTGGGGGTTAACTCCCTATCACCACCATCCTTCAGCCACCAAACACTCTCCTCTGGGCTATGCCAGCCCGGTCCTTACCTTGCAGGTAAAGAAGAGGTTCACTCTAGTCTCCTTGAAGCATTCCTGTTGTGACATACAGCCCCTGACACTGGAGTAGTGTACCCCAATTTATGAGTCTGACCTTACCTCACCATTCGCATAGCACTTGTGAGCACTTATAATAAAACAAAAGGTTTATTTAGGGAAAAGCTAGACATTCCACTAGAAACAAGAGAGAGGTGGTCACAATACAAAACAAAATCATAAAACATGAACTAGAGCCTGTTGGGAATGAAGGCACATTTAGGCAGAAGTCTGCTGTGGATTTTAAGAGTTTGTTCTGATAACGTTTAACAGCAGAAGCAGAGCTATGTATGTGTAAGAAACTGCAGAGCAATCATGGTTGTGAGAACAGGAAAAGATCCAGTGACTTAAAAGCTAGAAAAGACCGGTTTGAACTAACACTAAACTTGTACTGATGCGGGAGGAGAGTTAACATGGAAATGAGAGACTAATACACATATATAAATTTGTTAGTCTCTAAGGTGCCACAAGTACTCCTGTTCCTTTTTGCGGATACAGACTAACACGGCTATTACTCTGAAACCTAAGAAAAGAATAAAATTTGTAAGTAAGTTTGTGTAACAAAGGGAGGTTGAAGCTGTATTGTCTGACGCTGGAAGTGACCGCAGTCCTCCTAAGGAGCTTCCCACTTGTAAGTAGTTGATCACAACTTGCTGAGTGTTTTGCCTTAATAAATATTTGTTAGACCCATCTGCTGAGTACTAATAGTTGCCTTTCCTACCTAATGCACACCGCTTCTGCTGAGCATTCATTGACCCCAGAGTGAAATGATGTAGTGGCCATAGTCCAGTTCCAATGGACAAACTTCCTAAGTGGTTGTCGGGGTGGGGAGCAGGAAGTATAAATCCATGAGACATTTCTGCCTTCTCAGCTATCCACCCCAAGTACAATCAGGCCCCTGACCCGTGAGCCTCCCTGGCCACCCCCTATGCACCACCTGAGCTGGCTGTGTGATATGCAGCTGACGCACCTCTGAACCGTGCCTTGGAAAGAGCTGTCGAGGCTTGTGCTCCACACCCTTCACTTCCTCACTCTTGTGTCCTGCCCCAGCACCAAGTGGTGGGACCTCCTATCCCCTGTGGAGGGTGAGGAACTTTGGTGGGCAAATGCATATTTCACGTTGGTCCCACGGCCCACCCGGGATATTAGTTGGCCGCTCCTTCACAGAGCCATGAGCATGGGTGTGAGCGCTGTCCGGGGTTCTCTGCTTGGTGCCCCAGCTGGATCTAGGTTTTTGAACCTGTGACTTTCACTTGTGTCCCTGTGGTTTTTTTTTTCATTTGTTGTCCCTCAAAAATCATTTGAGAGCTCGGTCCGGTAGCTCCTCCCCTTAGGCTGGAGGAGAGGGGCTTTAAATATGGGTGGGCTTGCACCATCCCATCCTGAGAGCCTCAACAGGAATCCCCCACCCCAGGTCAAGTCTCAGGCATGAAACCCCTTCCTGTGGAATCAAGTTTGTCTGCTTGTCACTCAACACTGTCTCAGAACCCTGAGGGCCCCAACATTCCATCCAGCTGCTTCAGAACCCTCAGAGGCCCAACATTCTGTGCACCTGCCACGGAACCCTCAGGGCCCCAATATTCCGTGCAGCTGCCACGGAACCTTCAGACACCCCAAGATTCTGTCCAGCTGCCCCAGAACCCTCAGGGCACCAACATCTCGCCCAGCTGCACATTCCTTGGGATAAGGGATCCCTGTGGGACTGTGTCCATTGTGCTTGAATATCATAGGGTGGGTGAGGCCTTGTTGAGATCCCGGCCGGGGCTCCCTTCCACAAGGGCTGGCTGCCTGCCAGTGCCCCCCTAGGGGGCGTCCCAGCATGACGGTGCGGCGCGCTAATGGCTATAGCTCTACCCCGCCCTCGCCGGAGCGCTGCGCCTAACGTCTGGGCAGGGACGGGTTAATCTCAACTCCGCCCCTTCCCGGGGCACGTGGTGCCATAAGGGGTCTGTAATAGGGCAGGTCGGGAGCAGGGTGCGAGCCCAGCAGCGCTCCGGACGCCTGGGTTCCGAGCCTGGCTCGCAGCGCCGTGAGGGGCGAGTCCCAGTCTGCAGCCGGCGGGCTCAGGAAGGGCTCGCCCCGGCCGGCCGGTGAGTGGGGGCGCCGGGGAGACGCCGAGGCAGGAAATCGCTGCCTGGAGAAGTGTTCGCAGGGCCGGGGGGGTCGGAGCCGAAACGCGGCTGGTACCGGAGAGACCCGCCCCCAGCCGGCTCTGGAGCAGCGCGGGGGGGTCTGTGCCGCTGAGCCCAGCAGGGTCCCCCCAGCCGAGCCCGCCCTGGGGCAGCAGTCGAAGGGGGGTTTCTAGATCAGCTGTGCGGTGTTTCCTTCCTGTCCCGAAGGTGAGAACAAAGGATCAGGGAATCCCCATCAGCCCGGGACCTGGATCCCAGAGCTGCACAGGCCACTCGCGGGGAGACCCCAAAGCCCTGAGTCAGGGCGGGGCTGGTTGGCAGCAGAGAGACCCCCCCCCCCCCAGTCCCAGGGGAGAGTCACGACCCCGTCCTCATGGAAGGAAAATCCCATAAATGTTCTGACTGCAGGAAAAGCTTTAAGCAGAGCTCGACCCTGAGGAGGCACCAGCGAACCCACACGGGGGAGCGACCTTACAAATGCCTCCAGTGTGGGAAGAGCTTTGCCGACAGCTCCAACCTCCTTCGCCATCAGAGGAGCCACACGGGGGAACGACCCTACACGTGTGCCCAGTGCGGGAAGAGCTTCGGGCACAGCGCAACCCTGATCAAGCACTGCAGGACCCACACGGGCGAGAGACCCTACAGGTGTGATGAGTGCGGGAAGAGCTTCTCGGAAAGCTCCAAGCTCCTGGAGCACCAGAGGATCCACACAGGCCTGAAACCGTACAAATGCCTTAACTGTGGGAAAGTGTTCTGCCACAGCTCCTCGCTGACCAACCATCAGCGGGTCCACACAGGTGAGAGACCCTATAAATGCCCCGAGTGCGAGAAGACGTTTGGACGCCGCTCCATGCTCGTTCGACACATCAGGATCCACACAGGGGAGCGACCTTACAAATGCCCCCACTGCGGGAAGGCCTTTGCCGTTCTCTCCGTCCTGATCCAGCATGAGCGGATCCACACGGGGGAGAAACCCCACAAATGCGCCCACTGCGGGAAGTGTTTCAGCGATCCCTCCGTCCTGACCCGGCATGAGCGCATCCACACAGGCGAGCGACCCTACAAGTGTGTTCATTGCGGGAAGTGCTTCAGTCAAAGCTCCACCCATGCCCAGCATCTGAGAACCCACACCGGGGAGCGGCCCTATAGATGTGATGAGTGTGGGAAGAGCTTCAGTGTAAGTTCCAGCCTTGTTGTCCACCAGAGGATCCACACAGGAGAGAGACCCTATAAATGTCCCGACTGTGGGAAGAGCTTTAGTGGCTGGCCAAATTTTAGCAGGCATCTGAGGACCCATGCCCAGGAGTAAACCCGACAGGTGACCCAATTCTGGGAGAAGCTACTGTGAGCACTCTGGGCGCTTTAGAGAGAGAACCCATGCATTGGAGAGACCCTATAAATGCCCCAACTGTAGCCAGAGCTTCTGTCTCAGCTCGGAGCTTCATGGGTACCAGAAAATCCACATTGGGGGGGTTACCTATAAACGCCCCAACTGATGGAAGACCTTTAGTCCCAGGATGTACCTTATTATTCATCAGAGGATCCACAGCAGAGACAGGCCTGAGAAATAAATGTGGAGGTAAGCGTCATTCAGAGCTCAGAACAGGACTTCTGCTGTGGCAGAGGAGTGGGGCCTCCGGGTTAGAGTGGGGCGGATAGTGAGTTTCTTTTCTACCCCGTATTTTTGGAAGAGCCATTGTGTTGATCTTGTGCAATGTGAGTTGTTAAAAATTCAACTGGAACGTGAAGTTGTCTTTTCTGGTAGAATGTAACTTTTCTTCACACTATCATGGGAGGGGCGGGGGGGAAATCAAGTGTGTCCGTGAGGCCAATCTTGTCCCCTTCGGGTCAGTTCCTGTGTACCATTGATCAGAACCATATGGGGTTAGCAGTGCCCTACAATTGCCTGGTCTACACTACAGAGATAAGTCGACGCGAGGCAGCTTACGTCTACCTAGCTTTGTAAGCATCTATACTGAAACGTAGCTCCCACCAACTTAACTCCACCTCCCCGAGAGGCATAGTGCTTAGGTTGACGTAGTGTCAGTGTAGACACTGCATTGCTTACATCGACTGTTGCTGCCTTTCAGAAACCATCCCCCCAATGCCCGACCCTGGCAGTTAAATTGGTGCAAGCACTTCTAGTGAGGACGTGCAAAGCCGACGCAAGGAGCGTAGTGTGGACGTGTAAAACCGATTCAATTACTGCAGTGGCTGTACGTCGACTTAACTTGGGTCGGCTTAATTTTGTAGTGTAGATTTGCCCTGTGTCAAACATCCCACACTGCTACCCCCTTCTCCCAGGTCACAGTCCGGATCCAATGCACAAATGTCTTCACTAAGGGACAGGCTGGGAGAGGAATGGGGTGTCTTACTTCTGGGGACACTTCTTCAGTGACCTCCCGGGCAAACACTGAGATATGGGCCCTTTCCCAGGGCATCCCATTCAGTTGCTCCTCCCAAGGAAGCAGAGTTAGAGCAATGCTGAGCTCTTTTGAAAATAGCACCTGTAAGGCTCAATAGCAGAAGTTCTTCCCCTCCTGTGGACATATGTTAGGTTGTTTAGGAAATTATTTAGTAATTTTAAGTATAAATACTCTTGTTTTACAGGGAAAGATCAAATACACAGATGAGGGAACGCCCTTCACTATTCCTTGTAAATCCAGCAATTCTTTACAGCTGGGATTCTGGGTACCTAACTCCCCCAGGGTCCTTGGAAAATCCCAGCATGCATCATCACCTCTAAGAAACAGTGGGTGGGAAATTTTAATAATAATCCTCAGGAGAAATTATTCCGGGAATCTGTTCTCTGCAAAGTGTGTTCTTTCAGGCTTATCACACACACACACACACACACACACACACACACACACACACACACGTTGCAACCAGCACAATGGATGTCACCACAATGAAGCAGCTAGAATTTGTTTTCAAAACCCCCTCGACTTGCTTCGTGACTCAAACATCTCCAAGGTTCTTTTGTACCTCGAGATCATGTACCTTGACTTTGTGCTTCCTGGTTTTCAGAGATTTAGGTTCAGCCACTCTGAAAGGGGACAGGGCACCAGTGGGCAACTTTAACTTTGCATTAATCAAGTTGTGGGGTATTTAAATAAGGGATGGGCATATAGGTCCCTTCTTGAGGCCCATGAGGGTGCAGGGATAGGCACTAAGGCAGCCTCTCTGGGCCACTTCCTACCTCCTTGTTCCTGCTCCAGGATGCCGGATGTCCACATAAGCACCAGTTTGCAGGTTGCCTACCCGCCTCCAATTCATAGGGGCTTCCGCTCACTGACATTCCTTTTCCCAGCCAGGGCCTGGCTGCATCCTGTCCTGGAGGAGGTCCTTCTCCCTGCCCTGTCCTGTCCAGCCCCCATTGAGCCACTGGCTCCCTTTTAAACCCCGCCTCCAATTGGAGCATGCTCAGCAAGGGTGGAGGGGCGGGGCCTCCTGAGCCCAGAGCTGCTCTTGAATCCTCTGCGGTCCAGTGAGGGATTTATACACCCCATCACAACATCCCAGAAGGATGTTTGCCTTTTTTTTTTGCAACAGTGTTACATTGTTGACTCATATTTAGCTTGTGACCCACTATGACCCCCGGATCCTTTTCTGCAGTGCTCCTTCCTAGTCACTTCCCATTTTGTATGTGTGCAACTGATGGTTCCTTCCTACGTGGAGCACTTTGCATTTGTCCTGATTGAATTTCATCCTCTTTATTTCAGACCAATTCTCCAGATCATTTTGAATTCTAATCCTATCCTCCAAAGCACTTGCAACCCCTCCCGACTTGGTATCGTCTGCAAACTTTACACATGTGCTCTCAGTACCATTATCCAAGTCGTTAATGAAAATATTGAATAGTTGTGAGATCCAAGACCGACCTGTACAATACCCCACTAGATAGGCCCTCCCAGATTGTCGGCAAACCAGTCATAACTACACTTTGAGTATGGTCTTTCAGTCAGTTGTGCACACACCTTACTGTAGTTTCATCTAGACCACATTTCCCTAGTTTGCTTATGAAATTGTCATGTGGAACGGTGTCAAAAGCCTTCCTAAAATCAAGCTATATCCGGTCTACTGCGTCCAGGGCCGGATTAACTTTTTGTGGGCCCGGCGCCAAACATATTTGTGGGGAATGATTGTAAAAGGGGCCAGGGGCAAAAGCACAGTGGGGCAGGAGCTAGGGTTGGTCTCTGGAGCAAGGGAGGGGTCGGGGTAAACTGCAAGCGCAGCAGGGCTGGGGAGGGGGTGAACAGGATCCCCCTCGCCCCTGCCCACGTAGAGCGGGTACCTACCTGGTTCTAGCCCATTCTCTTCGTCTCTCTCTGCACTGAGCTGCCCCTCCTCCCACAGCAGCAGGACAGGTTCTCTTCCAGCCCTCTGGGGTGGGTGTTGGGAGTGGGAGGAGCGGAGGCTAATGTGGTTACTCCTATAACCGGACATTTAGTTTCCAGTCAGCACTGCTAACCGGACACTCAGGTCCCGTTTTCTACTGGAGTTTCCAGTCTAAAATTGGATACCTGGCAACAGGGCTGCCAGAAAAGCCTGAGGGGGGGGAGAGGGGCAAGCAATCATTTTTTAAAGTAAGAGGGCTAAGCCTTAAGGGGGGGCAAGTGGTGGGTGGGCTAGGGTCCTGGCCGCCGGATCCGCTCAGCCTCCTGGCGGCCTGGGTGAACGGAACCCCAGGCCGGTGGACGGAACCCCAGGCCGGTGGACGGAACCCCAGGCCGGTGAACGGAACCCCAGGCCGGTGGACGGAACCCTGGGTGAACGGAACCCCAGGCCGGTGGACGGAACCCCAGGCCGTTCACTCAGGCGGGCAGGAGGCTGAGCGGAGCTGGCGGCTGGGACCCCGGCTGGCAGGAGCCGGTCCACTGCTGGCCCTGCTCAGCCCACTGCCGGCTGAGTGAACAGAACCCCAGCTCGGCAGCAGGCTCAGCGGCGGCCAGGACCCGCAGCCTGCCATTAAAAAAAAATCGGCTTGCGTGCCACCTTTGGCATGCGTGCTGTCGGTTGAGGACCCCTGTTCTAGTGTATACAGTGTACACTGTACTTTATGGTAATTTTCACTATACGCAATTTTCCTCTTACGCGGTGACTTTAGAACCTAACCCCTGTGTAAGATGTGACTCCACTGTAGTGTAAAAATTTTTTGGGGGGCACTGCTTTTTGGTACCCCCAAATGTTGGCGCCCTAGGCGGTCGCCTAGTTCACCAAGTGGTTACACCGACCCAGACAGTATCCCCAGCCCAGGTGACGTGACGGCCAGTGGTGGATTTAGAGTTAGTGGGGCCCCCCAGTCCTGTGCTCAGCTTCATTTTTGGGACCCAGCCAAGAAAAAGAACATTCTCTCTGATCTCCCCCTGCCCCCATTTTTCATTCTTTTTTTCTTCATCCTCCTCCCATAAGTAATAGCAAGTAAATGAAAATAAAGTGAGGTACCTTGATTGTTCTTGTAGTCCAGGGGTAGGCAATCTATGGCACGGGTGCCGAAGGCGGCACGCAAGCTGATTTTCAGTGGCACTCACACTGCCTGGGTCCTGGCCACCGGTCTGGGGTCTCTGCATTTTAATTTAATTCTAAATGAAGCTTCTTAAATATTTTAAAAACCTTATTTACTTTACATACAACAATAGTTTAGTTATATATTATAGACTTATAGAAAGAGACCTTCTAAAAACGTTAAAATGTATTACTGGAACACGAAACCTTAAATTAGAGTGAATAAATGAAGACTCGGCACACCGCTTCTGAAGGGTTGCCGACCCCTGTTGTAGTCTAACTTATTTTTCCATAGACCACTTGAAAATCACGCAGGGTCTCGACGGACCACTTAATGATCTTTCCAAATATTGTAAAAAATGTTCGGGTGCGGGGTCTGGCCAGGAGCTAGGGCGAGGGAGGGGGCTCAGGGTTGGGGCAGGAGGTTGGGGTGTGGAGCGCTTACCTGGGGCAGCTCCTGTTTGGTTCTCAGGATGGGGGTGGGGATGTGTGGGGGGGGTGCAGGGTTCAGGGCAGGGGGCGGGGGGGGTGTGGGGG
>QXTE01000363.1:770355-788842 GCA_003942145.1 Platysternon megacephalum | reverse complement strand
GGGTGTGTGGGGGGGTGCAGGAGTCAGGGCAGGGCGTGTGTGGGGGAGTGCAGGTTTCAGGGCAGGGGCTGGGGGGGCATGAGGGGGGATGCAGGAGTCAGGGCTGGGGGTGTGTGGGGGAGTGCAGGAGTCAGGGCAGGGGGCTCGGGGTATGTGAGGGGGTGCAGGGGGCTGGGTGTGTGTGAGGGGGTGCAGGGGGCTGGGTGTGTGTGAGGGGGTGCAGCGGTCAGGGTGGGCAGAGGGATGTGGGTGTGGGCTGGGGTCATGGAGGTGCTCACACGGGGCTGGATGTGTGTGAGGAGGTGCAGGGGGCTGGGTGTGTGGGGGGTGCAGGAGTCAGGGCAGGGGGTTCAGGGTATGTGAGGGGGTGCAGGGGGCTGGGGGTGTGTGAGGAGGTGCAGGGGGCAGGGAGGGCAGAGGGCGGTGGGTGTGGGCTGGGGTCATGGAGGTGCCCACACGGGGCTGGGGGTGTGGGGGGTGCAGGAGGCAGGGCAGGGGGTTCAGGGTATGCGAGGGGGTGCAGGGGGTATGTGGGGGGGTGCAGGGGGTAGGTGAGGGGGGTGGAGCGGTCAGGGTGGGCGGAGGGCTGTGGGTGTGGGCTGGGGTCGTGGGGGGGCTCACGGAGGGGGCTGGAGGGGGTATGCCCCAATTCCAGCCCCTTCCCCAAGGCCTCAAATGCCTGCACACTTCAGGGGACAGCAGCTGCCGTTGGATGGGGCATTTCCCTCACTGGTGTTAAGCCGCCTGCTGCTCCCAGGACTTGGAGGGACAGCGTGGCTGCTACTCTAGCCCAGGCTGGAGCTGGGAGGAAGGACACGGGTGCTGCTGTGCAAGGTCCCTCGCCCCCATTAGGAGTTGGAGCAAGGACAAGGCACCGGGGCAAGGAGTGGGGAAGTGGGAGAGGGGAGCTGAGGGGGAGAGGGGGCCCCGGGCAGGGCAGGGGGCGCAGCGGGAGGAGGATGGGGAGGAAGATCTGGGAAAAGGGGGCAGCCTGTAAAAAAAATCACTTCCTTCCTGAGAAGCAGACTCACCCTGCCCGGGGTCCAGGCGGCTCGGCTGTTGCCCCCCCCCCCCCAAAAAAAACAGCTGATCGGGAGCAGGGAGAGAGAGTGAGAGGCGGAGGAGCGAGTACACAACACGCTGGGGAACAGAGCCCCAGGCATAGCAGCACCAAGCTTCCCGGACAAGAGAGGCCGGGCCGGGGCCCCTTTGGAGCATGGGCCCGGCGCCAGTGGCGCCATTGTAAATCCGGTATTGACTGCATCCCCCCTTTTCACTAGGCCAGTAACCCTGTCAAAGAAGGAAATCAGGTTGGTTTGGCGTGATCTGTTCTTGACAAACCCAAGCTGGCTATTCCTTATAAACCCGATTATCCTCCAGGTGCTTACAAACCGATTGTTTGTTTAATAATTTGTTCCAGTCTCTTTCCAGCTATCGAAGTGAGGCTGACTGGTCTATAATTCTCCGGGTCCCTTTGTTCCTCTTTGTAGAGACTTAGGTCTGCCTCCCAATTTGAGGGTCCACTTGCAATTCCCGAAACTCCCGCCAAACCCTTTAGGCACCTAAACAAATTCAGCAGCTGCATTTTCTGGGTAAAAATTCCTTAGGGGCCTCTGCCTTTGAGCATGCGCACGGCTGCCTTATCCTAGGCATCTGGAGGGTGATATCCAATCGAACCCCCGGAGTGATTCATGAATCAGGGAAGATGGTAGGTGAGGGTGGGTCCTGATCCGGTAGGTGTGTGAACTACTGGATCAGGGCCCATTCAGAATTTGGCTGGAGGAGGACAAGGTAGGTGACTCTACTCTACTCTCTAGCCCAGTGGTTCACACGCTTGCCTGGGAGGTGGGAGACCCAGGTTCAATTCCCCACGTGGGCAGAGGGGAGAAAGGATTTGAACAGAGGTCTGCCCCGTCAGAGGTGAATGCTCTAACCCTGCAAGGTGGGCACCTCCGCCTCTGGCTATTTTGTGGGGACCGAGGCACCAGCTTAGCTCATTCTCTCAAGACACAGCTGAGGCACCTAAGCCGCCTGGCTCCAGGAGAGGAGTTCCCATTCATGGATTGCCAGGCAGAGCTCGGTGACAACTACAAGGGGTTTGGCCATCATGCCAGACTGACTCCATACTGACGATCTACAATTGTTCTCTGTATACCAGTGCACGGAGAGAGAGGCCCCGGGCATCCAAGGAGAAAGTGGTACAACACGGTGTCTAAAACCATCCAGGCAACCCCACAACAGGCTCAAGGGGGGGGCTCAAAATAGGTGTGGATGGAATCTGCTCATAACCACCCCCCTACCCAAACTTAGTTTTGGAAAAAGGAGATGCTGATGATAGTGATGGGCTATGGCTCAGGATACAGGCAAAGGACTCAGCATCTATGGAACACAACATAGGGCATAAGATACAGGCAAGGCTATATACGCTGTGCGGGAAAAGGGCTAATGCGGTCCTTGAATGTACAGAGAGGAGAAGTAAGTAGGAGGAGGGAGGTGACTTGACCTCTACATACAGCAACAGGCATAGCTGCAGTGTTGGTGTTGTGTTGTGTTGCTGGAGCATGTGTAGTGTAGACGTACGCCCAGACACTTCCCAGCGGATGGCAGTGAGCAGGCAGCTGGGGACAAGGAGCTTGCTTAGAGATTCTTCTGATTTACCCCACAACCTTCCAGATACAAAGCAACGTGTTCCCTAGTGAGAAGCCATCGGGGGGGTGGGCGGAGCTTGTGTTGTGAGCTGTGGTGTCACAGCTGTCCCCAGAACAACCAAAAAACATACACAAACCTGCTGTTTTGCAATAGGCACAGCTGCCTTCACAGGGCACCATCAGGTTTAATTGACAGCACGCAGGGTTAATCAGGTAAAGTAGTGAGCGTTTGGTTCAATCAGCCTCTTGGGAAGGATAAGTAAAGGCAGCTTCTCATTGCCCTGTAGTCCTCTCCCCTTCAGTGTCCCCTAAAAGCCCCACACTTCTGGGACACCGTCCTTATGAAACCCACCGGCCAAGGCCCCATTCACGCTGCAGAGAGACCTGGGATTTTGTAACGGGTTGGAGGGACTCTCAGGCTTTAGCAGTTACAAGTCAAACGGGGCGTTTTCTGTTTTCCAGTTCACACTCTGCACCCTTCCCAGCTGTGTTTTTAGGAGTAAATTGTGAAACATCCTGGGCAGCTATTCCACACTGGCCCCGCAGCAAGGACTGTGGTTTTTGGGGCGTGGGGGGCAGGGTTGTTTTGTTTTTCAGACACTCTCAGCAGACTGTGGGATGCAGTCATGGGTGGGAGTAGGACTTGAATGACCAGTTGGGGGTACCTACCACACAGGAAAATCCCTGTGTGCCTAGCCATCTGCAGGAACCCTGGGATAGACGGAGCAGCTAGAGATGGAAGCTGTGAGTTAAGATGCACCGTTGGTAACATTATTAACATTATTTGTGCACGTGAGCTGTATCGTCAGCCAATAGCACCCTAGCCACTTAGTGCACGGTAGAAAGCTGCTGTGTGAGTGGGGCATGGCTGATTTAGTCCTGCTGAAAGTGTGAAAGAAGGTCAGTTTATTAATTTGCCAATGCGCCAGTTAGATGTAAAGCAAACTAGATCAGTTGGATAGGGGGTGTGGCCAATATTAGAATGGAATCTAATAGGATAATCCCTTCCTATTGAAGGCAGAGAATGCTAGTTCAGTAATTTAACACTAGGGTCTCTTCAGGTCAACATTAAACTTGAACAGTGTCTCTCCAATCAGGACACTGGTTATTCTTAACCAATCAACAATTTATGAATGGACCTATAACTACCCTAGTGTAGAACCAACAATTCACCAATCCAATGTAGATACAACCACCGTTCTGGGGATGTACTGAATACACTAGGGGTTCTCAAACTGGGGGTCGGGACCCCTAAGGGGGTCATGAGGTTATTTTCACAAGCTGTCAGCCTCTACCCCAAATCCCGCTTTGCTTCCAGCATTTATAATGGTGTTAAATATAAAAACAAGTGTTTTTAATTTATAAGGGGATCACACTCAGAGGCTTGCTATGTGAAAGGGGTCACCAGTAAAAAAAGTTTGAGAGCCACTGGAATACACAATACAGTCTTGCAAGCATTGAGGCTCAGCAGTCATTATCAATGAACGATACACGTCACCAAGGTTTCTTATGACATTTATTATGACATCAGGCATCGGTACTTTAGTACCTGACACATTATGGCAGTTCCAAGGAGGTACTTATCTTTAAGGCATTTTGAAGAGCATGATCACGGCTACTTGAATGGATTGGTCCAAAAGAGACAAGTTTAGACTATTAAAAGCAATTGCTTAAAGTTATTGTTTTAAATCTCTCGCAGGCCAGTTTGTTTGAGTTTATAAAGGAGAGCGTGCTTATAGCATTAGTGAAAATCTAAGTGTTGTTACGTGATGTCTCACTAGAGAATATTGACTTACTCAATACAACCTCCAGTTTATGTTAAAGAACAGAAGGGGAAATACAATCTTTGAAATGAAATCTCACCTCTTCTTCTTATCCTGTTAACCCTGGACCAGGGGGGAGAATGCTTTCCGAACATCTGGGGATACTGCAGCTTCTTCGTGGGTTCAGTCAACCCTAGGCTCCTCCCACAGGGTGACCTCAGTTTTATAGACCCTGACTCCAGTCCTTGTTGGAGGGAGCCTCCCTGTAATTTCTACTGGTCATTTGCCAAGGGAGTGCTCAGATTTCAGCTCAGTTTCTCTGCTGCTTCCATGGGTAACCAGTAGATGGCGGTAGTGTACAACAAAAGGCTCCAATCCTTTCCCTATGTCTTTTTATGTTTGATTCATTTCAAGGATTGTATTTCATATTAGCCTGTCTCATTTATTGCATGCAGTGTAGTTGTAGCCATGTTGGTCCCAGGGTACTAAGGAAACAAGATGGGTGAAGTGATATCTTTTATTGGATCAACTTAAGACTAAAACACACTTTTATTGAATTATTCTAAGCAGAAAAGTTATTTTGGAAAATAGTTACTGTTTAATACTGTTGATGAAGCACAAAGGAATTGTGTCAATATCACTTTTCACAGCAGACTTAGCGCCCCATTGCCACCCTTCCTTCTGTGCTGCTGCTGTGAATTCTGCGCTAGCAAGTCTGCCGTGAAAAGTGAGATTTGTATGTTTGTTAATTTCACTTTTCACAGCCTCCCTGCTCTGAAGGCAGCGCTGCCACCAGCAGCAGTACAGAAATAAGAGTAGCCATGTTTCTCTAGGATCCTGGGACCAACACGGCTACAACTACACTGCATGCAATAAATGAGACAGGCTAATATGAAATACAATCCTTGAAATGAATCAAACAAAAAGACTGATAGGACAATCTACTGGATACCCATGGAAACAGCAGAGAAACTGAGCTGAAATCTGAGCACTAGGTTGGCAAATGGCCAGTAGAAAAGTTATCACCTCACCCACCTTGTGATGTTGTTTATTGGAATTTCACCATTTTAAAGCAATTTCTTTTAATAATTCAAGGCTGTACCCTGGTGAGGTGGTTATATCTTTCAATCTTCCATTTCGTGCTATCCAATGCCTATTGCTTCTGGAGTGCAACAATCATATACCAAGAAAACAAACACAATCCACTATAGTCTTCTAAATTTGATGGATTAATTCCATACATTCTTTGGTTGTATATACAAATTTCATACTATTTAGTTCTCACAACAGCCCAGAAGACATTATCCACATAGAGAGAGAGAGAGAGTTTATCTGATTCACAGAGCAGACAAGTGTGCAGCTTCTAAATTTGGGGTGGAAGACCTATTGATAGGACAAAACAGATCATCAATGGTATATTTGATTGATAAGCACAACAGATGTATAGTTTCACATTTGGGATGAAAACATGTGCTTTGGTTTCTTGGGGTAACAGACAGTTTGCCCTATTAGACCTTCAGTCTGCCAGCTTCCCCACCCATCATTTGATCCACTCCCAGTGTGCCATGGGGAAGCAGGGTATCACCCTACTTGGTGACTTTTTGAAGGTCTTTTTAGCTATATTGGGAGTGAGAAAGAGGTTTTATCCATATGACAACTATGAGTGAGATTCTTGCTTAGGCAATTAACAATAATCTCATTCAGCCATTTTAGGTTCTATTTTTGGCAAGAAGTGGAACTTCAGACCTTGGCTGATCTGTGGACAAGTGTCTTAGACCAAGAATTCTCAAACTGGGGGTTGCGAGGTTATTACATGGGGGTCACGAGTCAGGGGCTGTTCCAGCCTCTTCCCTGAGGTGGGGAAGAGGTGGGCTGACCAAAGGTGCACCAACTGGGAGGTGTGCCTGAGATTCTCTGGTGAGGGGCGTGAAGAAGCTTTATTAATATCACTTTTCACAGCAGACTTACCCCATTGCACTGCACTGCTGCTGGTGGCAGCGCTGCCTTCAGAGCAGGGAGGCTGTGAAAAGTGAAATTAACAAACATACAAATCTCACTTTTCATAGCAGACTGGCTGGGGCAGACTTTACAGCAGCGCCCTCCCACTGTTAACCAGTAACTATTTTACAAACTAACTTTTCTGCGTAGAACAATAATTCGATAAAAATGTGTTTTAATTTTAAAACGTTGAGAAAAGGTCAATTCATTTTAAACAAGGTTATAAATTTAACATTTAAAATAGTGTTAATTTAAAAAATGTGGTTTTAATTTATAACGGGGGTCACACTCAGAGGCTTGCTGTGTGAAAGGGTTCTCCAATACAATAAGTTTGAGAACCACTCTCTTAGACAAAGTGTCTCACATGATATGAACCATTTTCTTATTGTCCAGGTGGATTTTATTTGGGGATGAACAGAGATAGATAGCTTTGCTAATTTTTGAGGACCAGGAGGAACTAATAGGAACTAATCATTCAAGGCATATTTGTTCTCTATAAGCCTGAAAATGCTCGGCTGTTACCTTTAAACTTCCCTCCCTAAGGACTCGTTTACATGGGGAATTTTACCATCACAAATATACCTGGTTAATTATACCACCATAAGTCCCTGTGTGGATACAACCAGGCTTTCTCTCTTTTTGGTTCCTGGCAATCCCTGGCAATCGCTTTCCCCCCCAACACCTAATTATCTTACCTTGAAATTTCCACTAATCATCTCACCCCAGTGAAATCTTTCTTTCTTTCTTCCTTTCTTCCTTCCTTCCTTCCTCCTCCCAAATCTCACACCTGTCACCATAAATAAGCCGCTACTACCCACCCATGAACTTTGAACCTTGTAATTTTTAATATATATGAGTGGAGAAGTGCTCCGCTCCAAGAAAAGGAAGTACCACGCCAATGTTTTCTATCTTGTGTGGAGTCCCTATTGCGATGCTAGATCCCATTTCATCTGAACTTACATTTGTGGCATCGGGTGTTGAACAAGGTTGGATTTGACAGTGAAGCTTTTCCAACACTTGCTGCATTGGTGAGGGCTCTGTTGCCGGTGTGTATAACCTGATGCTGGGAAGGGATGATCTTCTAACGGAAGCTTTTCCTACACTGGGGACATTTATAGGGCTTCTCCCTGGTGTGGATCTTCACGTGCTTAGTCAGGTATGATTTCTGCCTGAACCTTGCCCGCATTCAGTGCACTCATGAGGTTTTTCCCCCATGTGAGTCTTCTGGTGCTGGACAACCCCCAATCTCCAATTGAAGCTGTTCCCATAGTCCAAGCATCCATAGGGTCTTTCACTTGTGTGGGTCCTCTGATGCACCAGAAGGTTGAACCTCTGGGTGAACCCTACCCCGCACTGGAGATATCTGTGGGACGCTCCCCCATGTGGGTCATTTGGTGCTTCCTAAAGTATGAGCTCCGAGCAAACAGTTTCCCACAATCGGGGCATTTATAGGATTTCTCTTCTATGTGGCATTTCATCAAGTGTTGAACAAGGTACGATTTGAGAGCGAAGCTTTGCCCGCATGCGGTACATTTGTGAGGTCTCTCTTCCCGGTGCCTTAACTGATGCTGGGACAGGCTGTACTTCTGACGAAAGCTTTTCCCACACTGGGGACACGTGTAGGGTCTCTCCCCAGTGTGGACCTTCAGGTGTCTGGTCAGGGTTGATTTCTGCACAAAACTTTGCCCACATTCAGTACATGTGTGAGGTCTCTCTTGCTGGTGCATTAACTGATGCTGGGAAAGGTTGCACTTCTCACTAAAGCTTTTCCCACACTGGGGACATGTATAGGGTCTCTCCCCAGTGTGGACCTTCAGGTGTCTAGTCAAGTTTGATTTCTGCACAAAGCTTTGCCCACATTCCCTGCACTGATGAGGTTTCCCCCCCGCGTGGGATCGCTGGTGGTGGAGGAGCGCCGAGTTCCCCCTGAAACTCTTCCCACAGTCGGGGCATTTATGGGGTTTCTGTCCCATGTGGGCTCTCTGAGGATTATGATCATCACACCCAGCAGGTCTCTCCTCCCCCATGGGGTCTCCCTGCTGCCATCCTGCTCCACCCGGGTCTTCCCACTCAGGGCTCCGGGACATCCCGTTCGGCTCCGCTCCTGCAGGCTCTTCCTGCTGTGGATTCTCCGCCTCTGTCCTGGCACCTGCTGGGACAGAGAGACAATCCAGCTGGGGCTCATTCCCTGTGCCAGGGAGAGGGGGGGAGGGGCACAGGGGTTTGTCGCTGAGCAGAAAACTTGATGGGCAGGAAGCAAATCCCCCAAACCCTTTCCCTGAGGGGAGAGGAGGGGCCAGTTCTGCCCCAATGGCCCAGCTGAGCCCTCTGAGAAAAGCAGGAGGAGGGGAGGGCTCCTGCCAGGGGTGGGAATCTGGGCGTGTCACCTGCCGTGAGGACAAGGACCTGCTGGGGACGATACTGACAGAGACAAGGTAGAACTGAAGGGAGCTTGGGGGAGACTCTGCCAGCTTTGCTGGGATCCCAGCTTTTCCCTTCACTCCCTGACAGTCTCCGAGCCTGTGTCACTCATTCCTCCCCTGTGCGGGCGCCTCTTGGGGTCTCCCTCTCCTCAGAGCCCTGGAGATCCGGGACCCTCGGCTCTTCCCCTCGCTCCATTCGAGAGATCACGGTCGGGGACGGGGAATCCTGCTCGGGGGAAGGAAACAGGCGAGATGGCGCTCGGTGAAATCTCCCCCCACGGCTGGGTACGGACAACTGCTCCTTGATTTTAACCCCAGCCCCGCTCTCTGCTGGGGGGAAGCGGGATCTGCATTGTGGGGTGACGGTCTCTGTGCTGCTGGGTCTGGGGGGTCCAGAGACCAATGCCCCAAAGGCACCACACGGGCTTCAGAACCTCCCTTCCCCCCCACCCCAGCTGCTAATCCCTGAGGGGAAGCTGCTCCTCACCCGGTGAGATCAGAGGCTCTTCTTTATTCTCCTCCTTCACCTCCCTGCAGATCTTGCCCTGCTCTGGGGCCAGCGCTGCCCGCTCTGCCCTGGAGGGGCATGCAGCCTCCTCCTCCCACGTCACCGGCTCCTGGAACAACAAAGACCCCCGCTCAGCACCTGCAATCCCCGACAGACCCACTCGCTCCCCATCAGCCAACGAGCCATCCGATGGGAGCTCCTGCCAAGCGGTCCTAGAAGAGAATGGCCTCATGTCTCATTCCCCACCCCCATGAGCCAGCCAGTCCTGCTGCCCTGGTGACGCTGGTGGGAACATGCTCAGGATCTGCTCTGTTTGGTAAACTGGGCCCATGCAAACACAGCGTGTTTCAATACAGCCAGATGCAAGGATATCCCACCGGGAACCAAGAATACAGGCCTTACTGACCCCACGAGGCACTGTCTCATGGAAAGCACTGCTTCTGACAGGGATTCTGGTGTCATTGTCCACAGACCACTGGACATGAGCTCCCAGTGAGCTGTGTGGGGGAAAAGGGTCAGTGCCATCCGTGGCTGTTTAAACAGGAGTGGTGAGGAGGGAGGTGATTTCACCTCTTTGTGTGGCTTTGGGGAGACCGATATTAGAACACAACGTCCAACTCTGGTGTCCCCATTTTAAAAAGGATGTTGACAAACTGGAGAGGGTGCAGAGAAGAGCCACAAAAATTATTCAGGGGCTAGAAATGATGCCTTACACGGAGGGACTTGGCTCACTCTGTTTAGTTTATCAGAAATGTAAAGGGGCGACTTCATTTTGGTGTATAAGTATCTTCACAGGGAGAAAATCCACCAAAATTTAGGTTCTACTTTCACACACACACACACACACACACACCATTATTAGCCTGTGGAACTCATTTCCACTAGATAGCACTGAGGCCTGGAGCTCAGTGGAGGATCGAATAGCAACATGGATAATGAGAACCTCCCTAGGTACATTATTAGCTCAAGTAAAAAATGTTTTTAGGAGGAATCTGCTTCTGGGCACAACCCAAGAACTAGCTGACAGGGTTAGGAAGACAGTTTGTCGAGGGGCAAATTGTGCCCCCTTTGTCCACTACTGGATTTCTTTCCTGTACCTACGAAGGGCCTAAATATTGACCACATGGCCACCAGTGTGGCTTGTTCCTGTGGGGACTGAACAAGGTCATGGCAGATGGTGCAAGAAGAGAGCTGATTTTGGCGAGGGGCAAAGGGAAAGAGACTCCTATCTCAGTCTTGATCTACATCAAAAACTGACATCGACCTGGCTATATCGCTCGGGGCTGTGAAAAATGTCTTGAATTCTTTGCAGAATCCTTCTGCCAACCCAGCTCCCGCCGTTCGAGGGGGTGGATTTGCTAGAGGGACAGAAAAGCCCCTTCCATCGCTGTAGTGTCTGCACTACACCAGCAGGGCTGCAGCACTGGCATTGTGCTGCGGTAGCACGTGTAGTGTAGACACACTCAGTCTCTTCCCAGCGGACGGCAGTGAGCAGGCAGCTGACGAGACTCTCCAAGGGGATCTATTTTTCAGAAACAAGGGATTCACCCCACCACCTTCCAGACTCAAAGCAGTGTGTTCCCTAGTGAGGCGCCATGGGGTGGGGTCTTTTGTTGTGAGCTGCAAGGTCACAGCAGTCCCCAGCACAACCAAAGAAATACACAAACTCGCTGTTCTGCAATAGCCTCAGCTGCCTTCACAAGGCACATTCATGCTTAGTTAACAGCACGCATGGTAACGTAGTGATCGTTTGGTTCCATCCGCCTATTGGGAAACGAAAAGGAATGGCCGCTTCGCAGTGCCCCGCAATCCCCTCCCCTAAAAGCCCCACACTTCTGGGACACCATCCTGCTCAATCCCTATGAAAGTGACTGGCCGACGCCCCATTTACACTGCAGAGAGAACTGGGGGTTTGTGATTGGTCTAAGGCATATTAGGGCTTAACTACGAGGCAAACGGGGCATTTTTCTGTGTTCCGGTTCACACCCAGCACTCGGCCCAGCGGCGTTTGTAGGAGTAAACGGTGAAATATCCTGGGCTGCTAGTCCACACTGGCCAAGCAGCAGCTCCCTCCAACAAGGACGTTGTTTATTTCAGACACTCACCGTGGACTGTGGGATGCAGAGCTAGGGGAGGAAGTAGGATGTGAATCACCAGTTACAGGAAGCGGCCGCACAGGAAAACCACTGTGTGCCAACCACTTACAGGAACCCTGCGATAGACTGAGCGGCTCAACACTGAAGCCACAGGCTAAGATGGGATGGTTGGTAACCCATTGTTCACCATGTGCTTTGTGACAGTGAGCTGCATTTTTATCCCATAGTGCCACTTGCCAGTTAGGAGCATGGTAGCAAACTGCTGTCCGGATGGGGCATGACTGATTTACTCCTACTCGGCTGTCACCTTTAAACTTCCCCCAGTGAGGGTTCATCAGCACAGGGTATTTTACAGGCGTCAGTATACACGTCTAATTATAACTCTGTAATTTCCTGTGTGGACACGCTTATTCTGGAATAAGAGTGTTCACTGGGGAAGTTATAACCGGTATTACCAGAGTGGCATAATTATACTAGTAAACCTCCCGGGGTAGACATGCCCTAAGACGTGTTGAAAAGATACACACGCACGCAGAAACACACATGTATTCCCACTCCTACATCATCCCACTTTTCAAATGGTCCATACCTCCACTACCAGTCTCTCTCTGCTCTGGTTTTCTACCACTAGTGCCCTTGTGATCACTTCCCTCCAACATCCAATCATCTAACCTCCCTAACTATCTCCTCCTCCCCCCTGAGAAAGATCTCTTCCTTCCTCCCAAACATAGGTGCCAACCCCATGGGTGCTCCAGGGCTGGAGCACCCATGGGAAAAGTTAGCAGGTGCTTAGCACCCACTGGCAGCCAAGCTCCTCCCTTCCTCCCCCCCCCAGCGCCTCCCGCCCACCAGCAGCGCGCCGATCAACTCCTTCCCCTCCCTCCTGGCCTCTGTGATCAGCTGTTCCATAGCATGCAGGAGGCACTGGGAGGGAGGAGGAGGAGAGGGGACAGGGTGCACTCAGGGGAGGGGACAGAACTGGGCAGGAAGAGGGGGCAGAGGCGGGAAGAGGTGGAAGGGTGGAGTGGGGGCGGGGCCGGGGGTTGAGCACCCCCAAGGAAAATTGGAAGCTGGCGCTTGTGCTCCCAAATCTCACACTTGTCACCATCGATAAGCCACTATTCCCCACCCACGCTCTTTAAACCTTGTACTTTTTAATACGTATGGGGGAAGAAGTGCCCCACTCCAAGCAAAGGAAGTACCACACCAATGTTTTCTACCATGTGTGGAGTCCCTATCGCAGTGCTAGATCTACTGAATCTGAAGTTACATTTGCTGCATCACGTTTCTCTCCCATGTGGCGTTTCATCAAGTGTTGAACCAGGTTCGATTTCTGGGTGAAGCTTTTCCCACATTTGGTACATTTGTAGGGTCTCTCCCCAGCGTGGATCCTCAGGTGTCTAGTCAGGTTTGATTTCTGCCCGAAGCCTTGCCCGCATTCAGTGCACTCATGAGGTTTTTCCCCCGTGTGGATCTTCTGATGCTTGACAAGCCCCGATCTCCTGTTGAAGCTCTTGTCACAGTGGGGGCATTTGTAGGGTCTCTCATTCATGTGGGTCCTCTGATGCGTTAGGAGGCTGAACCTCTGGGTGAACCCTACCCCGCACTGGGGGCATCTGTAGGGGCGCTGCCCCGTGTGGGTCATCTGGTGCTTCCTCAGGTCTGAGCTCCAAGCAAACTGCTTCCCACAATGGAGGCATTTATAGGGTTTCTGTCCCATGTGGCGTTTCACCAAGTGTCGAACAAGGTATGATTTGAGAGCGAAGCTTTGCCCACATGCGGTACATGTGTGAGGTCTCTCTTGCTGGTGCGTCAGCTGATGCTGGGACAGGCTGTACTTCTGGCTAAAGCTTTTCCCACACTGGGCACATGTATAGGGTCTCTCTCCAGTGTGGATCCTCAGGTGCCTAGTCAGGGTGGATTTCTGCCCAAAACTTTGCCCACATTCCCTGCACTGATGAGGTTTTTCCCCCGTGTGGGATCGCTGGTGGTGGAGGAGCGCCGAGTTCCACCTGAAGCTCTTCCCACAGTCGGGGCATTTACGGGGTTTCTGTCCCATGTGGGTTCCCTGAGGCTGGGGATCATCACACTCAGTAGATCTCTCCTCCCCTGGGGGGTCTCCCTGCAGCCATGCTGCCCCACAGGCATCTCCCTGCTCGGGGCTCCGGGACGTCCCAGGTGGCTCAGCTCCCACAGGTCCTTCCCACTGGGGATTCCCCTCATCTGTCCTGGCACCTGCTGGGAGAGAGAGAATCCAGCCAGGGCTCGTTCCCTGTGCCAGGGAGAGAGGGGGCAGCAAAGGGGTTTGTTGTTGAGCAGAAAACCTGATGGGCAGGAAGTGAAACCCCCAAACCCGTCCCTGAGGGGAGAGGAAGGGCCGGGGCTGCCCCAGCATCCCAGCTGAGCCCTCTGAGAAAGGCTGGAGGAGGGATGGGCTCCTGCCAGGGGTGGATCCAGGAGTGGCACCTGCCGTGAGGCACCTGCTGAGCGAGGCACGACAGAACTGGGGGGCTCCCGCTGGCTTTGCTGGGATCCCACCTGTTCCCTTCACTCTGAGGCGGTGTCACTCATTCCTCACCTCTGCACGCGCCTTTTGGGATCTCCCTTTCCTCAGAGCCCTGGAGATTCGGGACCCTCGGCTCTTCCTCTGGCTCCATCCGGGGGATTGCAGCCGGGTCGGGGATGGTGAATCCTTCTGGTGGGGAGGAAACAGGCGAGAGACGCACCTGGTGAAATCTCCCCCTAGGGCTTTGTATGGAGAACGTGCCCCGATTTTAACCCCAGCCCTGCTCTCTGCTGGGAAGACGCAGCAGCACCATTTGGAGGGTGACCGTCTCTGTGCTGCTGGGCCTGGGGGCTACACAAGCCACTTCTCCAGGAATGTAATGCCCCCGATGCAGCATGACCCCTTCCGTAACTCCTGCCAACCCCCACCCCCAGCTCCTGAAGCAGCTCCTCACCCAGCAAAATGAGAGTGTCTTCCTCCTCCTTAACCTCCCTGCAGATCTCGCCCTGTCCTGGATCCAGCTCTGCCTGCTCTGCCCCAGAGGAACACACAGTCTCCTCCTTCCATGTCACCAGCTCCTGGAACAACAAGGGCCCCCGATCAGCATGTTATCGTTCGGTTTAGACATCTCACAACCAGGCTCAATCAGGCTTCATTAGTCAGAGCCCAAAAAGCACAGCACAGAAAGGCAAAGGTTAATACGTCACCAATCCCATCTGGAAGACCGTTTTTGCAGCGATCCAGATTGTCCTGGAATTATTGGCTCACCTCTAATCATATTTATTCCTGAGTTGTTTACAACAAAGGGAAAGTTCTACTCATCCCATGATATTAACCAAGGTTGACATACCAGTCCTCACCAGTGTCTTATCTTGTTTTGAACATAGTTCTCTAAAGGTCAGCAACCCTTAGAGACACGTGCCTTGGTACTGACCGGATGTTGGTTAAGCATCAACAAAACTATCCATCTTATCCTGTCTCTTTGGTATGTCTCTGTACCTGACACTGAAATTGCAACACTTCATATGTGCCCTCAGTTAACCAATCTTAGCATAACTGAAAAGCACCCTGGGAAGAGCTTAATATGAATACAATTCATAGTCACATAAAGCATGAATATAACACACGCTATTGATATAGATTGGCATTATATATCATAGAATCATAGAATCTCAGGGTTGGAAGGGACCTCAGGAGGTCATCTAGTCCAACCCCCTGCTCAAAGCAGGACCAAACCCAACTAATATATGATATTGGTTAACACAGAGACCTCATCAATTTTCTCATAGCTCCATTTAGGAGTTGCCAGACACAGAGGTGTCTTATAACAGCCAGACTCAGATACCCCGAGGCTTCTGGGTTTCGCAAGCCTCAGATATCCTCATTCTGACAGGTCCTGCTAAGCTTCCAAACATCCAAAGAACAGAGGCACAGGTAAGCAGCACAGAGATTGCAACAGTTTAGCTCCCATGAGGTTAGTGGGTGGGTCGGCTTTTGTGGCCTGCATCATGCGGGAGGTCAGACGAGATGATCATAATGGTCCCTTCTGACCTTAAAATCTAGGAGTCTATGAGTTTCCACAGCAAAGTGGAAATGGTAGTACAAGTATAAAGAATTTGGAGAGTACAGTTCATGGATATACATATTCCTTATCTGCTTTGCACAGCCACCTTATACCATCATACTGTGGTAGTAAAGCAATTCACATTTTGTTAATCCATCTGTTTGCAAGCTGATTTCACATTCCTCAGCAGGATTCCATTCCTTGTATGGAAATTGCCTCTCTAGCACTAGTCCAGGAGTTTTGCAAGCTTTGGTCTCTCCCTTCACCTATGGCCTAGGCGCTGCCTCACTTTCGTCACCAAGCGCTGCAACCCTAGCCAGACGCACTCCTTCCCCGCCAGCCTTCAAACCATCAGATGGGAACTCCTGACCCGGAGACGTAGAGGAGAAAGGCCTCTCGTGCCATTCCACACCATCCCCCCATCTAGGGGGTGGATCGGGGCCAGCGCCTCTTAGAGGGGGAAGGCCAGCCTGTCCCGGGGCCAGATCCGAGCCAGCGCCTCCCCGTCCCAAGGTGAAAGGTCCTGCGTCCCATTCCCCGACCCCCTTCAGCCAACCAGTCCCCCCCCCCCACCGCCTCATGGGTGGATTGGAGCTGGCGTCCCCTAAATGGGAAAAGGCCCCGCGTCCCACTCCCTAATGATTTCACATCCGTAAATTACCTCCTGCTGTGGCCATATTCCGGGCTCTTGCTTGGCTAACTGGAAACCCTCTGCCAGAGCCACGGCCTGCTCCCCAGTCTGGGGATGACACCCCCCCACCCAGCTCTGGATCTCCTGGGGCAGGATGCTCAGGAACTGCTCCAGCACCAGCAGCTCCAGCATCTGCTCCTTGGAGCGCTGCTCCGGCCTCAGCCACGCCCGGGAGAGGAGGCAGAGGTGGCCGTACGCCTCCCGGGGCCCCTCAGCCTCCTGGTAGCGGAACCCCCTGAAGCGCAGACGATGCATCTCCATGTCGACGGGTTCGTGGGCATCTGGCTTCTCCACTTCCTCTTTGGGAACCAGGCCACATCCCGGTGGGGGCTGGAACTGGAGCCTGAGAGCAGCTAGGGGAGCCACCTGGGCAGCCATGGCCCGTCTCTGAGCCGGAGCACAGATGTATCTCCCTGGGGATCACCTGGTGTCAGCAATGGACCCCCTGCAGCACCATCTGTACAGGGGTGGGGTGGGGGCACGTCCAAGGGGGGATGAGATCAGCCATGGGGATGATCGCCTCTGTGGAGAGGGGAGAGAAATTAGAGCCACAGAAGGAATGAGACACACAGGAACAGCACCCCCCCATCCCCAGTGTTGTGGGGAGAGACCCAGCACAGGCGACCCCAAGGTTGGTGGCTCTCGATCTCCTATCACCTACGTACTTCTGCACACCTGGGTCTCCTCCTGGCCGTGTGAAGTGAAAAATCAACCAAAAAAGTATCGTTAGGACTTGTAGCCCGATCTACAGATTATATATATTTTACTGAAGAACCCCCAATTATCACTTTGAGGGTTGACAGGTTCTTGCCCCCAAGATCAGGCCCTGTATTATTTAAATGATTATATCGTTGGGAACCCCGATGTGCACAGTTGCAACACTCACACCATAGGAACTCTTCTATATTTATAAATATAGTTTATTAATACATTTAGCACAGTCACAAACACCCCAACTCCGTAAGGTAGGTAGAGATACTACAGAATGTACCTCTGCACGGCCATATACTCACACCATCCCTTGCAGAACAACTGGAAATGTTAGCCATCATCTTCCTCATTACTATCAACTTCCTCACCATCTCCAGTGGCCAACCCAAGGACTACATCTCTGTCTCCTACCGCCTCTAGGCTGGATGAAACTTATAATATGATACGCTGACGACACTATGTTTGATGCATATTCAGCAGGGGTATTTCCCTTTTTTCTTATTTGTATACCCTTACCTTTCCAATTTTGGACTGTCTTTCTTCTATGGGTTAGTATATCAATGATCTCAACTTATTATCATATACGTCAATTCGTTGCCATTAGTGGTTAGGTATCTGCGGATGTAGCACATGTACCTGTTATGTATGTAAATTCGTTGCCATGACACTTCTGAAGTTGGATCGTGTACCTGTGGTCAGAACTTCCCCTGAAACACTCTATTTTCAGCTCCCCAAATACTTGGGGTTTTCCACTGGGCTGTTTATCGGCGCAAAGTTTAGCCTCAAGCCCTATGCTAACTTGCTGAAGCTAATGTCTCACAGGATTCAGGCCTGTAGGTTCCTTGCATTACTGCTGAATATATAAGCGCTGGAGCCCCCATGGAAAAAAATTAGTGGGTGCTTAGCACCCACTGGCAGCCAGCTCCCCCCCTCCCCCCAGTGCCTCCCGCCAGCGGCCCTGCTGATCAACTCCTCCCTCTCCCTCCCAGCGCTTCCTGCCTGCTGTGATCAGCGGTTCCATGGTGTGCAGGAGGCACTGGAGGGGGGAGGAGCGGGGACGGGGCGCACTTGGGGAGGGGATGGAACTGGACAGGAGGAGGTGGGGCGAGGGCGGAGTGGGGGCAGGAACAGGAGGGGTGGGTGGAGCCTTGGGGGAAGGGGTGGAGTGGGGGCCTGGGCAGCATGTCCAATAGGCCGGGGAAGGCTGTGCCTCCTCAAACAACCCCACATGGCCCCAGCCATGCTCCTCCCCGAAGCTACCTCCTCCTTGCCCTTCCCCCTTGGCCCCAGCCCAGGCAGGCTGCTCCTCTTCAGTACTGCTGGGGCTGGAGCTAGGGTGGCTGGGACTTGGGGGGGGGTTGGGGCTGCCTAGCGCTGGGGGGCCCCAGGTGCTGGGGCCGCACCACCTGGTGCTGGATTGGGGGCTGGAGGCGCTGGGGCTGCCCGGGGGAGCTGGGGTATGGGGGCGGGCTGTCGGCCATGGGGAGGGGGGGCTCCAGACTCCTGCAAGGGAAGGGGGTGGGGCCGCAGCGGGGGAGCCAGCCGGGGGTTAGCGTCCACCAGCCAGCACCTGCTGCCC
>QXTE01000363.1:712761-752398 GCA_003942145.1 Platysternon megacephalum | reverse complement strand
TTTTTCTCTCCTGCTGACAACTGATCACTCTCCTTATAATGTGTATGGTAAGATCCATTGTTTCATGTGTGTATATATATATATCTTCCTTCTGTATTTTCCACTGCATGCATCCGATGAAGTGAGCTGTAGCCCACGAAAGCTTATGCTACAATAAATTTGTTAGTCTCTAAGGTGCCACAAGTACTCCTGTTCCTTTTTGATTGAAAGTAGTAGGCTCAGTCATAAAACTAATTTCTCAGTCAAGGTCCTGGACCTAACATTCCCAGGCCCACTATATGGAACTAAGAACAACTGGAAATGAAAATCTGCCTATTGATCTTATGTGGGAATGTGTATACCAAAGGACAGATGGGGCATGACTGTGTGGATGGCAATGCAAGATGGCCATATAACCGTGTTTATCCCACTGGGTCATCTTGACCCTATGCATAATCCTTTTCCTGGATGCTGAGTAAACATCCTCCCCACAAAAAAGACATAAGTAGGGGAACATAGTAGAAAGAGAGAGACTGGAGCATGAGGCCTGGTGCAAGGCTTGAGGCCTGAACCAAAGTCAGCAAAAGTTATGCTATGAGCAAAACTCAGGTGCTGTTAAAAAGCAGATGCTTGCCTGCACGTTCACTGTTCGGTACATGAACTTGGCACAGGTACTGCTAGCATTGCCAAAACACACCGACTATGTAAACACATTCCAGCGGGTTAGCACAAGTACACCCTAGCCTACCACAAGATCATTTTTATTTGGCGTATGCGATCCGGTCAAGCCAAGCCACAGCGTTATCATCAATGATGTTCAAGGCATGAAGATCTCCAAGAAATGGAGTCATTTTGGAGGACAATGGATCAGCGTTCCCGATGCGTCCCCCGTAACTACCCAGCTGCAGCTTGTCTGCCATTTGGAGAAACGGGCAATCCAACTAGCAGATTGAATTCAAGGATTACCACGAATCTCCGTCAACCGGTCAAACAGGTTCCGGACGATGATTTTCTAGTCATAGGTCCAGCACTTAAGATCCTCTAGCATAAGTTAAGATGATTTGACAGAAGTGATGAATTGTCTGAAACATCAGGAGTAAAGTACAAAGACAGAAGTGATGAATAGGGTTGTTTGGTCTGAAAAAAATCAGGAGAAAGGTACAAGGGGAGGTAACAACCATGTCATGAAACATGTCAGGTGATACGTAAGTTATTTATCGCAGATTGTTTGTCTCTGTCTATAAATGTTGGGGTACCTCACTTTAACCCTTTGTCCGGCCTTGGCGGCAGCAGATTGAGCGGTTGCTGATTGAGCTGGTCCATTGTGACGGCCATACATCTGTTAGTGTTTTTGTAACCATTGAGCTGGGGCTCTCGTACTGTGCTTCACGGACAATAAACCTGGCTGAGCGCTGTCGCCATGGAACGGAATCTGTGGTCTTTCTGAGCAGTTCCATTGAGGTCTGCTGAGCCAGCTACCTACACAGAACCAGGACAGCACATGAAGAGAACCCCCCCCCCCCCAAACTGACAGCACTGGTAACCTATAGTTTGTTATTATAAGTAGTAAGTACTTGGTAATGTTCTATATTATTTACCCTCCTGGTGCAATTTTGGAGGTTTCCCTTTCAAGTTCTAAAAATTTTAAATGATCCTCTCTCTCTTGGTTTGCCTCTGCCTCTCCTCACAGTTAGCATAGCCTGACCTAACCGCGTCACTGCAAATTAGCATCATGAACCGGATAGGAGGAGTCCAAAGCAGGAGCGAACCATCTTAAAAGAACACGAGTCAGTCAGGAGAGACTGCAGGAGGAAGGTCAACCAGGGGACCCAATTTCCACTTATGCAGACACCCCAACCATGCCTTATTTCTTTGGAGCACTCCAGTTCCTAGGTTTCCTGGAGAAAGCTATGAAAGTAATGCTGTTTCATTTGGGGAGACAATGCTTCAGCCAATGTATAGATCGCATGAACTGCTGGAAAGACAGGAAATAGAGAATCTGCTGGGGCAAATAGAGAGCCAGGAGTGAAGTGCCGACGTGGCCAGAAAATGAAAAAGGGAGTGTAGAACGGATATTTCGAAGGCTAGGCTGTATGTTTGACACTCACACCTTGTCAGAACTGAAGAAGAAGTTCTCCAGAATACAGAGTCCAGCAGAGAGACGAAGGGGATACACATTGGGATTACAAGAAGCTTTACAAGCAATAGAAAAGTTAGAACCACATGAAGCCCAACATATGGATAAAATATTGAAGGGCAAATTTGTTGAGGTGTTATAGGATGATACTTTCCTGAGGGAACTAAGGCTGTGACTAAGACAGAATCCCAAAATTTCCTTCCTAGGCTTTAAGGAAGCTGCTATAAAACTTCTTGGAGGTGAAGGACCAGACAGGGCAGTTGTAGTGTGTCCACAGCATGGCTGCAAATGTGTTGTTGCCTTGTAACCTTGGAGACGCTGGGTACTTGGTGGGGCAGGCTAGCCCGAGGTCAGAGAATGGTAATTCTGGAATGGAAGACCCTTTTCAGAGCGAATTTAAAAGGGAGACAGAGGATTTGAAGAAAACACTCCTTGACGACAGAAGGAGAGAAATGCAATATGTGAGACTGAATTTGAAACAGGAGCTCCTGGGACCCAGAGAATACAGATGCAGGCCAAGGGGAGTCAGAATGGATCATAGGACAATTAAGAAGTTTGATCGGGATGGTAATCTTCTCTCCAGAAGATGTGGTGAGATGGAACATATAGAAACGAGGTGCATGCCTGAGACTACTAATGTTGTGGTTTAAGCACAAAGTCTCCCGGATGGGAGTCTGGATCTCAGGGAGACAAAAAAGACCTGAATGACATTAGAGGGCACACTACTGGTGTGGGAAGGTGCACGACAGTGTGTGGGTTACGGCTAATAGGATAGAAATGGGGGTGAGGTGGAGTGGCCTCCCACTGAGCCAGGGGGGAGGGGGGAGAGGAGCCGCTCTCTGATCCCTGGTGAGCAGTGCTAGGCCAGGCTTGCCCCTCCAGCTGGAAGATAAGGGGTGGGACAGGAAGTATAAAAGGCAAAACCTTTAACCCAGTTGAGTGAGCAAGGGAAGGGAGCAGACGTCTCCAGGCTGCTGCAGATCCCCAGAGTTGAACCTGTGCTGTGCCACACCCTGCCCCTGGAGGAGAGTGACCCAGGTGACGAAGTGCCAGGATTGCCACACGCCTTATACCCCTAAGAGAAGGGAGACGACCCTGAGCCGCAGGTACATTACAGTGGGCGAGTCGGAAGCAGCCTAGGGACACTAGACTATAGTCTGGTTGGGTTGTTGCCTGAATCCAGGTCGATGTGTGGCGGTAGGATCCCCGCTGACCCAGTGTGCGAACCCTCTGCCACTGTTAGGGCCTGGGCTGGGACCCAGTGGAGTAGGGTGGATCTGGGTCCCCCTACCCGCAGCTGTCAACCTCACCGTTGGGGTGGCAGCCTCCCCACCTTAGGCCAAGAGGCCTGTGTTTGTCTGCTGACGTCCAGAGCCAGGACGTCAGACTGTCTGTTGTTTGCTCTGCCCTGCCTAAGGGTTACACTCGAGCTCTCACCAGCCTGGGTTATACAGCAGGGTGACTCCAACACACCGCTAGTCTTAGATTTTCTCCCAGAAATCTATGTCCTGTACTGACTAGCCCTTTCCTGGACAGTACAAATTATATGAAATCCATTATTCCTTAAAGATCATGCTATGCAAACAACTTGTCACCCCAAACAGAGTTACCAAACAGGCACTTCAATTCAAACACACTGGATTAGATAAAACAAGTTTATTAACTACAAAGAGAGATTTTAAGGGAGTCCAAGACATGAGGCATAAGAGTCAGGAATAGTTACAAAGAAAATAAAAGATGAAAAGTTTACTAGTGCCTAACTTAACAAAACTGTCAGATTCAACCAAAGAGTCTCACCACATGCCTTCAGAAGTCTTCCTGACCAAACCATGTAGGTCAGGCTCGCTTCCTCAGCGTCAAGCGAATACTTCCTCTCTCACTTCAGGAATAGTGAATTAGATGGGGAGGGTGGGCGGGCAGAGGGTAATTGTCAGCAAATACCAGTTTCACCGCGCACACACAAACCAGCGACACAATATTTCCATCGATAATCAAAACGTGCCTCTAGACAATGAACAAAAATTGTTGCGGGAGAACTTAGAGTCCCAACTTAATGTGTATAAAACTTGTGGTAAATACCGGTGTCACTGGGGCTGCTTTCAGGATAATTACATTGGATAATTCTCCATCAAAATTATAAAAAGATCAATAGAATTCAGCCAAGCCTAACTTGAGTAACGATTGGCTCTAGCTGGCACTAGGGCGTGTTTTGTTGGTGGGAGGGTGGACAGTGGCCAGTCTTTCTGCATCTTGGAGGTGGCAACATAAGGGGGCGGGGTGAATCTGGAGCAGCCCAGAGAGAGGCAAAGCCGGGGGCGTTGGCACATGGGGGGCTATTGTTTGCGGGCATCGGAAACAGGGGGGTTTCCAGCGGCAGCGCTCTGGGTCGGGCCAGGCCCCTCGCCCTCCACACCGTCCTCCATCATCTGCTTGTACTGGCGTTTGAAGAAGCCAAACTGGAAGGAGACAGAGAGGGGAGATGGTGAGAACCGGATGGAGACAGGCCCATAGTGGAGGAGCAGGAGGGATGGGCTGTGGGAACCTCCGAAGGAAAGACCCTTGTCCCTCCCCCACCACCTGGGAGAACAACAGACCCCACCCCCAGGGTGATGGGCTGTGGGGGAGGGGTCCAAGCCCTGCCCCCCTCACCTTGTAGAGGGCTGCGGTGATGAGAGCCAGCAGGACCAGGCCCCCCACGCTGCTGCCCACGATGATGGGCAGGTAGTTATAGACCTCGGAGCGCTCCACCACCGTCTGCACCTGGGGGAGAGGAGCTGTGAGATGGGGACCCAGGAGTCCTGGCACCATCACCCGCCCCTGCTCTAAACCCCCAGACCTCACTTCCTCCCAGAGCAGGGACAGGACCCAGGAGTCCTGGCTCCCAGCTCTAACCACTAGCCGATGCTCTCTCTATCCTGGGTGCAGTCACTCTGGTACCTGGCGCTGGACGAATCCCTCCTTCTGGGTGTATTTCTTCTCCTCGTATTCAATCCGGGCCTCACTCACCAGACTCACTTTCTGCTGCTGAGTCTGGAACAGAGAAATTCACCGTCCCTGACCAGAAATGACACAAACCAGCCTAGAGCAATGTCCCAGAGGGACCCAGAGCAATTTACAGGCCGTTCACACAGGGGCAATCCCTTGCCCGCCACTGAGATGCAGCCACCTCTGGGGTGAGGCGTGGGGGATGTTCATACGGGGGGGATCCCTCGCCTGGTGCTGGGAGGCAGAGGCAGCTCTCATACCTGGGAGACCCACTGGAAGCTGACGCTTCCTTTGATCATAAACTCCAGCGGCTGCTGCATTTCCAGGGAGGCGATTCTGCACCGGATCTTCTTACAGGTGGCCACGGAGCAGTCCTGGGGGTGGAAGGATATCGCTGGGTGAGGCAGGCGGTGTGCAGGGGCCCAGCATGGCCATGAGGGTCTGGGTCTGTCTATAGCAGGGATCCCTCCTCCAGCCCAGCCCCCCACTTGCTGTCTGTGTTAGTGCGGAGGGGAAGGGGCTGCTGGGACCAGCACCGGCCTGTACTCACCAGCAGGGGGCGCTCACTCATCTGCTTCACAAAGTCCTTTGAACCGGGCGTTTCAGCCTCACTGGTGCACTGAGCCCTCTGGGGCTGGGGAGGGAGAGACACGGTGTTAATGGCGGTGGGAAGGGGACACGGGGCCTTTCCCCTCTAGGAGGCACCAGCACCAATCCATCTCCAGGGCAGGGGACTGGCTGGTTCAGAGGCTGGGGCAGGGGTCNAGCTCCACGGGGAACTGGAACGTGACCGAGACGGGGATGCTTCGCTGCCGCAGGTTCTTGACCTGAAAGAAACAGACTCTCCATAGGGCACTGCAGGAAGAGAACCCAGGAGCTCTGATCCCCAGCCCCCGCTCTGACCCTCAGACCCCACTCCCCTGCCAGAGCTGGGGAGAGAACCCAGGAGTCCTGGCTCCCTGCCCACCCCCACCCATTTGTGCTTTAATCCACTAGATCCCATCCAACCAGTTCCACTCCCTCCCTCTTGCCCCATCGCACTCTGTGCCGCCGGCCTCACCTCGTACCCATGTGTCACTGGCACACTTGTCCCTGCCTCCTTGGCGGAGAAGTTGACGTACTTGGTCGACTCCTCGAGGCTGGGGGAGGCAAAGGAAGGAAAGAAGGAGCGAGACGGGAGTGTGATGCATGGGGCTGGAGAGTGGGGGTGGGGTGTCATGTCCAGAAGGGGGCGTTGTGCTACAGGGAAGGGCTCAGTAGGGGGCGCTCTCCCCTTGCAATCAGCGCTGGCACCTATGACCCCGTGCGGCGCTACAGGGCGCTGCGCTGCAGGGAACAGGGGGCCCAGCAGGGGGCGCTCTCCCATCTGTCTCCGCACTGACCTACCTGGTGAGGATGATGAAGATGCCGTACTTGACTGGCAGCTCTGCCTGGTGCATCATGCGCTGGGTGATGGGGCCGCCATTGTCACTGGGGGGAGGGGAGGGCAAAGGAGAGAGATGTGAGGGGACGCAGGCAGATAACTGTGCAGGGAGGCTGCACCATAGGCCACTGCCCTGCCCTGCTCCATGCACGGCCCCCTCCCACTGCCCCCACCCCACCCCCTGGCCCTGCACAGCCCCCTCACCTGCTGGCCTTGGCCGTGATCTGCAGCCTGTCCCCCAGGTCGGCCTCAGAGGAGACGTCGAAGGTGGCGACGAAGACGGCCTGGAAAACACAGGTGGGCTGAGAGTCAGGGCCTGGGGAACTGCCAGAGACTGCGGGGGCGGGGCAGGCACAGGGGATCAGGGGGTCTGTTGTATGAACTTAGATGCAATAAATGGGCCCAGGGAGGCAAAGGTGTTAACATGACCCTGTCCCTGCCCAACATTAAACCCGGTTTGGGATCCAGAGACGTCCGCCGGCTCCGTGCCCTGGCAACACCCCATTCACCATCCTTTTCTTCCAGACACAGAAGAAATCAGCTAAGGCCTTTGCAATGTAACATGTTCAACGAGGCTTTTATCCTCCCCCGTCCCCGCCCTGCGCCTGTCGCTGGAGAGAGCGTTTTATCCTCCCCCCATCGTCTGAGCGGCTCTGGACGCAATAACTGGGCGCTGGGGGAGGAGAGGAGGTTAGTGGAGGGGCTGGAGCCGGCCTGGGCGCTGTGGTTAAAGTCCAGCCCCGGTTCCCAGCAGACAACCAGGCAAAGGCCCAAGTGGGGAGAGCAAAGAGCAGCACAGAGAGAAAATGCAGCTTCTGCCGCCGCTGCCTCTCGCTGGCAGCCTCCCCGCTGGAGAGACCCCGGATCAGCCGTGCCGAGAGCTGGCAAGTGGTACCAGCCTCGGGCTGACGCGGGCGCTGGATTTAGCCGCTTTCCTGGGCACAGGCTCCCAGCAGCGAGCACAACACACAGGCTTGGCCGGCTCAGCCAGACGCGCCTTAGACAGAGGGGAGCGGGAAGAGAAGAAATAAGTCTCCCGTCCCAGGCGGTGTCTGGATCTCACTGGGGGCAGGGGTAGGTGGCATAGGCGCTGACTCCGTGGGTGCTCCGGGGCTGGAGCACCCACTGAAAAAAAATTGGTGGGTGCTCAGCACCCACCGGCAGCTCCCCGTGGCCCTACCCAGCCGCCCTGCTCCAGCTCGCCTCCACCTCCTCCGCGAGCGCTCCGCTGCGTCCTGCTTCTCCTCCCTCCCAGCGCTTGCGCCGTGACAGAGCTGATTCGCAGGGTGGGGAGGAGGGGGAACGCGGTGCACTGCGGGAAGAGGCGGGGCCGGGATTTGGGGAAGGGATCCAATGGGGCAGGGAGGGGCGGAGTTAGGGCGGGGACTTTGGGGATGGGGTTGGAATGGGGGGGGCAGGGGCGGGGATGGGGTGGTGTCGGGGTGGGGCCAGGGGCAGGGAAAGGGGCGGGGGGGCGCGCGGGCACCCACCAGTGCCGAGAAAGTTGGCGCCTATGGCAGGTGGGTCCCTCTCCCTGGGCCTGGCCCGGTCGGGTCAGGACACCTCTCAGGATCAGGACGACGAAGGCCCAGTGGTGTCACGCTGGGTTCGAGGGGACGGGTCTGTGGGCAGCCATGACAATGACGCTGGCTCCTTCCCCTTTCTTTGTCTTTTACTGAGCCACGGTCGCCTCCCTCCCCTCNCCTGGCTGCTCTGTGAACTTCCTCTAGCAGTGCCCAGCCAGGGACCCCAGCGCTGCAAGTGTCCTATAACAGTGCACAGCCAGGGAACCCAGCCGTGAATCTTCCCCACAGCAGAGCCCCCGACAGGATCCATCAGCCCTGGAAATCTGGCAAAATCTCCAGCTGGATGTTGAAGATCCGAGGTGTGATCAAGCCTGACGGGTCCCACCGTGGTAGGTGTTTTGGGGAGGAGGATTCAGTGACTTACCCAGAGAAATTGAAGGAGATTTCTAACTGGTCATCGCAGCGGCCATCCGTGCCACAGTCCTTCTGAAACGGGAGCTGGGGGGAGACCCAGGAGAGCAGGATGAGAGTGGGTGGGGAGGGGGCTGCAGCACCACCTGCCGGAGCGACAACACAGCGACCCAGGGACCCTGCACTGGGGGACAGCTAAACCCATCTGTGACATCCTTGGGGGAGCACCGTGTAACCTCCGTATTCCTCATGTATATATAAATGTGATCTTGCATATAAAGCAGGCCGTGTGAGGTGTCAGGGGAAAGGTTATGATCTGCTGAAAGTCATTTTTGTATCCATATATGTATATTGTTAACACATATGCTGTTATAAAAATTGTGTTGTATGGTTGTTAGTAAAACATGCGGTAAGTTTGGGAAGCGCCCAGATACTAGCTCGCCAAAGACAATGACAAGGGAGGTAACCAACGCCCGGGTGGGTGCTGAACAGACATCAGCAGCCATTGTCCAGCAGAGGAGTTACAATTTAATGACTCACCTGCATAAGGCCACCCCAGGGGGAACCGCTCAACCTTGCCTGGAGACTCAGTAATGCCCAGCAGACATGCCTGGACTTGTGTTCCCCGAGCACATGGGACTACGGGTATAGAACAGAACACAGGGGCCCCATGTTGGGCCTTTCTCCTGCCCCCACCTATGCCGCAAGCAACAAGGACACTCAGAAGACACAAGACTCCAACAGAGGAGGCTGGCCCAGGTTTCAAGGGTGAAACCTGTGTACTATGAACTGCAATATCCAGCGGGGTGAGAAAAAACGCTTAATCTAGATCAGGGGTAGGCAACCTTTCAGAAGTGGCGTGCCGAGTCTTCATTTATTCACTTTAATTTAAGGTTTCGCGTGCCGGTAATACATTTTAACGTTTTTTAGACGGTCTCTCGCTATAAGTCTANGTTGGGGTACCTGGAGCAGCAGGACCCGGCGGTACGACAGCGCGGCCGGGTAGAAGAACTGCACCGTGGTGCTGTAGGAATTCTCCCCGCGGTTCTGGATGGAGACGGTGGTGTTGAGTTCAGGGGTGACCCCCACCACCAGGGTGCTCAAGCTAAGGGGGAGAGAAAGGGGTGAGCTTCCTCAGGCCAGTGCCCTGGCTGCTCTGTGAACTTCCTCTAGCAGTGCCCAGCCAGGGACCCCAGCGCTGCAAGTGTCCTATAACAGTGCACAGCCAGGGAACCCAGCCGTGAATCTTCCCCACAGCAGAGCCCCCGACAGGATCCATCAGCCCTGGAAATCTGGCAAAATCTCCAGCTGGATGTTGAAGATCCGAGGTGTGATCAAGCCTGACGGGTCCCACCGTGGTAGGTGTTTTGGGGAGGAGGATTCAGTGACTTACCCAGAGAAATTGAAGGAGATTTCTAACTGGTCATCGCAGCGGCCATCCGTGCCACAGTCCTTCTGAAACGGGAGCTGGGGGGAGACCCAGGAGAGCAGGATGAGAGTGGGTGGGGAGGGGGCTGCAGCACCACCTGCCGGAGCGACAACACAGCGACCCAGGGACCCTGCACTGGGGGACAGCTAAACCCATCTGTGACATCCTTGGGGGAGCACCGGGTAACCCCCGTATTCCTCATGTATATATAAATGTGATCTTGCATATAAAGCAGGCCGTGTGAGGTGTCAGGGGAAAGGTTATGATCTGCTGAAAGTCATTTTTGTATCCATATATGTATATTGTTAACACATATGCTGTTATAAAAATTGTGTTGTATGGTGGTTAGTAAAACATGCGGTAAGTTTGGGAAGCGCCCAGATACTAGCTCGCCAAAGACAATGACAAGGGAGGTAACCAACGCCCGGGTGGGTGCTGAACAGACATCAGCAGCCATTGTCCAGCAGAGGAGTTACAATTCAATGACTCACCTGCATAAGGCCACCCCAGGGGGACCGCTCAACCTTGCCTGGAGACTCAGCAATGCCCACCAGACATGCCTGGACATGTGTTCTCCAAGCACATGGGACTACGGGTATAGAACAGAGCACAGGGGCCCCATGTTGGGCCTTTCTCCTGCCCCCACCTACGCCGCAAGCAACAAGGACACTCAGAAGACACAAGACCCCAACAGAGGAGGCTGGCCCAGGTTTCAAGGGTGAAACCTGTGTACTATGAACTGCAATATCCAGCGGGGTGAGAAAAAACGCTTAATCTAGATGTTGCCCAGTCAAATAGAGTTGAGAGTTTAGACTCCGTGCTTATATTTTCTTTTCTTTTGGTAACTAACTCTGACATTTTGCCTATCACTTAAAATCTATCTTTTGTCGTCAATGAATTTGTTTAACTGTTTATCTTTACCAGTGAATTTGCCTGAAGTGTTTGGTAAATCTGGTCAGGTTACAAAGGCTGGTGTATGTCCACTTTCCATTCATGAAGTGGTGAACCAATTAATACAATTTCATTGCTCATCTTGAGCAGTGCAAGATGGTATATTCCTGAGGTGCAAGGCTAGGAGCTGGGGGGATTTGGCTGGTGCCTTTCTCTGTGTGATTCATGAGTGGCTCTGGGAGTGTTCGGACAATCTAGCTGGGTGTGGGGCTCCACATGCAGTTGTGTTGAGTGATCACAGTGCCTGGAGGAGTTTGCTGCTTGTCACTAGCAAAGTATTGTGAGAGACAGCCCAGGCTGGAGGGTTAAGGGGGCACAACAGTCCCACAGTCCCAGGCTACACCCCTGGGATACCATCACACCATCATCAGCCCTGCCCCTGCCCCCTCCCCTCCCACACACAATCCCTCTTCCACTTCCCCCTCTGGCAAGCAGCAGTATCACACTTCTAGCGGTGCCAAGGCAGGGGGACTGGTTGGCTCAGGGGGATGGGGAACAGGGCATGGGGACTTTTCCCTCTAGGGGGCCCTGGCCAAAATAAATTTTGATTTTTGATGAAAAATTTTCAATTTTTTTAGACATGGATATTTTGGGAGCTTTGAGGAGTAGTTGGAATGTTCCCACGGAGGAGAGATGTATCCATCGCCAAGGCAAACTTAGCATCCATCTCTGTCTCCCTCTAGTGGCTGTGCTGTGTAAAGGGGTTTAGGAGGCTGCTGCTGCCTCTGAATTTTCCAGACTCTTGCTTTCAAATGGTCACTGGTTTGATCCCTGCAGCAGACCCAACTCTGGGCCTGGCTCTGGCACCTTACCGAGCCTGTAGACACCGGCGCAGAGTCCTCGCTCAGGATGGGTTTGAGGTTTCCAGCGGTAGAGATGGGCTCCCCCGTCAGGGTGTAGTTGAGGCGCAGGGTGATAGGGGTCACGGTGTCCTCTGGGCAGAGCTGGGGAGACAGAGAGACAGGTCGGGCCCCTGAAGGGTAACGGGAGCTGGGGGCTGGGTGGGACCTGGAGAGAGGTTTGTTCTCTCGTGATCTGGGAGCAAGGGGCAGGGTTGGAGGGGCAGACACAGCGAGAGGGGAAGGAGCCAGGACCCCCCACACTCACAGGTAACGTTATCCGGTACTTCTCACATTTCCTCTCAATGCGGAGCTGCAGCTCCCTGCTCAGGACGGGGCCGGTGGAGTCAAAGGCGGCTCGGATCTTCGTCCGCCCGGGGTCCAGGGCCAAGCTGTACTGGATGGTGCTGGAGATCCCATTGCCTACGGGGGAGGGGAAACGAGGAACAGAGAGAGACTAAGAGTGGGAACCTCAAGGGGAAATGGGACACGAGGCCTTTCCCCTTTAGGGGGTGCTGGCTCCAAGCCAACCCCAGGGCAGGGGACTGGCTGGCTCGGGGGGGAGGGGAGTGGGGGGTGGGTTTGTTCTGACCTAGGCTGTCCATGGTGCTCTTAGTGACGGTGAAGCAGACCTCTGCCCTGCTGGCTTCTGTGCTGAGCTGCTCCTGCTCCTGACAGTTGAAGGCTGAGGTGGGAATTGTGTGGGGCTGGAAGCTGATGGAGACCGTGACTTTGAGCACAGGCCGGGATCTGCCATGGGGGGGAACAGAACCATCACCCAGCCGCTCTCTGCAATGGGGCCAGGCCCCTTCCCTCCGCAGAGCCTCCCACCCAGCCTGGATGTGCTCACAGCATGCCAGGGAGTCTTTCCCTTGTGAACCTCTGTAACTGTGTAACTCATCAAACAGGGAAGGAGACTTCTCTAATGCAAAGGCTGGCTTCCTACTGAAGGGGTTGGCTCCTGCCAAAGGAGAAGGTTACTGAATCTAAATGAGCAATTGTGAGATATGGAAGAACAGAGACTTGGTTAATTGCATTTCTCACCCCCTCTAGGAAGAGCAACCCTACACATGAACTTGTCCCATCTGCGTGGGCTCTGGGGAGAAGGGGATACAAATCCCTGACAAGGAGAAACTTGTTTTCTTTGTGCCACTTGGACTCTAAAAGGGCAAGAATCACTAGGCATAAGCAAAAGACCCCCAGCTGCTTAGCCTGGGTTAGCCCTAAAGGACATATGGAGTTTGCTTATTACAGAAGATTCTCTTATCTTTTGGAATCTAAGGGCTGGTCCACACTAGGGGCGGGATCGAACTAAGCTACTTCGACTTCAGCTACGCTATTCGCGTAGCTGAAGTCGAAGTAGCTTAGTTCGAATTTGGCGCGCTTACCTCGCGTCCGCGCGGCGCCGCGATCGAAGTTCGCGGCTCCCACGTCGACTCCGGTAACTCCGCTCGCCCTGCAGGAGTACCGGAGTTCGAAGTAGCGCGTTCGGGGATCGACTTATCGCGTCCAGACAAGACGCGATAATTCGATCCCCGATACTTCGATGGCTACCCGCCGATTTCGGCGGGTAGTGTAGACGGGGCCTAAGACTGTAACTCATTTGCATGTGTACGTTACCTGCTTTAACAGTATAAATAACTCTCGTTTCTTTTTCTTAGTTACTAAATCTTTAGCTAGTTTATTACAGGATGGGCTACCAGCCTTGTCTTCGGTTTGAGATCTGACATACAATTTCTCTGGGGTAAGTGACTGGTCCTTTGGGGCAGGGAGTAACCTGAACATTGTTGTGGTTTTTGGTGTAAGGGACCATCTATCACAAAGGCAAGCTTATCTGGGTGGCAAGATAGAGCAGAGTGCCTGAAGGGGCTCTCTGGAACGCCATGGTGAGGTTGTTATAGTGCCTGAGGAGTTCGTACTTCTAACTTGGCTGGTGAAATCTAATTATAGAGCACACAGCCAATTTGGGGTTTCTGCCCTTGCCGTTCTCCAGCAGGGGGCAGCAACACACACACCATGTACTGGTGCTGTCTGTGATTGCCATGTGGAGCAGTGCAATGACACAGAGTAACTCACCTCAGCAGCAGGACCTGCCCTTGTGCTCCCACCGCGATGTCTGGGAGTCTGTCCCCTGTCAGGTCTGTCCCGCCACTGATGGCCTGGCCAAAGTAGTGCAGGCTGCTGGGAAACAGCGACCCCTTGATGTGCTGTGAGGCAGAGAGAGCAATAAGGGGTGGGGAAGGGGCGGCTGTACTGTAGAACGGGCACTAGGGGGCAGCGGAGGGTTAGGGGTGGGGAAGGGGCGGCTGTGACGTTGTGCAGTCTATATGATTTTATAAAAACATGATAATAAGTGAATATAAATGTAATTGGAATATGCTTCATGCAAAAGGCCTATTGTAATTATGCAAAGTGTGGGCCATTAATGGTGGTTTGGAATCTTGATGACTCATTAACCAGAGCCATTGTCTGCAGATGGCTGTATTTACCTGTGAGTCTTCCTGTATATGTGTGTGCTGGCAAGTGAGTAATGAAGTCTTGCAGTGACATGTGATCATGTCACCTGAACTGGAATCCATCTTTAACCTGGTGCTTTTCCAGTGAGGGGTGGGGGAACCCAGAGGGACAAAGGATTCCCGCCTTATGCAAAAGATATATAAAGGGGTGGAAGAGAACAGAGGGAGGGAGGAGCCATCATGAAGAATCCCCTAGCTACCACCTAAGCTGGAACAAGAGCTGTACCAGGGGAAAGAATTGTGCCCAGGCCTGGAAGGTGTCCAGTCTGAGAAAAAACTTACTGAAGCATCTCTGAGGGTGAGATTATCTGTATTCAGTGTTCGATTAGACATAGATTTGCGCATTTTATTTTATTTTGCTGGGTAACTTACTTTGTTCTGTCTGTTACTACTTGGAATCACTTAAATCCTACTTTCTGTATTTAAACAAAATCACTTTTTACTTATTAATTAACTCAGTATGTATTAACACCTGGGGGAGCAAACAGTTGTGCATCTCTCTCTATCAGTGTTATAGAGGGCTAACAATTTATGAGTTTACCCTGCATAAGCTTTATACAGGGTAAAACGGATTTATCTGCGTTTAAACCCCATTGGGAGTTGGGCATCTGAGTGCTAAAGACAAGCACACTTCTGTGAGCTGTTTTCAGGTAAACCTGCAGCTTTGGGGCAGGTAATTCAGACCCTGGGTCTGTGTTGGAGCAGACGGGTGTGTCTGGCTTCAGCAAGACAGGGTGCTGAAGCCACTGAGCTGGCAGGGAAAACAGGAATAGAAGTAGTCTTTGCACATCGGGCAGCAGCTCCCAAGGGGGTTTCTGTGATCCAACCCGTCACAGTAATGGGCACTAGGGGGCAGTGGCGGGCGAGGGGTGGGGAAGGGGCGGCTGTACTGTATAACGGGCACTAGGGGGCAGCGGAGGGCGAGGGATGGGAAAGGGGCGGCTGTACTGTATAATGGGCACTAGGGGGCAATGGAGGGCGAGGGATGGGAAAGGGGCGGCTGTACTGTATAACGGGCACTAGGGGGCAGCGGAGGGCGAGGGATGGGAAAGGGGCGGCGGTACTGTATAATGGGCACTAGGGGGCAGCAGAGGGTAAGGGATGGGGAAGGGGCGGCTGTTCTGTATAATGGGCACTAGGGGGCAGCAGAGGGTGAGGGAAGGGAAAGTGGCAGCTACAGGCTAATAGGCACTAGGGGGCTGTGTTGCCCCATGCTGTCCCTTCCGGGCTCTGTGTTGCCCCCTCCCCATAGGAGCTGGTCTCACCTGTCTGTACTGGGGACTGAGGCCTCCCTTTTCCCCATGGAAGATGTACAAGGCCCCACGATTGTCATTCTCCATGGGGGCCCCGATGGCCACGTCCGTCAGTCCGTCCCCGCTGATGTCCCCGATTTCGGACATGCTGGCCCCGAAGTGCCCGAACGGCTGCCCCGTCTGTCCTTGCAGTGTCTTGGTGCAGATCTTTTGCATCGCCCCCTGCAGGCCCCATCCAAAGAGACAAAGGGTAAAAGGATCAGCGCCCCCTAGTGCCACACTGGGGTATTGGGGTCAGCATTGACTGCAAGGAGAGAGCATCTTCTACTCAGCCCCCCACCCTGGTCCCTGCAGCACAGCACCCCTTAGCCCTGGACTGGAGCACCGGGGTCATCTCTGCCTAGCAAGCCATTTAATGGGATCCCAGCCCTAAATCTGTCCAGCTACATCATAAACCCCAATTCTTCCCCTCTCCTACCTGCTGGTTAATCAGGCAGATATAGACACGCCCTCCATTCAGGGGTGTATAGTACGTGGGGGCTCCGATCAGAACCAGGTCCGAGTTCCCATCTCCGTTGAGGTCCACAGCGCACAGTGTACCCCCAAAATACGAGCCAATCTGGAGGGGCAGATAAGTCACTCCTTCATTTTCGTCACTTCCTCCTTCTCCCACTGGGACACCCCCCCCGGGACACCCCCCCACCCCCCCCACACACAGCCTGCTGGGAGCAGGATTAAATCCCCATGTTCATCCCCATGTTCATCCCCACATCCTCAGCGTCACCCTCCCTTTACACACAGCAGGTGGTGCTATTGCTGTCAGTTTTCTGTCCCACTGAACGTATAAANTACACGTGAAAATATTGCAAACTTCCTCGCCTCCCTCTCGCTCTCTGCCCATCACTCCCCATGCCCTCCCCTTACCTGCTCTCCCGGCACCTCGGTTTCCATCCGCCACCCTCCAGGCTTGGCATCTTGCCTGAATAGAATGACTTTGCCAATGTGATTGTGGCGAGGGGCCCCTACCACGTAGCTGCTCCGCCCCTGGGATCTGATGACCTGAACTGAATAACCTGCAAGAGACAGAGACACGCAAGGGTGAGTGGGGGGAGCAGGCATTTCCTGTCACACAGCCTTACAGCAAAGGCTTGATCATGAGCCCTGCTGAGCCTGCATGGGGGTAGGGGTCAGGAGCCCCCCTTGCTCCCGTGTGGGAGATCAGCATCACTGGACCTTGCACAGGAGGATGTTAAACTAACAACTCAAGGAGAGAGTGCTAAGGTGGCAAATGGGGTCAGCACTGGCTGAGAGGGAATGAGACCCCCCCACCCCACTCCATGCAGCACAGCACCCCCTAGTACCTCGCTGGGGCATTGGGGCCAGCACTCACTGTGAGAGGAGAGCACCCCCCAGTGAGACCCATGCCCCACACCCCTGAAGCACAGCATCCTTAGTGCCCCATTGGGGGCACCCCTGCTTAGCATGCTGTCTGATGGGATCCAAGCCCCAGATTTAAAGATATCATTTCAGCTCAAGATGTCAGGGACGCATTGTACTGAGGTGGCAAAGGAGGCAAAGAAAAGACATTAGCACTCTGGGTAACAAGCAAGAGGGCACTGGAAATTCTCATTCACGAGAAAAATCTCAGGTGGCATTGTCATTACTGGGACCTGGTGGGACGATTCTTACGGCTGCGACGCGAAAATCCCCGGTTCCAACCCAGAGTGGGTAAAAGGGGCGACGGGTGGCACTCGACATGAAAGACTCGACTTTAAAGACACCACTGCCTGTTTCAGAGTACAGATAACTCCGAACAGCAGTGGCAGGAAGCATGGGCGACGGCTGAACCCACGCTTTGGGGAGGCTAGCCCGTCACCCCCCCTTCCACCCAAGGCACCACCCTGCCCACCTGCCAGAGCTCCAAGCGCCTGTCCTGCTTGCCCCAGATGGCTCCCCTGAGCACCGGGCCAAGTCATTGGCCTCTCACCAGCACCGAGCTGGCCCCAGCGCCAGGCCGAGCTGCCGGCCCTCCGAGTGCTGAGCCAAGCCACTGGCCCGACCCCCACAACTGGCCCCAGCACTGGCCCAGGTCACCAGCGGGCCCGAGCTCAGGGCCACCGACTGGAGCTGAGCCACTGGTGCCCTGCCGGCTTCAATGGGGAGGGCGGGTCCTCGGATTGCGACATGGGCGGGGCATGGCCTGGGTCAGGGGAAGCAACAAGAAGAAAGTCAAGGAAAGTGTGGGCCCCTTACTGAATGAGGGAGGCAACCTCGTGACCGAGGATGTGGAAAAAGCTCATGTACTCAATGCTTTTTTTGCCTCTGTCTTCACGAACAAGGTCAGCTCCCAGACTGCTGCACTGGGCAGCACAGTATGGGGAGGAGGTGACCAGCCCTCTGTGGAGAAAGAAGTGGTTCGGGACTATTTAGAAAAGCTGGACGAGCACAAGTCCATGGGGCCGGATGCGCTGCATCCGAGGGTGCTAAAGGAGTTGGCAGATGTGATTGCAGAGCCATTGGCCATTATCTTTGAAAACTCATAGCGATTTTGCAGATAACACAAAGTTTGACAGAGTGGTGAATAATGATGAAGACAGGGCAGTCATACAAAGCATCTGGATGGCTTAGTAAGCTGAGCCCATTCAAACAAAACCAAATACAAGGTCGTCCATTTAGGAACAAGCCATGCAGGCTATATGTGCACAGAGGGGAACTGTGTCTTGGAAAGCATTGACTCCGAAAAGGATTGAGGGGTCACAAGGGAACATGAGCTCCCACAGCAAATGCTGTAGCCAGAAGAACTAATGCGACCCGTGGATGTATAAAGAGGAGAGTAATGAGAAGGAGCAGAGAGGTGATTCCCCCATATACCGATACTGGAACACGGTGTCCCAGTCTGTTGTCCACATTTCAAGAACGACGTTGAAAAATTGGAGAGGGTGCAGAGAAGAGCCAGAAAAATTATTCAGGGGCTGGCGAAAATGTCTGACAGAGAGAGAGAGTTAAAGGGCTCAGTCTGTTGAGCTTGTCAGAAAGAAGGAGAGGTGATTGGATTCTAGTGTAAACGAACTTCCATGGGAGAAAACACTGGGTCCGAAAGGGCTCTTTGATCTCTCCGAGAAAGGCCAAACAAGTAACCGGTGGCTGGAAGTTGAAGCCAGACAAATTCCAATCAGAAATGAGGCACCAATTTTTAACAAACTCCCCAGGGCTGTGATGGAGTCTAAATGGTCATGTAAACATAAGGATGTCAGTTATAATAGCAAGAGTGACCGACAGAATAAATGCTACAAAGATAAAATATTGACAAATCTTAATGTAAGTGAGGTAATAAGAACATAAGAATGGCCCTACTGGGTCAGACCAAACGTCCACCTAGCCCAGTATCCTGTCTTCCGACAGTGGACAGTGCCAGGTGCCCCAGAGGGAATTAACAGAACAGGGAATCATCAAGTGATCCATCCCCTGTCGCTCATTCCCAGCTTCTTGCAAACAGAGGCTAGGGACACCATCCCTGCCCATCCTGGCTAATAGCCATTGATGGATCTATCCTCCATGAATTTATCTAGTTCTTTGTTGAACCCTGTTATGGTCTTGGCCTCACAACATCCTCTGGCAATGAGTTCCACAGGTTGACTGTGCGTTATGTGAAGAAATACTTCCTTTTATTTATTTTAAACCTGCTGCCTATTGATTTCATTTGGTGACCACTAGTTCTTGTGTTATGAGAAGTAGTAAACAACACTTCCTTATCTACTTTCTCTACACCAGTCATGATTTTATAGAACAAGGAGTTTATATTTTGACAGAACAAGGAGTAATGGTCTCAAGTTGCAGAGGGGGAGGTTTAGGTTGGACATTAGGAAAAACTTTTTCACTAGTAGGGTGGTGAAGAACTGGAATGGGTTACCTAGGGAGGTAGTGGAATCTCCTTCCTTAGAGGTTTTTAAGGTCAGGCTTGACAAAGCCCTGGCTGGGCTGATTTAGTTGGGTTTGGTCCTGCTTTGAGCAGGGGGTTGGACTAGATGACCTCCTGAGGTCCCTTCCAACCCTGAGATTCTATGATTCTATGAGGTCATAGAATCTATGATTCTATGACCTCAATCATATCTCCCCTTAGCCATCTCTTTTCCAAGCTGAAAAGTCCCAGTCTTATTAATCTCTCCTCATATGGAAGCCGTTCCATACCCCTAATCATTTTTGTTGCCCTTTTCTGAACCTTTTCCAATTCCAATATATATTTTCTGAGATGGGGCAACCACATCTGCATGCAGTGTTCAAGATGTGGGCGTACCATGGATTTATATAGCGGCAACATGATATTTTCTGTCCTATTATCTATCCCTTTCTTAATTATTCCCAGCATTCTGTTTGCTTTTTTGACTGCTGCTGCACACTGAGTGGATGTTTTCAGAGAACTATCCACAAAGACTCCAAGATCTCTTTCTTGAGTGGTAACAGCTAATTTAGACCCCATCATTTTATATGTATAGTTGGGATTATGCTTCCCCATGTGGATTACTTTGCAATTATCAACATTAAAATGATAATAAAATATGAAAAATTACAAGGAGGAAATGACAACAGTCATTACAATAATTACAGTGATACAGTGATAATAGTTATTACAATAAAAGACGACTGCGGGTCATCTGTCATCAAGAAGGAACATAAAAGCTTTTATAAACTGATAGATTTCACTTGTCAGTGAGATGCATCTGCTTCGGGGCGGGAGGTCCTACTGGGGGAGGGGGGGTGATCTCACGGGGGGGCGGTGAGGAGTCCCACCCCTGGTACTGAAATGCACCACTTCTGGAGTGGGGCAGGGGGGCTGTTTATACAGAGCTCCTTTGCCTAGCACTGAGGTGTTAGTTGCCTCTGGGGTGGGGCACGGGCACTGTTCATGCATGGATCCCTCACCCAGTGCTGAGATGCAGCTGTCTCTGGGGTGGAGTGCAGGAACTGTTTGTACAGGGATCCCTCCCCCAGCACTGAGATGCAGCCATGTTTGGGGTGGGGCACAGCAGCTTGTAAATCACCTGATAGGAACACTGGGCTAGAGCTGTGTTGAAAGATTTCTCTCAGGCTATTCTTACCGAGGTAAGCATCTTTCATGTCCCCAGAGGTTCTGGATACGTTGATGAAGCTCGGCTCTNAGATGCAGCCATGTTTGGGGTGGGGCACAGCAGCTTGTAAATCACCTGATAGGAACACTGGGCTAGAGCTGTGTTGAAAGATTTCTCTCAGGCTATTCTTACCGAGGTACGCATCTTTCATGTCCCCAGAGGTTCTGGATACGTTGATGAAGCTCGGCTCCCCGCTGCTCCCGTACAGGTATATCCCACCGGACCAGTCATAGGCTCCCACCGCTCCCATCACAGGCCCGTCCTAAACCAACACGCAGGGCAAAGGGAATGGATTGCACAAATCAGACAGCACAGCAAAATATAGCAAGGGAGAAATAATTAGCAGACTGAGTCACCTACTGCAGCACAGACACCCCTCCCGCCGCTGCATATGGCCAGCACTGACTGCAAAGGGGGAGCACCCCCTATGGAGCCCCTGCCCCACTCCCTGCAGCACAGCGCCCCCTAGAACCACACTGGGGCACTGGGGCCAGCACTGACTGCAAAATTAAAGCACCTATTACTGCTGTGGACTACTAAGGGATGGTCTCTCCCATCCAGGCATTAAACCAGCCAGACTCTATCCAGGAAAATCCATCAGGGCCCCAGCGCACGGCAGCGTGGGACACGCCCTGGGGCCAGGCATCACTCACAGGGGTCAGCAGGGAGCTGAATCCATCCTGAGACATCTCCAGCTGGAAGGAGCTGCCGCTCTGGGACTGGGTGCCTGGGGGGAGAGACAAACAGACAGACACAGGAGAGATCATCCCTAGAGAGGCCTTGTGTCCCATCCCCACCCCCATGAGGCAACCCAGTGCTCCCAAAAGGGAAAGGCCCCATGTCTCATTCCCTGGCCCCCTGAGCCAGCCAGTCCCCTGCCCTGGGGCTGGATCGGAGCCCGAGACCCTAAAGGGGAAAGGTCCCATGTCCCATTCCCTGCTGAGCCAGTCAGCCCCACTGAGTTAATTTGGCCCCCTGAGCAGTACATTACAGGAGCAGCCAGAGTTGCTAGCAGTTATTAGCACTTCACCCTGGAGCTCAGATACTCTGGTGATGGGCACAGAATGGACTCCTTAGACCGAGAGCTCCTGGGTCCCTTTGTGATACAGAATCCCAGCAGCTCCCTGGCCCATCGCTACCCCAGGAACCTGTTTACACAGCCCCAGGGCAAGTGAAGTGCTTCTCCCTGGTCCGGTACCTTCAATGGCGAAGATCTTCTCCTGCAGCTGGTTCTGGATGCCCTGGAGGGCGTTAAAGTCATTCACCTGGAAGATATGCTCCTGGGTGGGATTAGAAGCGATCTCACGGAGCTCTCGCTGGTCATTATACTGGGAGAAGGCCTGGCCGACCTTCATGAGGCAAAGGTGCAGGAGAACAGAACAGGGAACAGAAGCAGAAGAACATAAGCATGGCCAGACTGGATCAGACCAATGGTCCATCTAGCTCCGTATCCTGTCTTCTAACAGTGGCCATTGCCAGATGCTTCAGAGGGAATCAGAAGTGAACCATCCCATCCCAGCATCTGGCAATCAGAGGCTTAGGGACACCCAGAGCATGGGGTAGCATCCCTAATCTTCTTGGCTAACAGCCTTTGAGGATCCATCCTCCATGAATTTATCTAGTTCTTTTTTGAACCCAGTTATACTTTTGGCCTTCACAACTTCCCCTGGCAAGGAGTTCCACAGGTTGACTGTGCGTTGTGTGAAGAAATAGTTCCTTGTGTTTGTTTTACACCTGCTGCCTGTTAATTTCATCAGGTGACCCCTTTGGGGATTCCAGGTCCAGCTGCTCCAATAAGTCATTTATGGTGTCTACAGACTTTCTCTCTGCATCCTGTCCTGAGGTGACATGTATCCGGTTAATATGGGGATAGCTGAAATCCCCCATTACTACTGAGTGTTCTGTTTTTATAGCCTCTCTAATCTCCCTGAGCATTTCACAGTCACAGCCAAGAGCCCGGGGCAAATACCCACCAGTGTCTGTGTGTGAGCACGCGCACACGTCTGTTTTATCATCCCCTAGTGCTTGCCGTGCATGGACAGTATAAAAGACGTACTACTGCTCTATTACAAGCCTTGGGGAGCATCTCCCTTTAGCCTGTATCTTCACAGAGTTACAGGACCAGGGTTCTAGACCCAGCCTCCCCCTGGATGCCACGGAACTAAATAATTGCACATGAATCCCACTCCATCCAGCCTCTTTTTGTTTCCCGGCTCGTATCTCTTTCTGTTCCCTCTCTGGTGCTTATGCCAGGAGTGCTGGGCTCCCACCTGGGAGATTCTTCATTGTTAAAAATACACTTCATTTTCTTTGAATTAGGGGGGCTGGTACGAACCAGAGGGGGGTGGGGTGTATGGGGATAGATAATTAGTGTAGACAGCATCTCCACCAGTAGATGGTGCTAGATCTTTATCTTAGTGTTACATTGTTGTCTTGTATGTGATTATGTTGTTGAATGATCTGATGGGGTGGGAGGGGGATTGGAGGTTCAGTCCTGCCTGTGTGTGCTGGAGTTGGTAGTTGCAGTGTCCCAATAAGTCTCTGTGCTTCTGTAAGCAAGTGTTACAACTGGTGGCAGCAGCTTCAAGATGGCACAAAACACTTTTGCCGGAGAAGAAATGTACTGGGCATGCAGATGAAACTGGAATCTGTGAGCCCTTGACAGACGCTGAGCTGTTGCTCGTCGTGAATGACTGGATGGATGAGAAAGCAGTTCAGTACCTAGCAGTGCTCTTGGATGGTGATGCCAAAGCATTTTACCATCAGCTTCCCAGTGTGGCTCAGGGTCTTACAGACAAATACGCAAATGCTTCTCTGCCGCTCTGAGGAGGGATTGGTCCTTTTGAAATACCAGAAGGAATGGTAAATGAGCGGAGTGGGAATCCCTGCACAGTTATTTGTGTGCATTACATAGATTGTTTGACAGAGTTTTCCCTGCATCACCCTATCTGGGAGATGGCTGGAGTGAAGCAGAACCTGTTTCTCCGAATCTGGGAGTGGCAATGCAGAGAGGGGCATATGCCCAGTGCCACGCCATGAGAAAATCGTGTGTGAAATGCCAGTTTATAAATGGTTTAAAAGGGGAACTTCCTAACCTGCTGGATAAACTGGATAAACCTAGGGATCAGATTACCCCCAGAGTTCAAAATGTGGAAGCAGAAATGGGAGTTTCCTTAAAAATATCAGCTGTTAATTCTCAGCCTCCTGTGGGCCAGATGAGAGAGGTGGTTTCCCAGGTGGGTACCAGACCGGATGGCATTTGCAGGCAATGGCGGGGAAAGGCCCTGGAGAGGGAATTGTCCAGGCAGAGAGAAGCCACACCAGGGAAACTGAAAGTTGTTGATGCAGTAGGTCCATCAGCAGCATCTACTAGCATGGCCCTTGTGAAGAGCTGCCCCAATACCTGTTACCATGTGTCTGGAGACAGACGGCTGGAAAACCACAATGCTGTTAGACTCAGGATCTGAAATAAGTCTGGTCCACGGAGAACAGTTGAAGGGGAAGATTTGTATTGCAGGAGTTAAATTGGTGACTGTGACGGGGCGGAACAGCCCCGCACTGGTACAGTAGGGGTTAACCCTTCTCTCCTAGCAGAGGAAGCCACGCCCCGGAAGCTCTGCTGGGCATGCTCCAACTGGAAGGGAGGTATAAAAGCCTGCAGGTCTGCTCAGTCTGGGCTGACCACCGGAGGGGAAGGACGCACACCGCCAACTCCTGCAGAAGGAGGGCCTGTGCACCAGGACCGAGGTGTCAGCCAAGCCGAGACAGGGACCGCAACCCCAGCGGAGGACGTCTGCGGGGAGGGACCGACTAGAGGACAACCCCCATATCGCAGACGACCGGCTATACAGGGTAGGAAGTGACCCAGGGAGACTTTAGAGGCTGACAGCATTAGAGCTGTATTGCCGCTCGGCGTGTTGCGGGCGGATCCCCGCCGAGCGGGTGGCAAGGAGAGCTTGCCACTACCAGGGCCCTGGGTCGGGGCTTGGTGGAGAGGGCGGGCCCGAGTCCCCCTACCCCACCCCTTAAGCCCCACTCCGCAGGGGGTGTCTATGGACTCTGGCCGCTAGGCCGTGCTACCCCGCTCCGCAGGGGGTGTCTATGGACTCTGGCCGCTAGTCCGTGCTACCCCGCTCCGCAGGGGGTGTCTATGGACTCTGGCCGCTAGGCCGTGCTACCCTGGTTACAAGGGGCAGACGCTAAGACAAGGGCGTGGCGAGGCGCTAGGCCCCAGCACGTCCCTGACACTAGGGGGCGCTGGGGTACCAGGTCCGTCACAACGACTATTAATTATCAGCCACTGCTGACAGCAGAAGAAATCTAGCTCCCTCCGAACGAGGAGTCCACGCATACTAAATGGCCCTACTAAAAGATTAGAGACCAGAATCTTGGCCCAGAATCAACAGGTGGCGTTGGTGGGTAACCCAGTGCTAGTAGCCACAGACATAGTACAAATGGACGCCTCTGAAGAAAGGTGGGCAAGCCATACTGTCTCAAACGGTAAGAGATGAAGAACATCCAGTCTGGTACCTTAGTAGGAAACTCCTTCACAGAGAAGGAAAGTGCGTCCTAGTGGAGAAGGAATGCCTCACAGTAAAATGGGCCATGGAAACCCTCTGCTATTTCCTGCTCGGACAGAGGTTGATCCTCGTTACAGACCAGGCTGCCCTGAAGTGGATGCACTGGAACAAAATACAAAATGCCAGGGTAACAAGATGGTTCCTGTCGCAACAGCCCTTCTCCTTCAGGGTGCAACGTAGGGCTGGCATCAGGCCCGGCAACAGCGATGGCCTGTCAAGAGTACGCCACTTCTCGGCCCAAGTAGACTAACCCCATAGCGTGGAGCAGGGGAGGGGGGGATAGGTGAAAAAGTCCAACCTGGCGGCTATAGGAGAGTGGTGGGAGGCAGGTGTATCAACCCTACAATGGGGAAGGCCCTTTTCCCTATGAACTGAAAAGAGGTTTTCCCAGGTTAACTACAGACACCTGAGTCCAATTTAAGGGCCGCCGGTGACCTTTAAAACCCCCGGTTCTGGTGAGAGACAGGGAGGAGGGGTGAGAAGCAAGCCGCAGCAGGGAGAAAAAGCTCCTCCTGGGTGAGACACAGCTCTCTTCCCTATAGGAAGGACCACCAAGTCAACTGGCGGGAGGGGCAGACCCTTGCTGGGTGAGGAAACCCAGGGGACAACGGACATGTTGGGCCTGTGGGCGACAAGGACACCTGCAGTGGGAGTATCCAGGCACAAGGTAGCGAAGAGGCAGGAACCCTGCTTTGGCTGCCATGAGCAGGGCCATATTAAGAGGCACTGCCCCCTCAAGGGACGAGGGGTGAAGGAAGAGGTGCCTAAGGACCCAGGGGGGGCAACGCCGCCGCGGTGATGGTGGTATAACTGCCGGGGAACCATGTCCCATGGGAGGCCACAGACAGAGGAACGGAGACAGAGGGGGCCCAGCGAGAGGTCAGGACCCAGGCTGTGAGGAAGCAGGCTACAACGGGGCCCATACCCTGAGGTTAGAGGGTCCGAGGGATGCTAGCCTACGTACGCGGTTGGCAATCATGGAACAGGCCCACTGGACAGCGGAGATGGAGCTGCAGAAAGCCCACAAGGAGAAGGAAGACCTGGCCCTGAAGTTGAAGGAAAGTGAAGAGAAGCGAGTGTGACTGGTGGGACATCTCCGGGTCGCACAGGCTAGAGGACCCCCCTACCCCCGGGCGTGGGATTTTGAGGGGGGGTGTGTGTAGCGGGGCGGTCACTCCGCTCCAGTCAGAAAGGGGTTAAAAGCAGCCAAGGGAGTCTGGTTGGGTGGTCAGCCACAGGTGTGGCTGCACCCAATTAGGGCACAGCTGGCCCTGATAAAAGGGCAGGCTGAGAGGGTGAGAGAAGACTCTTGCTCCAGCTGAGGAGCAGAGAGGACCAGGTTGCCTGGGAGAACAAGCAGGGTACCTGAGGCAGAGCAGGGCTGGGGAAAGGCAGGCAGAGCTGAGGAGCTCTGGCCTGGTGAGTCCCCAGGCTGAGGCCTTGCTAAAGGCCAGGGGAGGTACTAGGGCTGCAGGGAGGCAGGTGGGGCTAGAAAGGCAGCAGGTCCAACCCTTGCCAGTGATGAGCGGCCATTTCAGATTGCAGTTTGCCTCTGAAAGAAGGGGCTAGATGACGACTGGCAGTAGCCACTGAGGCAAGGAGGGTATAGGGGGTTGGGGTTCCCCTGGGAGGGGAGACCCAGAGTGTGGGGGCACTGCTCTGTGGGGCAGTACCCCAGAGAAGGGGCACCACGGGCCAGGGGGGATGCGGGGCCTACACTGACATCAGTGATAAGACAAGAAGCCACAGCAGCAGAGACACCGGCCAGCAGAAGGCGCTCCAGTGCTGGAAGAGCTAATTCCCGAGGTAACCAGCAGGAGGCGCTGCGCCGGTGAGTGTTGTGCCTTACCACACAGGCACAAGACTTCAGGAAAATTTCATGCCCATCCACAAAGGAGAGAAGCTTTGGTTTCACACCTGGAAAAAGCAGCCTGGATAAAAAACCCAACTTCCTTCTTTTCGGAGCGGACCTTACACCGTGATTAAGGGCTGGTCCACACTAGGGGCGGGGATCGAAATAAGATACGCGACTTCAGCTACGAGAATAGCGTAGCTGAAGTCGAAGTATCCTATTTCGAATTAGGCGCGCTTACCTCGCGTCCTCGCAGCGCGGGATCGACGTCCGCGGCTCCCCCGTCGACGCCGCGAACTCCGCTCGCCCTGCTGGAGTTCCGGAGTCAAAGGGAGCGCGTTCGGGGATCGATGTATCGCGTCCAGACGAGACGCGATAGATCGATCCCCGCTACATCGATGGCTACCCGCCGATCCGGGCGGGTAGTGTGGACCTAGCCCAGGGGTAGGCAACCTATGGCACGGGTGCCGAAGGCGGCACGCGAGCTGATTTTCAGTGGCACTCACACTGCCCGGGTCCTGGCCACCGGTCCGGGGGGCTCTGCATTTTAATTTAATTTTAAATGAAGCTTCTTAAACATTTTGAAAACCTTATTTACTTTTCATACAACAGTAGTTTAGTTATATATTATAGACTTATAGAAAGAGACCTTCTAAAAACGTTAATGTATTACTGGCACGCGAAACCTTGAATTAGAGTGAATAAATGAAGACTCGGCACAGCACTTCTGAAAGGTTGCCGACCCCTGACCTAGCCTAAGAAACTAAACAACTTGTCTGTTCTCATACAAGACACAAGGGTGTGCCCCTTTGGAATGCATTGAGAGTCGGCAAACAGATTCATTGAAGGAAAAAGGAGGGCAAACCAGGAGGCTGCTCAACCACTATCCCAGAGGGATGTAGAAGAAAATTTTGAGATACCCCAACAGGATCTGGTAGTTCATAATGGGAGACCAGTTGTGGAGGTGGCATTGCCAGGGTGTGCTCGGGACCACAGCCCACTGCCATCTTCAGCAGACAGTCTGTCCACAATAGATAGGCCTGACCTAGAGGACATGAACCCTGCACTCCCTGTCATTTAGCTCCAACTACAAGTGATGTCTGTGTGGCTGAATTTGTTGCAGTGTCCCAACAAATCTCTGTGATTCTGTAGGTGAGCATTATGATAGATGGATCTCACCCCGATGGCGTAGCGGATGATCCCAGCTCTCTCTGCCTCTGGAATCACGTCTGAGTATGGAAGATAGTAATCATTTTTCATGCCATCTGTTACCACAATGAGAATCCTGGCAGCTCCATCCCGGGATCCTTTCTGTGAGATAAACAGCTCCCTCCTGGAAATGGGGCACAGGCAGAGGGGTTAGTTCTTTCAGCCTCCATGTCTGTGGGGTGGGAGGGGAAGCGCTTGTAGGGGAAGAGGAGGTACCTACACCACTTTCTGGATGGCAGTGGCTGTGTAGGTAGCTCCTCTGAGCTGTGTAACTTGACCGACGAGTGAATCTATGTCGCTGGTGCTCTTGAACTTGTTGAAGTCAAAGTGCTCCCGAAAAGTCCTGGAGAACTGCATGAGGGCAAACTGGGAGACAAGAGGGCGAACAGGGCAGGGTGGAGTAAGAGTGGGTCAGAATAGCAGAGACGCTGGGGCATTGGTGTCAACACAACTGTGAGGGGAAAGGGCCCCGTATGAGCCCCCAGCCCGCTCCCTGCAGCTCAGCACCCTCTGACGCTGCCCTGCCTGCCAGGGGCAGGGGATGCCGGTGGCTCAAGGGTCTGGAATTAGCAGCTACCAGTTACCAGCGTGTCGGTGCCACGGAAACGCTTTATGACCTCGATGACAAACGTCTTCATCGTATCAAAGTCATCGGAATAAATGCTGCCTGAGCCGTCGATGAGGAACACGATGTCTGTGAGGCGTTTGGGGCACTCTGGGGAACAGGGAGCGGGGGGGTTACACAGAGAAATTCAGCTAGAGGGGCCAAGAGACACCAAATGGCAGTGAAACTGCCAAGACATCTGCCCATCTAGCCTGGTGTCCCACCCCCTCCCTGCCACCCTGGAACTGGTCCATGGACCCATCTAGCCGGGTCCCCTCCCTGCTGCCCCAGATCAGACCAAGGGCCCATCTAGCCTCATTCCTCCTCCTCCCCCGCTGGCCCATATTCCCCCCCCATGTGTCCCCTGGGTGCTGGTTCCCCACCCCATGGGGCTGCCCCTCACCTGGCAGACTGTCTGGGATGCGCCGGAGCTGCCGGAGGCTCTGGTCCAGGAGGAAGCAGTAGCCTTTGACGTACATGTTCTCCCCGCAGGTCTGGTGCACTGTGGGGCCGCACGCCTGGGGCACGAGAGAGGGACGGGGGTCACTGGGCTCTCTTGATTAGAGCCCCAGTGCGGGAGAGCCCGGGCTGCTCCCCCATGGATAGGCAAGCTCCTGCCAGGGCAGGGGACTCCCATAGGGCAGATGGGACCCCAGGACCCATCACTCGTTTCTCAGAGGGGCCAGGGGAATGACACGGGGACATCACCTGGTTACCACACTCCCTGCTATGGCAGTGCACAGTCAAGGTTGCCATGGTGAAGTCATCCAGTTGCCACACACCCTGCTATGGCAGTGCACAATCGATGTCGCCATGGCGACATCACCTAGTTACCTCCATCTCTTACAACATCATCGCACGGCCACTGTCTCCATGGCGATGTCAGCTGGTCACCATGCTCACTGCTAAGTCAGTTCAGTCACTGTTGCCTTGGCGACATCACCCGGCGACCACCTTTCCCCACCACAGCATTATGCAATGCCGCTAATTACGGGAGTTACCAAGACCCCCCCCAAAGTTATGTCACAATGACGTCACCCAGTCATGAACTCTGCCCAGGTGCCCCAGTCGCGCTGACACGGTGCAGTTACTACCAGCCGTGAGGAGTGCGGTTTGGGGGGGGGGGCTGCCCTATGGCATTCCCAGGGAGCAAGTGTCAGACCCCAGTCCCAGCACCCATCCCCCCCATGCATGGTACCTACCAGGAGCTGGGAGCCACGGGCAGCCAGAGACAAACCAAGGGACATCTTCACAGCATCAGGGGGCCCTGAGATGGGAAAGATGCACACCAGGGTGAGCAAATAAACCCCACCCCCTGGATAGAACCCAGGAGTCCTGAATCTCAGCCCTGCCCCCCATCACCACCCTGCTCCAACCCACTAGATCTCACAGTGCTGGAGATAGAACCCAGGAGTTCTGACTCCCAGACCCCTTGATCTAACCCACTGGATCCCACTGCACAAGGGGGCCCTACTCTGGATTCGGATCTCCTGGCAGCGTCTGGAGCCCGGGTCGCAATTGTAGACTTTGCCAGTTTCATTCACGTCTCCCGTCTGCAGCGGGGCCCCGACGAGCAGCCTGCAGGGAGAGAGCAGAGGGGGGTTCAGGGGACGCCCCATCAAACCCAGGGGAGTGGGGGCCAAGAGAGGCAGCCCAGCCAGATGGGCCCCTCGGGGATGGGTGTGAGGCATGGAATTGTGGGGCCCTGAACCCACGTTCGGCCCTTACCCCCCAGCGCTGGCACTCCCGAACTGCACCACGCTCTGCCCAAACCCCGCAGCAGCCTCCTGGAAGGTGATGGGTCCCTCCACCTCCACGCTGAATCCACGGCTCGGTGCCAGCACTGCAGGGGTTAAACAACCATCCATTAGAGCTTCCCCTATGCAGAGTGGGGCCAGTGGTGGGGGCTCAGGGACCAGCCCCTCCTGTTTCTAGGACTGACTCCGAGGCCCCCTGCTTTAAGCCACTAGACCCCACTCCCCTCCCAAAGCTGGGTATAGAACCCAGGAGTCCTGACTCCCAGCACCCCTTCCCCAGCAGCTCATTTAAACTTCCCTTATGTCTAGCCCTTGAGGGCCATTTCTTGCAAATCATTCCATGCAAATCAGCCTTCATAGATTTACGGAATGTACCGCCAGAAGGAACCACTGTGATCATCTAGCCTGACTTCCTGTGTAACACGAGCCAGCGAACTTCCCTGAACTGAACCAGACCAGAACATTTAGAGAAACTTCCAGTCATGGAGAATCCACCACAACCCTTGGCAAATTGTTCTGGGGGTTAATTCCTCTCACTGTGAGAAATGTTACACCTAGTCAGCTTGGAAAAGAGAAGACTAAGGGGGATATGATAGAGGTATATAAAATCATGAGTGATGTTGAGAAAGTGGATAAGGAAAAGTTATTTACTTATTCCCATAATACAAGAACTAGGGGTCACCAAATGAAATTAATAGGCAGCAGGTTTAAAACAAATAAAAGGAAGTTCTCCTTCACGCAGCGCACAGTCAACTTGTGGAACTCCTTACCTGAGGAGGTTGTGAAGGCTAGGACTATAACAATGTTTAAAAGGGGACTGGATAAATTCATGGTGGCTAAGTCCATAAATGGCTATTAGCCAGGATGGGTAAGAATGGTGTCCCTAGCCTCTGTTCGTCAGAGGATGGAGATGGATGGCAGGAGAGAGATCACTTGATCATTGCCTGTTAGGTTCACTCCCTCTGGGGCACCTGGCATTGGCCACTGTCGGTAGACAGATACTGGGCTAGATGGACCTTTGGTCTGACCCGGTACGGCCATTCTTACGTTCTTATGTTCTTATGTTCTTATTTCCAGTCAGAATTTGTCTAGCTTCAACTTCCAGCCATGGGATCACGTTAGACCTTTCTCGGCTAGACTGAAGAGCCCGTCACCAAATATTTGTTCCTTATCACTATCAGGCAGGTTTTCTAATCTTCTAATCATTCTTGTGCCTCTTCTCTGCCCCCTCTCCAATGTATCAACATCCTTCATGGACTGTGGGCCCCAGAACTGGACACAGGATTCCAGCAGCACTCGCACCACTGGCAAATACAGAGGGACTAGGCCCTCTTTACTCCTACTTGAGAGTCCCCCATTCATGCATCCAAGGAATGGCCGCGGCATCGCACTGGGAGCGCCTTGGCCCAGGCACTTCTCGGTCTCTCCGCCGAGTCTATCAATGAGTGCAGGGTGGCCTAGTAAGCTTGTGCCGTGGGAGCCAGAGCTGAGACCCCCCCAAACTCATGTCATACAAGAAAGACCCAACAGCCAATCGGTGAATCCCTAATGCACAGCATAGCCATCTCCCCCGATGCACAGCTCTCCTCCCTTCTGCCCTCGCCCTCCCTACAAGCCCAGGCCTGGGAAGGGTGGGAAGGAGAATCCCCTTGGAGCTGCCACCACCAACCCTGAGAGGTGGTAAAGACCCTGCAGAGCTGTAGGAGGAGCAGATATGGGGCAAAGTGGGTGAAGAATTATGGGGCAGGTGGGCGGGGCTGGGGGGATAAAGGGGAAAGACAGGGGCTGAGAAGGTCCTAGGAGGGTGGGAGGAGTTGAGCTGGCCTCCCCCATTCTTCCCTTTTCAGATCCCATCTCCCAGTCCGTCCCCCCTTCCCAGTCCATCCCCCTCACTCTCAGCCACCCTAAAGTCAGCCCCCCTCCATTCCCTGATGGGTCCAGGCCTCACAGACAAGAGAGACGTGACGTTGAAGCAGGGGGAAGCAGCTGTGGTTTTACAGCAGGATTGTGCAATTGCAAACACTGCATCCATTTCACACCTGCCGGACCCTCCCCCCACATCCTACCGAGCACACACGCCCCACAGAGAAGGGGAGTCACACCTGTGACCCACTCCCATCCCAGAGAGTCTGGGGGAACAGAAGACAGAGGGAATGAAACCCAGGCGTCCTGATTATCAGCCCCCCACCTCCTCTAAGCTACTACAGCCCCATTCCCCTCCCAAATCTGGGGAGAGAACCTAGGAGTCCTGATGCACAGGCCCCCTGCTGTAACTCACCAGACCCCTCCCCCCCCCCCTAGAGCCAACCAGGGATAGGACCCAGGAGTCCTGACCATCCAGCTGTTCCCATCCCCCTGCCAGAGGGGTACTCACTGGGCACCCATGTGGAGGAGCCCAGCTTTCCCCAGTCCCTCTGGCTGGCACTTACCTGCGCACAGGTAGAGGAGCAGAGGCAGGGGGTCCATCCTGTGCTGGGTGAGGGCTGTGTGTGGAGTAGGGAGTGAGAGGTTCAAGGACGCTGCCTGGAGAGGAGGCAGCAGAGTGCAGAGGAAAGAGAAGTGATACCGAAAAGACAGAAACACTGACCAGAGGAAGGAGAGTGTGTTATGAGGAGGCAGCAGAAAGAAAGAAAGAAAGAAAGAAAGAAAGCGACACTGAGACAGACACACAACTAGTCAGACACACTGTAGCAGCGCCTGCTCTCAGCCCCTCCACAAACGCAGTCAGAGACCAACTGAAGTGCAGCATCCGTGTCCTTTTATGGTTTGTGTCTGTTCCCACCACCTATTATTTACACAGACCAACACTCTGGGAGACTATGAGCTTCCCAGCCAGCAGGGATCGAGAGCGCGCACACACACACACACACACACACACACACACACACTCTCTCTCTCTCTCTCTCTCTCTCTCTCTCTCTCTCTCTCTCCTCTCTTTCCTGTCTCCCCCTTGCTTCCTCTTTCTTAGCCAGGTTTATAGGGCAGGCTGGCTACCCAGGCCTGCAGGTGGATCCCCTCTGGTAATTAGGGCATGGCCCCTCAGCCAGCCCAACTAATACTCTTCTTCCTCTGGAACAGGGCTAACAGGGGCCTGGCTTGTTTCTCCTAGCCAGAACCCTGTTACACACACACACTACACCAAGAGACAAAAAACACACACAAAAAACCACAGACCAACCAACACACCTACACTGAAACAGACGCACACAACTACACAGATGCACACAACTACACTGAGATATACAGACGCACACCTCTACATTGAGAGAGAGAGAGAGAGAGAGACGCACACACAAGGCAAACATACACACACACACAGAGGCACGCAACTAGATAGACACAAAAGCACTAGATAGAGACAACTAGACAGTGGTCACAGTATAAACAGTCCCCGCGCCTCATCCCAGATGTGGCCGATTCCCATTCACTCTGCGGTCCAGAGGAACATAGAACCATAGGGTTAGCAGGGACCACAACAGCCACCTAGTCTAACCCCCCTGCCAAGATGCAAGATTTGTTGTGTCTAAACCATCTAGGACAGATGGCGGTCCAGCCTCCTTTTGAAAAACTCCGGTGAAGGAGCTTCCATTATGGCCTCCCTAGGCAGGGCCGTTCCATTGTCCCACTGTTCTTACAGTTAGGAAGTTTTTCCTGAGATTTAATCTAAACCTACTGTACTGTAGTTTGAACCCACTGCCTCTTGTCCTGCCCTCTGTGGCAAGAGAGAACAACTTTTCTCCACATTTTTTATGGCAGCCTTTCAAGTATTTGAAGACTGTCATCATGTCCCCCCTTAATCTCCTCTTCTCCAAGCTTAAACATACCCAGTTCCTTCCGCCTTTGCTCATACGGCTCGCATTCCACCCCTTATATCATCTTTCTTGCTAGTCTCTGGATCCTTTCCAGTTTCTCTGTATCTATTCTATACAGCCGTGACCAATATTGGGCACAGTTCTCCAGCTGAGGCTGAATCAGCACTGAGTAGAGTGGTACTATCACCGCCCATGACTTGCATGCTATGCCACTGTTAATGCAACCTAAAATAGCATTTGCTTTTTTTGCAACAGCATCGCATTGCTGACTCATGTTGTGGTTGTGATCCACCGCAACCCCCAGATCCTTCTCAGCAGTGCTGCTGCCAAGCCAGTTTTCCCCCGTTCTGTATTTGTGCATTTGGCTTTTCTTCCCGATGTGTAGCACCTTATATTTGTCTTTGTTGAATTTCATTTGGTTGTCTATAGCCCAGTTCTCCAATTGATCAAGATCCATCTGAATTTTAGCTCTATCCTTCAACGTATTGGCAATCCCCCCCCAAGCTCAAAACGCAAAAGGCAAATAAAAACAACTCCAAATTTACTGGTTTTACATAATCTCATGATTTTTGGTGCGCCTGCCTCGTGATTTTTGAACAGTTGGGGTTGGCAATATCACTTCAGTACCCTCCAGTGAATAGCATCCAGCTCTGCTGATTTGAATTCATTGAAATTGGGTAGAAGAGCTCTGATGTGTTCTTTACTTATCCCGATCGGCATCCCTGCCCCTTTATTGTCTGTGGTAACTTCGCTAGTCATCCAGGCACATGTTATTTTTTCTGAGAAGACTGAAGCAAAGTACGCCCTGAGCAACTCTGCCTTCTTATCATCTTCCGTTACCAGCTCAGCTTCTCCACTGAGCAGCAGACCCCCACCGTCTTTGATCGTTCTTTTTTGTCTGACATATTTTGTCTGAACATGAAAGAAAAACACGGAGGGGAATTGGTCATTTCAGAAAAATGGGGAACTACTGAGGCAACCTGCCTTCTAATTTCCCCAATTTTTATCTGGAACCAGCCTGAGGCATCTGATCACACGACAGAAGGGGAAGTGGCAAAACCACACCGAGAGCCAGGACCCTGTTCCCCATTCAAAAATAGACAGCGGGACCCTCGTTCATCTCCTTGTGCCTTCAAACCTGCACAACAACAACGCACTTTCCACGCTGAGCATTTACACAGGGATCCCTTGCCCAGCACAGAGATGTAGCCGCCTCCGGGTGGGGCACAGAGTGTGACGTTCTTTACAGGACACCCACAACTGTGCGCCACCGTGTCACCCCTCTGTCTTAGAAGGAGTGAGCTTTGCTGGAGATTAGACTGGTTGGCAGCTCCCTGCCACCCATCTGTCCACTTCTCCAGCCAACTGCTCAAGGCTCTGCCAGTCTTTACCTTGCCTTGCCAGTAACGGTCAGCGGCCCCAGTTCCCGAGTTCCCCAGACACGTTTCTCTGCAGTTTCCGGTCCCTCTCCCTGCACACTCACAGAAATTTTTCTTTGCTGCCTCCAAAGAGACAGAGTGCACACACCAGCCTGTTAGCTTAGCTGAGGACTCTCTTCATACGTCAATACAACAGCACGGAGATGGTTTATAGTAAAACTAAGTTATTTAACAAAGAACAGAGATTTAAGTGATACTAAACAAGAGAAAAAGGGACAGGTCTGGCTATGAACCAAACACACTTGCAAGGGCCTAAAACTTAATTTTAGTGAGTTACGATCTTTGCTTGAGTAGTTTTCTCACTTATGCCCAGTTACCAGCATCTCTAGCTCTCCCCAGGCCCAGGGTCCCAGTGGTCACAGAATCAGGGGTGCTCTCCCCAATGTGCTGGAAACTAGAATGTCTTTTGGGTCCCCTTATACTTCCCCAAAGCCCATTGTCTCTGCCTCCAGAGCCAAGATGATTCCCAGGAGTGCCAGAGTCTGTCCCCTGGTGAGCTCACTAAGCTCTTCCCCCCATTGCTTGTTAGCTCGATTGCTTCATTTAACATCTATGTCGATGTATTTTCATTGTCCTTGGCCTGCTGGTGAGGCAGGTAAATCCACGTTCCTTTGTCTAGGGCGGGCTTGGGGCAGGCACTTCCTCCCAAGCACATTCCAAGAACACATTTCCGGCACACGTCTATAACTCTGAACACAACCCCTGTGTACATCACACAATGGATTTTTGTGCCCAGCGCGTCACTAGTTGACGTAAAAAGTGTCCTGTAAGGTATTATGACAGTGTGTTGGGGGCAGTGAGTGCATCAGGCCTGGTATGAGTTACGGTATGGGGGGCCCTCTGCCAGGTGGCACCGAGGGGCTCCCAGGGTCACCTGTCCTCTCTTGCACGGCTGCAGAGGGTCAGCCACTGGCTGATCTGTAGGCATTGGCTCAGAACCCTCATTCCAGGACAGGGCATCTGCTACTATATTGTCCTTAATAGGTGCAATTTACATGACATATTCTTTGCGCGTCAGGCTCCACCGCAGCAGATTGTTTTAGTACCCACAGCCCTAACCACACCCCCCACGAGCTTTCCAGAGTTACTGCTTTCCAGTCACCCCATCCAGTAAATGTCAAAGATAGTCTCGTTGGTCCTGGATGTACAGCTCATGCCCAGGCCTCATGGCACACTGACACATGCACGGCTGGGTACCAGTCTGGCTCACCTGTGCGTTAGCATTGATAAATTAGGTATTAGATTTTGACAAATGTGTGTAGTGTTTAGACTTTAGGGAATGCTTGTGTAAGTTGCTGCGGGCATCAGTCTCACTGAAATACCTGTACCCCATGTTATGAGGTTATATTGTGGACACAGACCACGGGAAGTTCTGCCTCATGGGTTTGACAGGCAGCAGCCCCAGGGCTCCTGATTGGCTCCCTGTCCCATATAAACCCAAGGGGTGGTCCAGGAAGTGTTCAGGCGACAGCAGGGCTCTTTGGTCGCTGCTACGACCTTTCCTGTTCTATGCTCTGGGACTCCTGGCTTGACCTCGGCTTGATTTGGACTCACCAGGCTCAACCACCGCCCCCTCCAGTATGGGTCCGAGGACACAATGAGTACGAGGTGCACGAGATCCTGGACTCAAAACTCAGACATGGCTCCTTATAGACTGGGAGGGCTCTGGAAGAGCAATCCTGGGAGCCTGCAGCCCAAGACCATGCACCCCACTTCATGGCAGCCTTCCGTGATTGGGGGTCCACAGTTTGTGTTGTGGTTTTGGCACAAAATCTTACAAACCTGCCAAACCAAGGCCTGCAGGAGACAGCCCTAGTTGGGGGGGGGGGGGGGCAAGCAAACGTGAGGCCCCCTGGGTCAAGAACCCAGACTAGTGGTGCTACCAGGCAGCTGATAGCTCCAGGCTGCCACCCAGCAGCAACTAACATGAGTCTCTGCTCCACCTCCCATGACCTGCTGTGGACACAGACAATGGGCTGTTCCACCTCAAGGGTTTGACAGGCAGCAGCCCCAAGGCTCCTGATTGGCTCCCTGCTCTATATATAAACCCAAGGGGCACTTCAGACTCTGTCCAGGCAGCAGTGTGGGTCTTCTGTAGCTGCCATGACTGGCCCTGGCCCATGCTCTTCAACTCCTGGCTTGATTTGGACTTAGACTCAGATCCTGAAACCTGACCCTACATATTGACCCTGGTCTAGACCTGACTATGGACTCCTCGGCTACTCCTAGCCTCAGGTTTGCCTCTGTTTTACCTCTGGCCCTGACTGCTCATGTTGGGATCCTGGCGGAGAGACCCTATACATGTCCCCAGTATGAGAGAGGGTTCACCCAGCCTGCTATCCTGAGCAGACAGCAGAAGACCCACCAGGGTGCTCAGAGTGGGGTCATGGGCTGGCCCTTTAAGGGGGGTTGGGCTCAGCCCTGGTCAGCTGCTCCTGTGTCTCCTGCACACCCAACCCTGGGGGAGCTGAGTTAGGGAGAGGGTAGCAGGAGAGAAGGAGACTCCAGGGGCAGGGCGTGGAGAGGCAGATAGCCTGTAGGCAGACTGGGAATAAGGCTCTAGCCTGGGGGGGAGACTCCAGGCTTGGGTAGGAGCCAGGCCTCCAGGGAGACAATCTGGAGGGTCAGCGCTCTGTGTGAGCGAGCGGGGCTGGAAGGGTGGGGGATGGTAGGCCACAAGGGGGCACTGCCAAGCAGGGCCGTCCTTAAGATTTATGGTGCCCTGGGCAGGATTATTAAACCGGTGCCCCTAGGTCCGACTTGCTCTTAGCAACACAAACATAAGCTGACAGTTTTGGAAAACTTGCCACATGCACGTTATTAAAAACAGTTGAACTTAATGAAGCACATTGTAATGCTGGTGGACTAGCACTAAAGAAGTAGCGCTATAGAAAAAATTCTGATTTGACAGAATGATGCAAATAATATAATTTTTTTAATTTGTCAACATTTTATTGGAAATTTATATGAAGAGGTATTGAAACAAGGATATGTTTTTAATGAAAAGCAACCTTTCTGGCTTTTTTTGGCTGCAAAATCAGTAATAATGTCATCGTATGACAAAGACAAAGTGATGTCTTGTTCGACTGCAAGAATAGCAAGACCAGTCAAGCGTTCCTGACTCATTATAGAACGGCAATAGCTTTTAATGAGCTTTAGTCTTGAGAAACTCCGTTCTCCTGATGCTACTGTTACAGGAATTGTCATTAGAATACGAGTGGCAATGTACACATTAGGATATATGTCAACAAGTTTGCTGGTATGAATAAACTGTACAATGTCCATCACCGATTTTGCATGTGGCAACATTGATGACAGTGTACTCAATTCTTCGTATAGTTCAAGTCCATTTAAATCAAAACTATCACCGTGCTTCAGGAAGCTCTCTAGGTTCTTGCACTTTGTCATTAGCTGCTCTTGTTTTCCTATTTTGTTGAATTTAGTTATGTCATACAAAAATCCAAACTGTTCAAGGTGTACTCGTAAGGTATTAAACCTTTCATCAATGGCAGATATTGCTTTATCCATCACAACATTAAAAAATTCAACCTCAAATTTCTTTTCTGGATCGTCTATGGGCTCATCTGCTCCTTCATATTCCGCTTGCCGTTTTTTCCTTGAAACATTCAGACATGGAAATTTTAGTTCTACACCGAGTGCCTGTGCAAGCTCTCTTGCTGTAACCTGTGCTTCTTTGAATCCATTTTCTCTGTATTTCACTACAAAGTCTTGTGTGTTGTTTAGTAAGGTAAGTGTTGAATCAAGCTGCATCATTGGACTCTGCATTATTTTGCTTACACTTGAAATTT
>QXTE01000363.1:554997-706929 GCA_003942145.1 Platysternon megacephalum | reverse complement strand
CCCCCCCCCCCCCCATGGCCTGGGATGGTCCTGCAGACCCCCTACACTCAGTTTCCTCTTGGTTTTCTGCAATAATTGACTCCCAGATCTGAGGACTGATTCCACCGCCCCCCCCCCCCTTTGTGGGCTCTGAGTGATGACCTCCTTTATGGAGTCCAAACCTCTTCATCAGCCCCACAAGTCCAACCCTGTTTCTCCCTGAGTCAGGAGTCCCAGAGCCCTCCCTGCTGGGGCTGTGCTTATTCAGGTCAGCTTTCCCTCCCTGGGCTGGGAGCAGGGCCGGCGCTTCCACTAGGCGGTCGCCTAGGGCGGCAGGATTTGGGGGGCGGCATTTTGCCGTCCTCGGTGGAAATTCGGCGGTGGGGGGTCCTTCCGCTCCGGGTCTTCGGCGGAAATTCGGCGGCGGGTCCTCCACTCGCTCCGGGACCCGCCCCCCCCCCCCCCCAAAGACGCGGAGCGGAGGGACCCCCGCCGCCAAATGCTCAGAGGAGGAGCGCTGCCGCCTAGGGCGGCAAAAACCCTGGCGCCGCTCCTGGCTGGGAGAGGCCTGCGGGCAGCCCGCCTTCCCCTGCTGGTATCTCCCCCGTTAGGAGAGAGGAAGCAGCATACCTGGTTGGTTGGGAGAGAGGGGAGCCTCTCTCTACAAGGATCCTGCTCCCAAGCCCTTCAACGGTGCTTGATTTGTGCCAGGGCTAAGCCCCAGCATCTCTGGGTTTGGCAGTTCAGAGCCCCGGCACCTCTGGGCTTGGCACGTCAGTTATGAAAGTAAAAGAAAAAATTACCAATTAAGCACGGCCCTTAAAGAAACAGCAGTCTGGGGGTCCCCCCACTCCAAATTACTTTTTGTAGTGACCCATCCATTCCCGGTCTTTATTCAGGCCTAATTTGATGGTGTGCAGTTTGCGATTCATGACTCTTCCTCCCTCTCTGGATTATCGCTTGCTTTTGGGCTCTCATTTATAGCTCCCAGGCCAGCCTTACCCTTCTCATTACACCAAAGGAGGGTGCACCTGGACTGGAACAGGACTTAAAGGTCCAGCTACCTTGCTACACAGCCCATTTAAAATGGACTATTGGGGTCTGAGAGTTCCATGGCAGTTGGCTGGAATGCTGAGATCTGAAGATTCCATGTCAGTTGGGATCTGGAGGTACCGTGGCAATTGGGCAGAATGTTGGGGTCTGTGGATTCCGTGTCAGTTGGGTTGAAAGTTGGGACCTGGAGGTTCTGTGGCAGTCGGATAGTGGGTGCTGGGGCCTGGAGGTTCTGTGGCAGTTGGGCGGGAGGTGCTGGGATCTGGAGGTTCTGTGGCAGTCGGATAGTGTGTGCTGGGGCCTGGAGGTTCTGTGGCAGTTGGGAGGGAGGTGCTGGGATCTGGAGGTTCTGTGGCAGTCGGCTGGAATGTTGGGCTCTGGAGGTTCCATGGCAGTTGAGCATGTTGTGGTTTGGCAGCTCTGTGGCAATTGGGGGGGAGACTGGGGCCTGAGGTGGACAGCGGGTCACAGGCATGGGGTAAATACCTCAGTCACTAACCCTGGGGGGAGCTGACAAGGCAGAAATGTCTCAAGGATTCATGACCCCTGCTGTTACTGAGCTCACAATTTTGTGGGGACTGTGGTCAAGTGCATACCTTGGGCTGAGACCCAACTTGTTTCACACTAGGCCTAATGAACACAGCAAACGAGATTCACACACTAAGGTCCAGGCCTGTATCCCATTCTCCACCCCCCTGAGCCACCCACTCCCCTGACCTGAGGCTACTCGGAGCCCCTAGAGGGGAAAGGCTGCACGTCCCATTCCCAGAGCTGAGAACAGAGGGGATAGTTCCTGTCTATATAAACCCAGGGGGGCTCCTTTTGGCTCATCTCTGGGTCCCTCAATCCTGGAGAGATAGAGACAGATTGCAGGGAGCCTAGGGCAGAGCAACAGACATGATCAGAGGCTGCAGGGACCACTTTACAAGGGGAGAATAAAGGAGCCAGCTCAGCAGGGGCTGAGTGGGGGATATGCAAAAGGGGGTGGTGCTGGGATCCAAGGGTTTGAATCCCAGTCTGGGGCCCTTTGCCGCTCTTGCTTGAAGAACAAAGGAAATTCCCAGCTCCCTGGTCATAAAGTTTCACATGACACTGGATCATAACTAGATTTCTCTCCTTTTGCTTCTCCTTAAATCTGTGATCCCTGGTTCTCTATTGCCCATCATTAAAATGACACTGTGACGTTCCCATGGTGTTATCTGGACCAGTGATCTGCTAGGTCACTCCAATCCTTGACTATGGGAGCCAGCCTTACCCTGCTCTGCTGTGAGAACCCCCACTCCTGGGCTGTCCACGCACAGCCTCTGGCATGTAAGCTGCTTCGATTGTGCAACCGAATGACACTAGCCAATATCTCCGGTCCCAGACACAACCCTAGGAGCCTCCATCTTGCAGTGTCCAGTTATGCCCGCTGGACGCTGCAAGCTTGTATGTGTTTGTCAATTTAACAAAGAAATTGATATGTACCAGGCTTGTTATCCCAAGGGGCATCGCTAACACATTTCAATTCAAATGCACTGCTTCAGGTAGAATAAACAAACAGATTTATTAACTATAAAGATAGATTTTAAGTGATTATAAGTCAAAGCATAACAAGTCGGATTTGGTGAAATGAAATAAAAGCAAAACGCATTCTAAGCTGATCTTAACACTTTCAATGCCCTTACAAACTTAGATGCTTCTCACCACAGGCTGGGCTGGTTGCCCTTCAGCCAGGCTCTCCCCTTTGGTCAGTGCTTCAGTCGCTTGGTGGTGATGTCTGTAGATGGAGGTGAAAGAGAGAAGAAGAGCATATCAAACGTCTCTCCCTTTTATCATGTTCTTTCTTCCCTCTTGGTTTTGCCCTGCCCCCCCTTCAGAGTCAGGTGAGCATTACATCATCGCAGTCCCAAACTGATCAAAGGAAGGGGGGTGACTCACTGGAGACTCCAACAGATCATTTGTTCTTGCCTAGGCCAGTGTCCTTTCTTCCTGTGAGGCTGGGCTGGGTTTGTCCCATACATGCCCTGATGAGGTGTGAACTGCCTCTCTGCTCTTGGGGAGTTTTTGCCTGGGCTTGCTTTAATCCATGAGGACACATTTTCAGCCTCATAACTATATACATGAAATTACAACTTATAACATTACTATAACATTACTATAATGACGATTATTATAACATTACCATAGCAACAATGCTCATTACATCATGAGCCTTCCGAAGACACCCGACAGGAAAAACTTTGCATTGGATACCAGACAGTCATTTTATAAGGATGAACATGGGGGTATAGGGTGTTCCTACGAGGTACAGAATGTCACAGACACCACATCAGAACAATTCCCCGAAAGGTTGGGGTGGACTCTCCAATCCAGATTGGACTGGCTTCTCTCAAAGATACAGTGGTCAAGATTTTCAAAAGGGATTAATGATTTGGGAGGGAAATGAAGGCACTAGTAAAACCTCATCTGGAATACTGTGTCCAATTCTGGTCACATGGTCCAGAAAGATTAATTCAAACTGGAACAGGTGTAGAGAAGGCAGCTAGGATGATCAGAGGTGTAGTAGGAAGCGAGCCTGAGATATAAGCCCTTGTATTAGAGCTGCATCCATTGTCACGGGCATACGTGTCTTAGTATCCTCGTAGAGTCTGCCAGGTGCTATTACCGTGCTTTATGAACAATAAACCTGGCCTGGTGTCTTCGTACCTTAACGGATCTTTTGGTCACTGGGCGGTTCGCTCAAGGCCTGCTGTGTCGGCTGTCTGCGCAGAGCTGGGGCAGCACACAGGGAGAACACACACACACAGCCAAACATCTAACAACAAGAGGAATGGAGTGCCTAGTTTATGAGAGGAAACGGAAAGAGCTTCACTTAGTTAGCCGAAAACTAGGCTTTTCAGAATTTGTTTTGGGTTTTTAAAATAATTTTGATGGATAATATCAATGTTTATTTTTCAGTAGGGCTGTCAATTAATTGCAGTTAACTCACGCGATTAACTCAAAATATTAATCACGATTAAAAAAATTAATTGTGATTAATTGCAGTTTTAATCACACTGTTAAACAATACAATACCCCAATATTTTGGATGTTTTTCTACATGTTCAAATATATTGATTTCAATTACAACACAGAATACAAAGTGTACACTGCTCACTTTATATTATTTATTACAAATATTTGCACTGTAAAATGATAAACAAAAGAAATAGTATTTTTCAATTCACCTCATACATGTACTGTAGTTCAATCTCTTTCTCGTGAGAGCTTACAAAAGTAGATTTCGTTATATAACTGCACTCAAAAACAAAACAATGTCGAACTTTAGAGCCTATAAATCCACTCAGTCCTACTTCTTGTTCAGCCAATCGCTAAGAGAAACAAGTTTCTTTACATTTACACAAGATAATGCTGCCCGCTTCTTATTTACAATGTCACCTGAAAGTGAGAACAGATGTTTGCATGGCACTTTTGTAGACAGCATTGCAAGTTATTTACGTGCCAGATATGCTAAACATTCGTATGCCCCTTCATGCTTTGGCCACCATTCCAGACAACATGCTTCCATGCTGATGATGCTCGTTAAAAAAAATGCATTAATTATATTTGTGACTGAACTCCTTCCCACCATCAACCTCAGCCTGGACCAGTCCACACAAGAGATCCACTTCCTGGACAGTACAGTGCAAATAAGCGATGGTCACATGAACACCACCCTATACTGGAAACTTACTGACCGCTATACTTACCAACATGCCTCCAGCTTTCCTCCAGACCACATCACACGATCCATTGTCTACAGCCAAGCTCTAAGGCCCCGTCTACACTAGCAAGTTTGTGTGCAGTAAAGCAGCTTTGAGCGCTGTAACTCCTGAGGTGTACACACTGCCAAGCCGCTTAGTGCGCAGAAACTGTGGAGATGCAGCACTCTAAAAAAATCACCTCGACGAGAGGCGTAGTGTTTTCTGTGCCGTGGCTACAGCACTGCGGTGCCAGTGTAGACACCGTGGTGATTACAGCACTGCGATTGGCCTCCGGGAGGTGTCCCACAATGCCTGTTCTCACCTCTCTGGCCATCGGTTTGAACTCTACTGCCCTGCCCTCAGGTGACCAACNTTCACCTCATACATGTACTGTAGTTCAATCTCTTTCTCGTGAGAGCTTACAAAAGTAGATTTCGTTATATAACTGCACTCAAAAACAAAACAATGTCGAACTTTAGAGCCTATAAATCCACTCAGTCCTACTTCTTGTTCAGCCAATCGCTAAGAGAAACAAGTTTCTTTACATTTACACAAGATAATGCTGCCCGCTTCTTATTTACAATGTCACCTGAAAGTGAGAACAGATGTTTGCATGGCACTTTTGTAGACAGCATTGCAAGTTATTTACGTGCCAGATATGCTAAACATTCGTATGCCCCTTCATGCTTTGGCCACCATTCCAGACAACATGCTTCCATGCTGATGATGCTCGTTAAAAAAAATGCATTAATTATATTTGTGACTGAACTCCTTCCCACCATCAACCTCAGCCTGGACCAGTCCACACAAGAGATCCACTTCCTGGACAGTACAGTGCAAATAAGCGATGGTCACATGAACACCACCCTATACTGGAAACTTACTGACCGCTATACTTACCAACATGCCTCCAGCTTTCCTCCAGACCACATCACACGATCCATTGTCTACAGCCAAGCTCTAAGGCCCCATCTACACTAGCAAGTTTGTGTGCAGTAAAGCAGCTTTGAGCGCTGTAACTCCTGAGGTGTACACACTGCCAAGCCACTTAGTGCGCAGAAACTGTGCAGATGCAGCGCTCTAAAAAAATCACCTCGACGAGAGGCGTAGTGTTTTCTGCGCCGTGGCTACAGCACTGCGGTGCCAGTGTAGACACCGTGGTGATTACAGCACTGCGATTNCACCATTTTGGGGGTCTTGTGGTTTGTGTGTGCTTGCCTGGAGTCAGCCAGTTAGGGTCAGGTGTGAGAGTACTGGCTGTGTTTTAAAGCACTGAAACGGTGTTGTCTGTGTTGAAAACAATTCTGCTTCTGTAAAATGTTGCATTTAAACTTCACAGAGATGACCTTGGGAGGCCAGCCTCCCTTATCGGCAGCAGAACGGTTGCGAATAATTAGAAAGCGTCCAAGAAGAACTAAGGAGGACTTTATGTGTAAAGTTATGATGCACTCTGCTGCTGAGAAAAAGGAATTGAAAGAGTGGCGGGACACCGAGAAGAGGGAACGAAAGGAGAATGCAGCACACCAGAAAAAAGCCATGCAGCGGCTCTTAACAGTTACGGAGTGCCAAGCAGACAAGCACCAGGCGATACTAGCTCTTCAAACCGAGCAGCTCCATGCCCACCCTCCCCTGCAGCCGCTGTCACAAAACTCTTTCCCATGCACATCCCCGACACTGCCAACACACTCTTATCAACCTCCTGGCTCCGTCTATCCGCAGCATCTCCGGCCTCCGAGTCATCCTCTGCCTCTGGTTCCATCTCCCCCTCTTCATCCAAGATTGCCTCCTCCTGGCTCGGTCCACTCTCTACTGTCAATGAAGCACAGGGGTGGGGTAGTTGTAGGGGCACCCCCTAGAATGGCATGCAGCTCATCATAGAAGCGGGATGTCTGGGGCTCTGACCCGGAGCGACCGTTTGCCTCTCTGGTTCTTTGGTAGGCTTGCCTGATATTCCAGGCAGGACTGAATCTCCATTAGACGAAACTTAAAGAAGGTAATGACCAGGAGTCACTTCCATTTATGTCCAGGCGCCCCCGACCGACCGCACCGAGGCAAGCCAAGAGCACCCATGTCTGCCCAGGAGCACCCGACCAACCTCACCGAGGCTGGCCAGGAGGAACCAGGAGACAGCAGCAGATGGTACAATACAGCTGCTAACCGTCTTCGCTAACTTGCAAAGGCAAGGAGCTGCTGCTGTGTAGCATTGCAGTACCGCGTCTGCCAGCAGCACCCAGGAGACGTATGGTGACAGTGAGCTGAGCGGGCTCCATGCTTGCCGTGGTATGTCGTCCGCACGGGTAACCCAGGAAAAAAGGCGAGAAACGATTTTTTGCCGTTGCTTTCACGGAGGGGGGGACAGACCTGACGACATGTACCCAGAACCACCCGCGACAATGTTTTTGCATTGGGAGCTCAACTGAGAATTCCAATGGGCGGCGGAGACTGCGGGAACTGTGGGATAGCTACGCATAGTGCAACGCTCCGAAAGTAGACGCTAGCCTCGGTACTGTGGACGCACTCCGCCGACTTAATGATCTTAATGGTCTTAAGTGANTACAGTGCTGGCTCTCCCCAAGTGCCCAAGAGCCACATGCCCAGTGTACAGCAGGGTCCGGCAACAGTGATTTACCCTACCCCTGTGGCTACTCACCATTTTGGGGGTCTTGTGGTTTGTGTGTGCTTGCCTGGAGTCAGCCAGTTAGGGTCAGGTGTGAGAGTACTGGCTGTGTTTTAAAGCACTGAAACGGTGTTGTCTGTGTTGAAAACAATTCTGCTTCTGTAAAATGTTGCATTTAAACTTCACAGAGATGACCTTGGGAGGCCAGCCTCNGAAAAAAGCCATGCAGCGGCTCTTAACAGTTACGGAGTGCCAAGCAGACAAGCACCAGGCGATACTAGCTCTTCAAACCGAGCAGCTCCATGCCCACCCTCCCCTGCAGCCGCTGTCACAAAACTCTTTCCCATGCACATCCCCGACACTGCCAACACACTCTTATCAACCTCCTGGCTCCGTCTATCCGCAGCATCTCNTTTCCCATGCACATCCCCGACAGTAGCGGCGCCAGGTCCTGCCCCCGAAATCCCGCCCCCAACAGCGGCGGCGGAAGGTCCCGCCCCCAAATTTCTACGGGCGGCGGGGGCGCAGGCGCCCCCAAAATAGCAGCGCCGTAGGCGACCGCCTAGGTCGCCTAATGGGAGCGCCGGCCCTGATCCCCGACACTGCCAACACACTCTTATCAACCTCCTGGCTCCGTCTATCCGCAGCATCTCCGGCCTCCAAGTCATCCTCTGCCTCTGGTTCCATCTCCCCCTCTTCATCCAAGATTGCCTCCTCCTGGCTCGGTCCGCTCTCTACTGTCAATGAAGCACAGGGGTGGGGTAGTTGTAGGGGCACCCCCTAGAATGGCATGCCACTCATGAGCATATCTGAGGCTGCGGGGACGGATCAATCCACTTTGCAGTGTGGAAAGCACCCGCAGGGAAGAGAGGAGGCTGGAAAGTTCTCCATCAGACTCCCTGGCACCTGCCCCCACAGCTGGGGCATCGGTCTCTCAGAAAGATACATCTCAAACCTGCCCTAGACTATAAAGGAGAGGGGCAAAGTCCCCCAAGGGATTTTTCACCTAAGATGCCAAAGGAGCTGAGCACATTGGACTTTGTGGGAGATCCTGACTAGGGGATGGGCAGCCATCTAGCTGGAAGGACATGTTGTAAGAATCTTACTTTGAACCAAGACTGTGGTTTTGTTAAATCTGAGTCACTAGAAAGGGGTTTTCACTTCATTTGCTTGTAATCATTTCTGACTTTATCCCTGACCCCTGAACTCACTTAAAACCTTGCTCATTTTGATGAAATAAACTTGTTTTGCTTTTAGTCTAAATCAGCCGCGTGCTGTGTTTGCCTATAAGTGAATATTCAGTCCAGTTAAAGGAGCAAACTGCTGGACTTTTGTCTCTTTAAAGGAGCCATGGTCTGTATCATAGGTGCCGACTCCACGGGTGCTAAAAAAAAAAGTGGGTGCTCAGCACCCACCCGCCGTTCAGCTGTTTTGTGGGAGATGCTGTGGGAGGGGGCGAAGTGAGGATGGGACATGCTTGGGGGGGTGGGAAGAGGTGGGGTGGAGCACCCACCTGGGAAGAAGAAAGTCGGCACCTGTGGTCTGTATTACTCCTCTGACTGTCCCAGGACAGGGCTGGACATTTCAAGGCAGAAGGTTTTGGGGAAATTCGGGACTGGGGGTATGCTGGGGTCACTTGGCTAGCGATAACCCAGGCTGGTGGAGACTAGAGTATGGCTGTATTGTAACAAGCAGGAAGCTGGAGTCAGAGTTGCTTGCTGGGAGCATCCAGACAGGGAGCTACGGCAGTCGAGCATTTTAAGGCTCTCGAGGTTACAGGACAAGCGATGACACAACTTCTCGCTGGTCTGAATTGCAGCCCAGAAGGTGACAACAGCCTGTGCTTATTGGCAAGTTACTTTCCCATCGAATAAGGTAGCTCTTGCCCTCTGGCAGGGCCGGCGCAACCCATTAGGCGACCTAGGCGGTCGTCTAGGGCGCAGCTATTTTGGGGGCGCCGGCGCCGCAGCCGCCCGTTCAAATTTGGGGGCGGGACCTTCCGCCGCCGCTGTTGGGGGCGGCATTTTATAAAAGTATAAAAGTATTGCTCAGGCATGCAGGTGTGAAATTAGGAAGGCCAAATCACACTTGGAGTTGCAGCTAGCCGGAGATGTTAGGAGTAACAAGAAGGGTTTCTTTAGGTATGTTAGCAACAAGAAGAAAGTCAAGGAAAGTGTGGGCCCCTTGCTGAATGAGGGAGGGAACCTAGTGACAGAGGATGTGGAGAAAGCTAGTGTACTAAATGCTTTTTTTGCCTCTGTCTTCACAGACAAGGTCAGCTCCCAGACAGCTGCACTCTGCAGCACGGTATGGGGAGGAGGTGACCAGCTCTCTGTGGAGAAAGTAGTAGTTCGGGACTATTTAGGAAAGCTGGACGAGCACAAGTCCATGGGGCCGGATGCGCTGCATCCGAGGGTGCTAAAGGAGTTGGCCGATGAGATTGCGGAGCCATTGGCCATTATCTTTGAAAAATCATGGCGATCGGGGGAGGTCCCGGACGACTGGAAAAAAGCTAATGTAGTGCCCATCTTTAAGAAAGGGAAGAAGGAAGATCCAGGGAACTACAGGCCAGTTAGTCTCACCTCAGTCCCTGGAAAAATCATGGAACAGGTCCTCAAGGAATCAATCCTGAACCACTTAAAGGAGGGGAAAGTGATCAGGAACAGTCAGCATGGATTCACCAAGGGCAAGTCATGCCTGACTAACCTAATTGCCTTCTATGATAAGATAACCGGCTCTGTGGATGAGGGGAAAGCAGTGGATGTGCTATTTCTGGACTTTAGCAAAGCTTTTGATACAGTCTCCCACAGTATTCTTGCCAGCAAGTTAAAGAAGTATGGGCTGGATGAATGGACGGTAAGGTGGATAGAAAACTGGCTAGATGGTCGGGCTCAACGGGTAGTGATCAATGGTTCCTTGTCTAGTTGGCAGCCGGTATCAAGTGGAGTGCCCCAAGGGTCGGTGCTGGGGCCGGTTTTATTCAATATCTTCATTAACGATCTGGAAGATGGTGTGGACTGCACCCTTAGCAAGTTTGCAGATGACACTAAACTGGGAGGAGTGGTTGATACGCTGGAGGGTAGGGATAGGATACAGAGGGACCTAGACAAATTAGAGGATTGGGCCAAAAGAAATATGATGAGGTTCAACAAGGACAAGTGCAGAGTCCTGCATTTAGGACGAAAGAATCCCATGCACTGCTATAGACTAGGGACCGAATGGCTGGGCAGCAGTTCTGCAGAAAAGGACCTAGGGGTTACGGTGGACGAAAAGCTGAATATGAGTCAACAGTGTGCCCTTGTTGCCAAGAAGGCTAATGGCATTTTGGGTTGTATAAGTAGGGGCATTTCCAGCAGATCGAGGGATGTGATCATTCCCCTCTACTCAGCACTGGTGAGGCCTCATTTGGAGTACTGTGTCCAGTTTTGGGCCCCACACTACAAGAAGGATGTGGATAAATTGGAGAGAGTCCAGCGGAGGGCAACAAAAATGATTAGGGGGCTGGAGCACATGACTTACGAGGAGAGGCTGAGGGAACTGGGATTGTTTAGTCTGCAGAAGAGAAGAATGAGGGGCGATTTGATAGCTGCTTTCAACTACCTGAAAGGGGGTTCCAAAGAGGATGGATCTAGACTGTTCTCAGTGATAGAAGATGACAGAACAAGGAGTAATGGTCTCAAGTTGCAGAGGGGGAGGTTTAGGTTGGACATTAGGAAAAACTTTTTCACTAGTAGGGTGGTGAAGAACTGGAATGGGTTACCTAGGGAGGTAGTGGAATCTCCTTCCTTAGAGGTTTTTAAGGTCAGGCTTGACAAAGCCCTGGCTGAGCTGATTTAGTTGGGTTTGGTCCTGCTTTGAGCAGGGGGTTGGACTAGATGACCTCCTGAGGTCCCTTCCAACCCTGAGATTCTATGATTCTATGATTTTGGGGGCGGGACCTTCCGCTGCCTAGGGCGCCGGAAGAGCTGGCGCCGCTACTGCCCTCTGGTTAGCTGTTGCAGCTCTTGTCCAGTTCAAAAAGCTGGGATCCAACTGTCATGAGACTGATAGAGTCTCTTCTCCATATTGGATAACCATTTGGACCATTTTGTCTGCTTGGGGAGGGATAGCTCAGTGGTTTGAGCACTGGCCTGCTAAACCCAGGGTTGTGAGTTCAATCCTTGAGGGGGCCACTTAGGGATCTGGGGCAAAAATTGGTCTTGCTAGTGAAGGCAGGGGGCTGGACTCGATGACCCTTCGGGGTCCCTTCCAGCTCTATGAGATAGGTATATCTCAATATTATGCAGTCTCAGTCTCTTAGCCGGGGTGGGGTGGGGGGGTCTCTTCTGAGTGCTCTCCCGGTATATGTGTGTGTGTGTTTGTTTGTCTTCGGAAATCTCCAGCTTGCATCTAGTCCAGATAGTAAACGTCGTCTGTTGCCACAGGTGTCCATTGTTCTCATGTTGCTTGGATCCGCTCTCAGCGTCTCCCGTCTCCGGTGGTGGGTTTCACTCCTGGTAGATTGGGGACACAATAGCCTAGCTGTCCCATAGCTCTAAAATTGCTTCCTATACAAACATCTCACAACAATTGGCGAGTTCTTACCTTTCGGCAGAGACCCCCATGACCCCTTTCAGTGAGATGTTCTGACATGGGTGTCACGGAGTGTGGGGGAGTCAGGGCCCAGCACCCCTGGATTCCTGCGATTCACCATGACTCTCAGCCAGCCAGTAAAACAGAAGGTTTATTGAGATGACAGGAACACAGTCCAAAACAGGTCTTGCCGGTACAGACAACAGGATACCCTTTAGTTAGGTCCATCTGGGGGCCCCAGGGAGGCCCTCAGCCATGCTGGGAAGCCCAAGCCCCGTCAGGGCTCCCCTCTCTATTTCCAGTCAGCTCCAAAACAAAACTGAAAAACCTTCCAGGCTTCTCCTTCCTGCCCTTCCCCCCGGCTCCTCCCCCAGCCTTTGTCCTTTGTCCAGATTCCAGGTCAGAGGTGTTACCTGGTCTTCAACGCCCCCTCCTGGGTTCTCATGTTACATGCTCAGGTATCTCCCTTCCCCCATGCAGACAGTCCCAGCCAAGCTCCCCTGCAGCCTTCCCCGGTCAATACTCCCCCCTCAGTATTCAGAGAACACATCAAAACATTCCCACTTCATCACAATGGGACACCAGGGGCTTTGTCTTGTGGAGGAAATACCCCCCCCCCTTCTTTGTCCCCTCCAAGTTACTTTCTCCCCTCTTATCTATCCCCCACAAACCCTGGCCTGGCTCAACACTGTCAGACCAGAAGCCTGAACCAAACTAGGCTGCATACTGGAGATGGGGGGGAAGGAAAGAGGAACTAGCAGAAAGAGGACTTTTTGTAACAGGCATTGCTCAAGGTTTAAAATGCATCTGCTTATATTAATTTGCTTGTGCTATCTGTCATGCTAAGGCTATTAAGACTCATCCTGAAACCTATCTGTAATCAATGCTTTTATAATGAAATTGTTGCTTGGCATATAAGTGCTATTGCCTTTAAATTGTGCCCCCTTTTGGTAAACCCCTGTAGGCCCATACCCACCGAAAGGTTAGTCCTCCTCCTTGCCCCAAGGCCCAGCCAGATGCCCAAATGGCATCAGATGGGGGCCCCCTCTTTTGTAGCCCCTATAATGGTAGGAGGCCTTAGTGACCCTTGTAACAGCAACCCCCTCTGTAAGCTCTAACCAGGGCCTACCCCGTAACCAACAGATCAGAAGCCAGAACCATACTAAGCCATGCCCCAAGGGGAGGAGGGAGGAGGAGAACTGCCACGCGAAAGGGCTTATTTCTTAAGGGTTGCTAAATGCTATGGGTATGTATCGGTAACCTTTTGCACTGCTGTACCCTTTTGTGTAAACTTCCCTTGTGTAAACCCCTGTTCGCCCACTTCAAACGGTCGCAATATCACCACCAAACCCCCCTCTGACCTTAGGCCCCCCCAGGGGCCTAATAGGAGTCATAGCGTCTTGTTTCACCATGTCCGTGGCATGTCAAAAGTTTCCATCGGAAGGTACCGGTCATCTCATGCCCCCCATGGAACACACGGGGGTGGGTTGTCTACAAGTCCAGAAAAGTACCCCATAATGTGATGCATTTGCGGTGTGTATGTAATTGTGGTTTTGCTCTATAAATTGTGTGTGTAACCCCTTGTTCGAGGGAGTGGTTTGCAGTCCACTACCCCCAATGCATTGGTATGTATGTATGTGAGCTCAAATAAACGGGCCTCAGGCTTGAGTCTTTGATCAAAATAACTGCCTAGGGGTATTTGTTCTTGACAGTCTTATATATGCAACTATACCCCCCCCCCCCCCCCCAAAAAAAGTGTCCTGATTTTTCACACTTGCTATCTGGTCACCCTAGGGGTAATATAGGTGCCTGGGTGTCTCTGTGTTACAGCTGTTCCAGAACTCCTGTCAGTCCCAGGCCAGGTGGCTCCTTTCCCTTCCTGGCTGCAGAGTGTCCTCTGAGGCCGCTGCAGCTGGGACCATGCAGGGAAATCTGGGGGCCAGAGCCACCAGGAACCATTTTCCTCCCAGCACCCCACTACCCTAGCTCCTTTCCTGGGGTCTCCCCGTACCTGGTGTTTCAGCACTTCTTTCCTTAGGACTTCAGCACTGGCTAGATGGACCTCGTGGTGCTCCGGTCTGGGGAGTCCTGTGTTCCTACCTCTTTCTATGGCACTGCCTTTATCCCAGCTGGGTCAGTGTCCATGTGATCCCTTAACCTGAAAACCCTCTGAACAGAGCCGTCCCACCCAAACACCAGCTCTGTGTAAACGGGGCACCATGTACATGTAGATTTTCAGATCTGTCAGGGTGTAGGGGAGGGGGGAATTGATCTCAGAAAGGTGTCGGTCCTGCACATCTTGCAAATCTACAGCCTAAAAAGGATGTGAAATTGATGTGTGAATTTCTCAGCTCAGCCCCCTCACTCAAAGGCTGGGCATGAGGAAGCTAGGTTTTTAATTAGATTGAGGACGGATATGACTTGTGTGTGAGAGAGAGATGGGGAGAGCTAGAGATACCCCAGTTAGCATTAGGTGTCTGTGCGTCCTCACTATAAACCTTATTTATCCTCCCCCACCCTGCTCCAAGCTGTCTCCTGCTCTGTCTTGAAACCAGTTTGTGCCTCTCTCCCGGGTCAAAGTGGCTCCCTGTCATGCCAGGCACTGCATGGAGCCCGGCCGAGAGCTGGGGACCCCCGTGGGGCCGGGCGCTGCACGGAGCCCGGCCGAGAGCTGGGGACCCCCGTGGGGCCGAGGGGCTGCACGGAGCACGGCCAAGAGCTGAGTCCAGTTTAATTCCTGAACCACAAGCCCAGCCTGTCTCTGTAGTGGGCTCGCTGGTCTGTCAAATTTAATCGAGACACAAGCAACAGAAATATGCAGCCTACAGTGGTCAGTAGGGGGTGATGCCGTTTTTATAGGGGTATCTGGAAACACCATATAGGATTCTGGTGCAGGAAGAGAATTCTCTGTTGCTCGAGGATGGACCCCAAAAACGCCCACAGGACAGTGACCCTTTCCCATTCAGGCTTGCAGGATCTGTGTCCTGCTCTTCAAACACCATATGCCCAGGTTTTGGATTGTATCTTTGACAGACAGTCTGAGAAAACGTAGACAGCCCCATGCACAGGAAAAGATGGGTTTGAATAGTGCCTGACCTAGATGTTTTCCCTACACATTTCCTGCTTTGGGGGATTTCCCCCAATACTGTGTCCCACCCCAAAGGCGGCTCAACGAGCTCCAGAGGAGGGATTCCTGTACAAATGCTCAGCCTGGAAAGCACATTGTTGTTGTTGTGCGGGTTTAGGGGCACTAGGAAATGCATGAGGGTCCCGTTGTGTGTTTTTCGAATGGGAAACAGGGTCCTGGTTCTGTGTCTGTTTTTTCCAATTCTCCTTCTGCCGTGGCTGGTGCTGGATCACACGTCACAGGCTGGGGGGGCCAAATGGCCTGTGGGGCTGGGTTCCAGATAAGCAGGGCCAGCTTCAGGGGAAATGGCGCCCTGGGTGAACTCGTACTTGAGTGAAGTTGGAGAACTGCAGCGTGGGGTGCAGGGCGCAAGGGACAGCTTCTGGCCCCAGATCCCAGCCGGGCTGCAAAGGGAGGAGTTTCTGAGCCCGGGGGTTCCCCCGGCCATTCGCCCTGACCATCTAGTCTGAGGAAAGCGGTTGTGCGGCGTCACCCATTCCCATGGGAAAGGGGGACACGGGCTGGGCCGCTCACTCCGCAGGGGCCAGCTGTGTTGCCTGTGCCTCCCTGCCAGGCTGGCAGCTCCACCCACCCCCCGCCCGGCTGGCCAGGGGCTCCAGCCCTGGGCTCACCCAGGCCTGCCAGCTTGTGGCAACTCGGACGGCACCCACCCTCCCCAACCACGGCACCCTGGGCGGTCACCCAACCACAAGGCCGGCCCTGCAGGTAAGAATTGGAGAAATTAGAAGCCTAGTTGACTCTCCTGTCTGCTTTCCTCTGGACCACAGAGTGAATGGGCATCAGCCGTCTCTGTAGTGGGGCCCGGGGGCTTTTTATACAAGATCACTAGCCCGGTGCTGAGATGCAGCTGCCTCTGGGGTGGGGCACAGGGGCTGGTTAGCTGTCATCCAGCAATGCAACTTAGAAGAAGTGAAGCTGACACCAGTGTAAACCCATCCCACTCCCTGAGTTTCCTCCATCATGGCCCTGGCCTTTCAGAGCCCTGCTTCGCTCCTGTGAGCTGCCAGAGGGTGCACCTGCCACGGGGCTGGGGTACGAGCTCCCCGTTCATGCAGATGGGTTGGCAGCCTACCAGGGTTCGCTCCTGCGGGAATGGCTGGGAGGGAACATTTGTCCAGTGGTCACCACTGGGTGTAAGAAAAGTGTGTCGTTGTCTCAGTGCAGGGGTGTGTGAGTGGGTGTCTGTGTGGTGTTTTTGTGTGTCTGACTGTCTGTCTGTGGAGCGTTGGATTGTGACTGTCCGTGTCTGGTTGTCTCGGTGTCATATTGTGTGTGTGTGTGTTTGGGTGACTTAGTATTGTTTTGTGTGTGATTTGTGTGTCTCAATATTGTCACATGTCTGTCTCTGTCTCAGTGTAGTCTGTGTGTCTGTCTGTCTGTTTAGCTGTGTGTGTCTCTCACTGCAGTTGTGTGTCTAATTGTGTATCTGTCTATCTCAGTGTAGTTGTGTGTCTGTCTGTCTCAGAGAAGGGGTGTTTGTCTGTTTGGTTGTGTGTCTGTCTGTCTCAGGGTAGTTGTATGGGTGTCTGTCTAGTTGTGTCGGTTTGTCTCAGGGTAGGTGTGTTCGCAGTATTTTCCCCAAGAATTGAAATTAGAGGGGTGTTTGAATTTACAAAGGGCGCAGGGGGATGGAAAATGACTTAATTAGCAACATCACATGTAACTAGTTGACCACTGGTGGGGGTGGAGAAGAAGGGTGTGGGGGAGTTCAGGGTTGGTCTTTTTTGTTTTTTCGTCAGTCTCTATGTAGCTGCGTGTGTGCCTGCCTAGTTGGGTGTCTCAGTGTTCTTGACTTTCTCTTCTCTCTATTCTGCTCCCTCCCTATAACATCCCTGAGTCCCCCCCTCCACCCCCATCAGTGTTTCTCTCTTTTCGGTATCACTTCTCTTTCCTCTGCTGCCTCCTCTCCAGGCAGCGTCCTTGAACCTCTCACTCCCTACTACACACACTCCCCTCACCCAGCACAGGATGGACCCCCTGCCTCTGCTCCTCTACCTGTGCGCAGGTAAGTGCCAGCCAGAGGGACTGGGAAAAGCTGGACTCCTCCACATGGGTGCCCAGCAAGTACCCCTCTGGCAGAGAGATGGGAGCAGCTGGACAGTTGGGACTCCTGGGTCCTATCCCCGGCTGGCTCTGTGCGGGAGGGGAGGTGGGTCTGGTGGGTTACAGCAGGGGGCCTGTGCATCAGGAGTCCTAGGTTCTCTCCCTAGATTTGGGAGGGGAATGGGGCTCTAGTGGCTTAGAGGAGGTGGGGGGGCTGATAATCAGGACTCCTGGGTTCCATTCCCTCTGTGTTCTGTTCCCCCAGACTCTCTGGGATGGGAGTGGGTCACAGGTGTGACTCCCCTTCTCTGTGGGGCGTGTGTGCTTGGTAGGATGTGGGGGGTGGGTCCGGCAGGTGTGAAGTGGATGCAGTGTTTGCAATTGCACAATCCTGCTGTAAAACCACAGCTGCTTCCCCCTGCTTCAATGTCACGTCTCTTTTGTCTGTGTGGCCTGGACCCATCAGGGAATGGAGGGGGGGGCCGACTTTGGGGTGGCTGAGAGTGAGGGGGATGGGCTGGGAAGGGGGGACAGACTGGAAGATGGGATCTGAAAAGGGATGAAGGGAAGAATGGGGGAGGCCACCTCAGCTCGTTCCCCACCCTCAGCTCCTTTGTCCCCAGGACCCATCCCCCCAGCTCCACAATTCTGCACCCCACTTTGCCCCATATTTGCTCCTCCTACAGCTCTGGGGGGTCTTTAGTACCTCCCGGGCTTGGAGGGGGCAGCTCCCAGGGGATTCTTGGGGAGAGATGGCCACACTGTGCGTCAGGAATTCACTGTTTCCACTGATGGGCTGTTTGGTATTTCTTGTGTGACATGAGTTTGGTGGGTCTCAGCTCTGGCTCCCACGGCACAAGCTTACCAGGCCACCCTGCATTGACTGATAGACTCGGCAGAGAGATCGAGAACTGCTTGGGCCAAGGAGCTCCCAGTGCAATGCTGCAGCCAATCCTTGGATGCATAAGAAGGGGAAACTCGAGTAGGAGCAGAGAGGTTATTTTACCTCTGTATTTGCCTGTGGTGCGAGTGCTGCTGGACTCCTGTGGCCAGCTCTGGTGCCCACAGTTGAAGAAGGATGTTGATAAATTGGAGATGGCTCGGAGAAAAGCCATGGGAATGATCAAAGCATTAGAAAACCTGCCTGATAGATTGAGCTCCTTGAGTCTATCACTATTTAGATTAACAAAGCAAAGGTGAAGTGGTGCTGATCTCAGTATAAGTACCTGCGTAGGGAACAAATATTTGATGACGGGCTCTTCAGTCTAGCAGAGGAAGGTCTAACACGATCCAATGGCTGGAAGCTGAAGCTAGACAAATTGAGACTGGAAATGAGGTGTAACATTTCTAACAGTAAAAAGAATTAACCACTGGAACAATTTACCAGGGGTCATGGTGGATTCCCCGTCACGGGCAATTTTACATCAAGATTGGATCTTTTCTAAATGTTCCAGTCTAGTTCAAACAGGGATTAATTCAGAGAAGCTCCCTGGCTCGTGTTACACAGGAAGTCAGGCTAGATGAACACAGCGGTTCCTTCTGGCGTTCTATTATGTGATTCTATGAAGGCTGATCTGCCCCTGCGACCCTACAGAAACTCCCCCTCCCCCTATGAATCCAGGTTGGCAAGAGATAAATCAAGGGCTTCATTCACCAGTGCTAAACACACTCGTTATATTTATTCTTCACGTGGAAGTTTCTGCTGCTATGCATATGAATGCATGGAACGATTTGCATAAAATGGCCATCCAGGGCTAGACACAAGGGAAACTTGAATGAGCTGGTGGGAAGGGGCTGGGAGTCAGGACTCCTGGGTTCTATCCCCAGCTTTGGGAGGGGAGTGGGGTCTGGTGCTCAGTCTCAGAAAGGTTTTGGAATGAACTTGCAGAGGCTACAGGTAATGATGAGACTTTACAGAGGGTAATTAAGGCTATTACCGTCGGGTGGTCAGGACATTCCAAATCAACTCCACATTTTCAGTTCAAAGCAGAACTGTCTGTTAGTGGTGGCGTATTGTTTAGAGGAAATAGAATAGTAGCGCCGAAGTTGTTACAAGCTGACGCTCACAGGAGGACATGAAGGGCATTTAATTTCAAAAGGGGGAACTATACAAAAATGAGGGGGTTAGTTAGACAAAAGTTAAAAGGTACAGTGACTAAAGTGAAATCCCTGCAAGTTGCATGGGCCCCTTTTAAAGACACCATAATAGAGGCCCAACTTCAATGTATACCCCAAATTAAGAAAAACAGGAAAAGAACTAAAAAAGAGCCACCGTGGCTTAACAACCATGTAAAAGAAGCAGTGAGAGATAAAAAGACTTCCTTTAAAAAGTGGAAGTCAAATCCTAGTGAGGCAAATAGGAAGGAGCACAAACACTGCCAACTTAAGTGCAAGAGTGTAATAAGAAAAGCCAAAGAGGAGTTTGAAGAACGGCTAGCCAAAAACTCCAAAGGTAATAACAAAATGTTTTTTAAGTACATCAGAAGCAGGAAGCCTGCTAAACAACCAGTGGGGCCCCTTGATGATCAAAATACAAAAGGAGCGCTTAAAGATGATAAAGTCATGGCGGAGAAACTAAATGGATTCTTTGCTTCAGTCTTCACGGCTGAGGATGTTAGGGAGATTCCCCAACCTGAGCTGGCTTTTGTAGGTGACAAATCTGAGGAACTGTCACAGATTGAAGTGTCACTAGAGGAGGTTTTGGAATTAATTGATAAACTCAACATTAACAAGTCACCGGGACCAGATGGCATTCACCCAAGAGTTCTGAAAGAACTCAAATGTGAAGTTGCGGAACTATTAACTAAGGTTTGTAACCTGTCCTTTAAATCGGCTTCGGTACCCAATGACTGGAAGTTAGCTAATGTAACGCCAATATTTAAAAAGGGCTCTAGGGGTGATCCCGGCAATTACAGACCGGTAAGTCTAACGTCGGTACCGGGCAAATTAGTTGAAACAATAGTAAAGAATAAAATTGTCAGACACATAGAAAAACATAAACTCTTGAGCAAGAGTCAACATGGTTTCTGTAAAGGGAAATCGTGTCTTACTAATCTATTAGAGTTCTTTGAAGGGGTCAACAAACATGTGGACAAGGGGGATCCGGTGGACATAGTGTACTTAGATTTCCAGAAAGCCTTTGACAAGGTCCCTCACCAAAGGCTCCTACGTAAATTAAGCTGTCATGGGATAAAAGGGAAGGTCCTTTCATGGATTGAGAACTGGTTAAAGGACAGGGAACAAAGGGTAGGAATTAATGGTAAATTCTCAGAATGGAGAGAGGTAACTAGTGGTGTTCCCCAAGGGTCAGTCCTAGGACCAATCCTATTCAATTTATTCATAAATGATCTGGAGAAAGGGGTAAACAGTGAGGTGGCAAAGTTTGCAGATGATACTAAACTACTCAAGATAGTTAAGACCAAAGCAGATTGTGAAGAACTTCAAAAAGATCTCACAAAACTAAGTGATTGGGCAACAAAATGGCAAATGAAATTTAATGTGGATAAATGTAAAGTAATGCACATTGGAAAAAATAACCCCAACTATACATACAACATGATGGGGGCTAATTTAGCTACAACGAGTCAGGAAAAAGATCTTGGCGTCATTGTGGATAGTTCTCTAAAGATGTCCACGCAGTGTGCAGAGGCGGTCAAAAAAGCAAACAGGATGTTAGGAATCATTAAAAAGGGGATAGAGAATAAGACAGAGAATATATTATTGCCCTTATATAAATCCATGGTACGCCCACATCTCGAATACTGTGTACAGATGTGGTCTCCTCACCTCAAAAAGGATATTCTAGCACTAGAAAAGGTTCAGAAAAGGGCAACTAAAATGATTAGGGGTTTAGAGAGGGTCCCATACGAGGAGAGATTAGAGAGGCTGGGACTCTTCGGCTTGGAAAAGAGAAGACTAAGGGGGGACATGATAGAGGTATATAAAATCATGAGTGATGTTGAGAAAGTGGATAAGGAAAAGTTATTTACTTATTCCCATAATACAAGAACTAGGGGTCACCAAATGAAATTAATAGGCAGCAGGTTTAAAACAAATAAAAGGAAGTTCTTCTTCACGCAGCGCACAGTCAACTTGTGGAACTCCTTACCTGAGGAGGTTGTGAAGGCTAGGACTATAACAATGTTTAAAAGGGGACTGGATAAATTCATGGTGGCTAAGTCCATAAATGGCTATTAGCCAGGATGGGTAAGAATGGTGTCCCTAGCCTCTGTTCGTCAGAGGATGGAGATGGATGGCAGGAGAGAGATCACTTGATCATTGCCTGTTAGGTTCACTCCCTCTGGGGCACCTGGCATTGGCCACTGTCGGTAGACAGATACTGGGCTAGATGGACCTTTGGTCTGACCCGGTACGGCCTTTCTTATGTTCTTATTAAGGACACTTGGACCTGGAGAAATGTCAGTGCAGAGCCGGAGAGAGACTGTAGTGGCCACAAATGAACAATAAGATAGCAAGATTGTTAAAATATGTGCAACAGGCCACCAATGCCAACCTAAACAGAGTAAAAGAGGCTATGTTGGTAAGCAGTGAACAGTTAAGGGCATAATCTAAAGTTGGTGTGGATCTATTTGCATACGCAGGTGAAGGCTCTGTTTTGACACTGGATTATAATTCTCATTCTCTGGAGGTTGTTTTATTACAAAATACCACACCAAAAACATGGTATAATGCACATGAAATCCATATTTTGCAGGCATAAAATCCCTGAAGTTATTTGCCCAGCACTGAGATGCAGCCACTTATTGGGTGGGTTATGGGGGCAGTTTGTACAGGGATTCCCTCACCCAGCACTGAGATGCAGTTGGTGGGCAGGAAGTGGACATGGTTGGCACAGTCCTGCTGTAAAGCCACCACAGCTTCTTCCTGATTCAAAGTCACATCTCCGCTGTCTGTGAAGCTGGGACCTCTCAGGACATGCGGGGAGGTCACACGTTGTGGTGGCTGAGAATAAGGTTGACAGACTTGAGGCTGGAACTGGGGAGTTTGAGGCACATTGGGAGACGGGTCCTAAAAAGGGATGAAGGGAAGATTGGGAGAGCCTGCCCCTGCCCTCTCAGCATCCCCTTTGTCCAACCAGCCCCACAATTTTCCAACCTCCACCCCCCAGCCCGACAATTCTACACCCCACCTTGCCCCACATCTGCTCCTACAAATCTGGAGGGTCTTTACCTCCTCCCAGCCTGGTGGGGGCAGCTCCAAGGGGACTCTCCTTCCCAGGTCTGGGCTTGCAGTGATGGAGAGGGCAGAAGGGCCAGGGGTGAGGAGAGCAGAGCCACCCTGAGAGATTATTACACTCCCATCTTCTCTCCCACAATTCCTCTCAGCCCTGCTTGCCTCCTGTGGCAGCCCTGATTGGCTACCAGGAGGTGGAGGATGTGGGGAAGATCAGCGAATTGTAGAGGGGTTTCCCCACTCACCCACTTCTCCCAGCCAGTCCCGTGGGCGGAGGTGGGGAGTTAGCAGGGCCGGCTCCAGGCACCAGAGCAGCAAGCATGTGCTTGGGGCGGCCAACAGAAAGGGGCGGCACATCCGGCTCTTCGGCGGCAATTTGGAGGCAGGTCCCTCAGTCCCTCTCGGAGGGAAGGGCCTGCTGCCGAATTGCCACCGAAGAAGGAAGCGGAGGCTGTAGAGCTGCTGCTGAAGTGCCGCCGATCACAGCTTTTTTTTTTTCCGCCGCTTGGGGCGGCAAAAACACTGGAGCCGGCCCTGGGGGTTAGTTAGGGATGCATTAGGGATTCAGTGTTGCCATCCACTGCCTGTTTCTTGTGTGACATGAGTTTGGGGGTCTCAGCTTGCATGAACAAGGGAATCTTGAGCAGGAAGAGAGAGGTTACAGTAGAACCTCAGAGTTATGAACACCAGAGTTACCAACTGACCAGTCAACCACACACCTCAGTTAAACTAGAAGTACGCACCCAGACAGCAGCAGAGACCAATAAAAAAAAGCTAATACAGCACAGTGCTGTGTTAAACATAAACTTCTAAACATATAAAGGGGAAGCTGCATTTTTCTTCTGCATAGAAAAGTTTCAAAGCTCTATTATGTCAATATTCAGTTGTAAACTTTTGAAAGACCAACCATAAAGTTTTGTTCGAGTTACGAACATTTCAGAGTTACGAACAACCTCCATTCCCGGGGTGTTCATAACTCTGAGGTTCTATTGCATTTTACCTCTGTATTTGGCCCTGGTGCGACCCCTATTGGAATAGTGAGGAGGTGTTGCCCACAATTCATGAAGGATGTTGATCAATTGGAGAGGGGTCAGAGAAGAGCCATGAGACTAATGAAAGGATTGGAAAACCTGCCTCATAGTGATAGACTCAAGGAGATCAATCTCGTTAAGGGAAGGTTAAGGGGTGACTTGACCCCGTCTATGAGTACGTATGAGGAGAACAAATATTTAATATTGGTCTCTTCAATTTGGCAGATAAAGGGCTAACACGATCCAATGGCTGAAAGTTGATGCTAGACAAACAAAGGCCATGTCTACACTAGTGAGCGTACAGCGGCACAGCAGCACCGATGTAAGATCACTCGTGTAGCTACTCTATGCCGACAGGAAAGAGCTCTCCAGTCAACGTAATTAAACAACCTCAATGAGCAGTGGTAGCTCTGTCAGTGGGAGAAGCTCTCTACCGACATAGTGTTCTGCACAACACCACTTATGCCACTGAAACTTATGTCACTCAGGGGTGTGTTTTTTTCACACCCCTGAGTGACTTAAGTTTTGCCGCCGTAAGTGGTAGTGTGCAAACATGGCCTGTGACGGCAAATGAAGCCGACATTTTTAACAGGAAGCCGAATTCATCATTGGAACAGTTTGACAAGGGTTGTGGTGGATTCTCCATCACTGGAAATTTTAAATCATGATTCGACGTTTTTCTGACAGATCTGCCATAGTTCATTCAGGAATGAATGCAGGGAAGTTCTCTGGCCTGTATTATCCAGGAGGTCAGACTAGACGATCACAATGGTCCCTTCTGCTTGGAATCTATCAGTCTATGAAGTCGGATCTGCCCCTTCTACTCATACAGGAAGTGCACCCGCTACGGATCAGCGTCAGGAAAGCGGATGAAGATAGATCTAGGGCTTCATTTACCAGCGATAGCTCCACTCACGATATTTATTTTTAAGTGGGCGTGTCTGGTGCTATGCAAATGAATGAAGGGAATGATTTGCATAATATAGCCCTCGAGGGCTAACGAACAGGGAGCAGGTGGTGAGGAGCTAGGAGTCAGGACACCTGGGTTCTATCCCTGGCTTTGGGAGAGCAGTGGGATTTGGTGGGTTAGAGCGGGTGGGGTGTGTGTGTGTGTGTGGAATTCAGTCCCATAGACAAAAGGAGCTGGCCCTTCAGACCCAACCACTGGCCTGTTCTCCATAGGGGAAGCTCTAACTGATGACTGTTTAACCCCTGCAGTGCTGGCACCGAGCCGTGGATTCAGCGTGGATGTGGAGGGACCCATCACCTTCCAGGAGGCAGCAGCAGGCTTTGGGCAGAGCGTGGTGCAGTTCGGGAGTGCCAGCGCTGGGGGGTAAGGGCTGAACGTGGGCTCAGGGCCCCATATGACTCATGCCCAACGCTGAGGGGCTTGTCTGGCAGGGCTGCCCCTCGTGGGACCCACTCCCCTGGGTGTGATGGGGTATTCTCCTAGCCCCCGTCTGTTCTCTCCCTGCAGGGTGATCGTCGGGGCCCCGCTGCAGATGGGAGAAGTGAATGAAACTGGCAAAATCTACAAGTGTGAGCTGGGCTCCACACACTGCCAGGAGATCCCCATCCAAAGTAGGGGCACCCTGTGCTGTGGGGTGCAGCAATTGGACTGGGGTGGGAGTCAGGACTCCTGGGTTCTGTCCCCAGCTCTGGGAGGGAGTGGGGTGTGTTGGGTTGGGTTGGGGTGGGGTCTAGTGGTTAGAGCGGGGGGAGCTGGGAGTCAGGAATCCTCGGTTCTATCCTCTGCTCTGGGATGGGAGTGGAGTTTATTTCCTCACCCTGGTGTGCATCTCTCCCCTGTCAGGGCCGCCCGATGCCATGAACATGTCCCTCGGTTTGTCTCTGGCTGCCCGAGGCTCCCAGTTCCTGGTAGGTACCACACCCAGGGGAAATGGGAGCTGGGACTGGGATCCGACATTTGCTCTCTCATCATTCCAGGGGACAGCTCCCCCCCAAATCCCACTACTCATGGATGGTAGTAACTGGGCAGTGTCAGTGTGACTGGAGCAATGGTTCAGAGGTGATAATTGGGTGACATCACTATGACTATAGGATAACTGTGCAAGGGCTGTTGGTAACTCCCGTAACTGGAGGGGGGGCACAAGGATGCAGTGGAGAATGGTGGTAGCCAGGTATCCTCACTTTGGAAACAGTGACCGTGAGATGATGTTGTGAGGGATGGAGGCAACTGGCTGATGTTGCCATGGTGACTGTGACTGGAAGGAAGCAGGAAGCTGAGCATTGTAACTGGGTTGTCGCCCTGGTGACAGTGACTGTGTGTGAACGTAGCAGGGTACGTGTCAACCGGGTGACATTGACATGGCACCAGTGACTGGGTGCTGCCATAGCAGGGAGTGTGGGAAGCAGGTGATGCCCCCGTGTGACTCCCCTGTCTCCTCTCTGGGAGTTCGGTGCTGGGTCCTGGAGTCCTGTCTGCCCCCAAGGGGGTCCCCTGCCCTGGCAGGGCCTTTCCCTGCATATCCATGGGGGGGAGCAGACCCCTGGCTCTCTCCCCCACCCTCAGTGCTCTGTTCAGAGGGGCACCTACTGACCCCATGCCTTCTCGTGCCACAGGCGTGCGGCCCCACGGTGCACCGGGCCTGCGGGGAGAACATGTACGTCAATGGCTACTGCTTCCTCCTGGACCAGAGCCTCCGGCAGCTCCAGCACTTCCCGGACACCCAGCCAGGTGAGGGGTAACACGGGGGGGGAGGGACGGGGACCTATGCCCTGGGGTCATGGGTGGGTACATGGGCCATGGATAGGTGGAGGGGAGATGGGTCTAGATGGGTCCATGGGTCTCATATGGGTTGGGATAGCAGGCTAGGTGGGTCCATTGTTTTGATTCAGGATGTGAGTGGAAACTAGGTGCCAGGATTCCTGGGTTCTGTCCCAGCTCTGGGCGGGGAGTGGGGTGTATTTTTGTCATCCCGACGCATGTCATGCCCTATGCTCAGGACCCCTCAATGGCACGGATGGGATTATATTGAGACAGAGGGGCCCTTTGGTCTGATCTGGGGTTGCAGGGAGGGGGCAGGATACCAGGTTAGATGGACCCATTGGTCTGGTCTAGCAATTTTTACTGGGTTTTCTCCATGTTGGTGGAGTTGAGTCAGGAGTCGGACGTATTTCTTTCCTGTCCCTCTCAGAGTGCCCCAAACATTTCACAGACATAGTGCTCCTTATCGACGGCTCAGGCAGCATCGCACCTGTGGCCTTTAGACAGATGAAGATGTTTCTCTCCAAGATCATGAAGCGTTTCCACAACACCGACACGCAGGTAACAGGCAGATGCTGAACCCTGACTACGTACCCTGCCCCTCTCAGTCAGTGCTGATCCCAATGCCTCAGTGCGGCGCTAGGGGGCGCTGTGCTGCAGGGAGCAGCAAGAAATTTTGCATCCAAAACCAGGAAAAAATGCCCACAAAACAAGCTACATCCCGACCGCCTGCCCCAGCCATTAACTGAGTCTGATTCCTGCTTTTCTGACCCTCCACTCCTGGGGTTGTTTTTCTCTCTTCTCCCCTGTCTCCTCCTGCAGTTCGCCCTCATGCAGTACTCGAACAACTTTAGAGAGCACTTCGACTTCTTCCAGTATAGAAGGAGTCGTGACCCTGATCAACTTCTCCAGAACGTTGAACAGCTTCATGGAACGACGCACACGGCCACTGCCATCCAGAAAGTGGTGTAGGTATTGCCTTCCTCCCCGTGCTGCCTCCACAGGGAATGGGCTGCAAGGACATACAAGCTAAGGGACTCGGGACTCCTGGGTTCTATCCCCAGCTGTGGGAGGGGAGTGGGGACTAGTAGGTTAAAGCATGGTGGGGATGCTGGGAGCCTGGACTCCGGGGTTCTATTGCCAACTGTGAGCCTCTGTTGTGTTGTGACTTTAAGCAAGGTATGTCCCCACCCTGTGCCTATTTCCCCTTTGGTAAAATGCGGACATGACAGTGACCTCCTTTGTAAAGGACTTTGAGATCTGCAAGGCCAAAGCAGTGGACGAGCGCTAGGTGTTATTACGTATCAATAACCCTCCCATGCATTCCCCACCCCCCTTTTCCAGGCGGAAGCTGTTCACCTCTGGGAGAGGCGCTCGGGATGAGGCCACCAAGGTTCTCATTGTCATCACAGATGGGGAGAAATACGATGACCCGCTTTCTTATTCACACGTCATACCTGAGGCTGAGAGAGCTGGAATCATCCGCTACGCCATCGGGGTAAGACGCGGCTGTGCGGAGAACTAGCATGGAGCTGAACCCGTGTCCAGGTTCCCATCAGATAAGGGAGAAGAACTGACCCGGGGTTGTAACTGGGTCAATGCGTGACATTATAGGAGAGCTGGAGCTCCTCTGTTGTTCAGGTTGAGCAGAGCTTTCTAGTTAAAGGTTGGGTTTTCTGCCTGCCCTACGGTCCACGTGCTGACTCAGATTGCCATGAAATTTGGTATTCCTAATGGGGATGCACGTTAGGATTAGTGGTCCAAATTTGGGGTCACTTGAACAAGGGGCTCCTGACATTCAGCCCCCCCAGTTAAACAGCAAAATCACCCGGTTCTAATAAAGTCTTTTCTGCACACACCTGAGGCTCAAACAACGGCTCTGATCATCCCCACACTGGTTTCAATCACTTGACATTTATCTCCATGAAACTGCTGAGCCGAAGAGATTGAAATGAGAATCAGCAGCAAGATAAAGGGCAAATCTATGTGACAAACTTAAGTCAACTTAATTTACTTTGTCACATAGCCACCTGTAGAAGGGCTCGGCCAAGGCTCGTCCCTCCGCGGGGCTGTGGGGTATCCCACCGCCTCGCAATAGTTCGCTATGGGGGGCTGGCCAGTAAACAAACAGTCAGGAGCTCGGGCCCTTAAGCAGGGGCTGAGCCAATAGTTCAGTACAAGCCCAGGCCCTAGGTCAGGGCAGGGCAGCAAACAAAACAGTCTGGAGCTCAGGCTTCTGACCGTCTGGTGCGAGGGGGAGACGGCCACCCGTGAGTGGGGTGGCAGGGGGGACGCAGGCCCACCCGCTCCACTGCGTCCCAGCCCGGGGCCATAGCAGCGGCAGAAGACTCGCTGCTGTGTCAGTGGGGATCCTGACCGCAACACACTGACATTGGTTCTGGCCCTGCTGCGGCCAGGCCAGGGTCGGCTGCCCCCGGGCTACTTCCGGACTCCACCTCGTGCGGTACCTGGGTTTGGCCGGCGTCCTCGGCAGTTTCCAGCACCATCGGTTCCTCCGGGTAACCAGCAAAGGGCAGGCTCGGCTGCTCCTCGGGGTAGCTGGCGAGAGACAGGCTTGGCTGGCCCGGCAGCAGCGGCCTGCCGGCATCTCCCAACCCGGAGCTAGGCCACAGGCCTCTGGCCTCTCCAGCAGCTGGCCTTCAACTGAGCTCTGCAGCGGGGCTTTTCTACTTCCTGTCCTGCGCCGTGACCTCTGGGGGGCAGGCGCACGATCCATGTTGGTGCTAGGGGAGGCTCGTCCCACCGTGGGGCTGTGGGGTATCCCACCGCCTCGCTACACAACCGCAGTAATGAAATTGTTTTTTTCATGTCCACACTATCCTCCTTCTGTCGGCGGTGCGCGTCCTCACCAGGAGCGCTTGTACCGACTTAACTGTCAGTGTGAGGCATGGTGGGGCACTGACAGCTGAATCCCCAGGGCCTGGGGCCAACAGCCGGCGCCCCCAGGTGATATAAGCAACGCAGTGACTATATGGACACTGCACCGACGTGACCACATTGAGCTAATCGCACCGACTCGGTCAGTGTGGTGGACAAGTTACATGGTGGGAGGTGCATTTTAGTGAGGACACTTACAGAGTTAGGTCGACATAAGCCTTGCATCAACAAACTCGGGTTTACAGTCATAGATTCCCAGGCCAGAAGGGACTTTTGCAACCATCTTGTCTGCGCTCCCATGTAGCACAGGCCAGAGAACTGCCCCAAATAATCCCTGCTGGAACCAGAGCAGATCTCTTAGAAAACCAGCCAGTCTTGAGCTAAAAATTGCCAGTGATGGAGAATCCACCACGGCCCATGGTGAGCTGTTCCAAAGGTTAATTCCCCTCACGGTTAAACCTGACACCTTCTTTCCAATCGGAATGGGTGTAAATTCCGCTTCCAGCCATTGGACCTTGTTCAACCTTTGTCTGCTGCTTCTGTCAGGCCCAGCGACCAGGAAGTGTCTGACTCCACCACTGAACCGACTGCACACAACCCACCCGGCCTAGCGTGTGGTCCCAGCCCTTCACCCCTTGCCCTGAGGTGTCCCCAGGAGACATTGCCCAAGCTCACCCCTCACTACGCCCTGGAGATTGAGTCATACAGGGCCCCAGAGTGCTGACAATCCCCATGGCAAGAAGACCCCTGTCCCCACTGCTGATACAACCGACACAACTCGGTGCTGAAATGAGGAGGCTCCATAACTCCAGGCACGAGGGCCCCTCTCCTCACGTCACAGTGACACTTGTGCCAAGCTGCTCCAGCGCCCCCCCCACCCCCACTCACCGGAGCGACACATGGCGCTGGCTGAGCCGTATCTCTCTAGGGCCCAGCAGGGCTCAGGGTGGGTGGGTGTTGGTCCAGGGCTCTCGGCTGTGACTGACGTCGATGCCCTGGTCTCCCCTGTCCCTCCCTCTACTCTGTGAAGGTCGGCGAGGCCTTCTCCAGTGATTCTGCCCAACGGGAGCTCCAGGAGATCGCCTCTGAGCCCAGCAACGAGCACGTCTTCCGGGTGGACAATTTCGACGCCCTCCAGGGCATCCAGAGCCAGCTGCAGGAGAAGATCTTCGCCATCGAAGGTACCAGAGCCGGGGGAAGGACCACACTGGCTCCGGGGCTCTAGAAATGGGGTTTTCAAGGCCGAGATCGGACGGGGAGCAGCTGGGAATCCAGAGCAAAAATAGGCCCCAAATAGTCTCTCTTTCCCCATCCAACATCTATCTACTGATCTATCTCCATATATCCCCCGAATGCCTTTCTCACCCGGGGGCCCCCAGGCAGGGGACTGGCTGGCTCAAGGGGTTGAGGAATGGGATACAGGGACTTCTCCCTAGGGGGCGCTGGATCCAATCCAGCCTCAAGGTGGGGAGAAGGGCTGGCTCAGGGAATGGGACATGGGGCCTTTACCATCTATGATGGTCTCTCCCCTGTCTGTCTGTCTGTCTGTCTCTGCCCCCAGGCACCCAGTCCCAGAACGGCAGCTCCTTCCAGCTGGAGATGTCGCAGGAAGGATTCAGCTCCCTGCTGTCCCCTGTGAGTGATGCCTGGCCCCAGGGCGTGTCCCACGCTGCCGTGCGCTGGGGCCCTGACAGCGCTTTCATGCTATGCAGGAGCTGGTTGGCTTGGTGCTTGCAGGGGAGAAAACCCTTTACTAGCCCAGAGCGCTGCAGGAGCTGTGCAGGGGGCACCCTCCCCTCCCACTCAGGGTGGGCACTAGGGGGCTCTATGCTGCAGCGTGTGGTGTGGGGACCCAGTAGGGGGCGCTCACTCCCCTGGCCGCCAGCACTGACCCCAGTGTCCCAGCACGATGCTAGGGGGTGCTGTGCTGCAGGTTCTGGCCTTGTCTAGTAAATACGTTCTGCGCTGTCTGTTTCCTGTAATCAGTCCCCTTTGCCGTGCGTGTCGGTTTAGGACGGGCCTGTGCTGGGAGCGGTGGGAGCCTATGACTGGTCCGGTGGGATATACCTGTACGGGAGCAGCGGGAAGCCGAGCTTCATCAATGTATCCAGAACCTCCACTGACATGAATGACGCTTACTTCGGTAAGAACAAACCCACAGAGCTTCCCTTACCTATTTAAACAGCCCCTGCGCCCCACCCCAGAGGTGGCTGCATCTCAGTTCTGGGAAAGTTCTGCGCAGTACTGTTGTATGGCTGTTTCCCATCTCACCTCCCCATGTCCCTCTCTTCCTTTGAGGTTATTCGTCTCAGGTGATCACAGCCAACGGGCAGAGCAGCTACGTGGTCGGGGCCCCTCGCTACCAACACACTGGTAAAGTCGTTCTGTTCAGTCGAGATACCAAGGGCGGGGAATGGACACCCAGATCGGAGGTGTTGGGAGAGCAGGTATGAGGAGTGTTACTGGTAATATGGAGTGTGGGTGTGAGAGAGAGAGGGCTGGAGGAAGCCTGTAAGATTTTGACATCATGTAATATTTGTGTTTGGATTCACCTTCAGGAACGATTCGGTCAGAGAGCCTCAGGCAGGGGATAAACTTGACTGGTTTAGGGAATTGCACCGCAGCTGACATTCAGCATCTCTCCAATATCCCACTTCTGTTACCTTCACTTACAGTCTAGATAGATCTCATGAGGGGGATACAGACAGAGGCCCAGACCCACCAATGGACTTAGGCGGTCTGATGCTGCAGGGAGGCACCTACCCCTGCCAGTGATCCATGAAGGGGGGAAGATAGGCGCTCTTCCACCTAGCCCACATGTCAGGCCTCATCCAGCAGGCATGCTCAGAGCCACCCAAATCATCATAAACGAGCCAGAGGAGAAGAGGGAGAGCCTCCCTTATAGCCTGGGGGTTAGAGTCCTCACCTAGGACATAGACAACCCCTGGTTTGAGTCCCTGTTTTGCCTGATGAGGAAGAAGGCTTTAACCAGGGCTCTGCCATCTCTCAGGGAGTGCTCTGAAAACTGGGCTGTAGGGTGGTTGTGATTTGCACACATTCTGCAGCCCAGCTGGTATTTAATTAGTCAATTAAAGTGGAACAACTTTAACAGGAGCAACTGAGGGAGCTCAGAGGTTAGGGCACTGACCTAAGAAATAGCAGACCCCTGTTCAACTCCTTCTCTTCTGCCCATACATACCAGATGGTCCCCTGCAGGTGGAAGAACACCTGTCTTCCCCCAGTTTGTGGATCATGCTGGGGTGTGATGTGAAATGGGCAACTGGCTGCTTAGAGTAAGACAGCAGTGCACATGCCCTGCCCTTGAGGCAGCAACATAAGGAGCTTCTACTGCAAAAATTTAGCCACCAAGTCAGGTTAGGCACCTATAGGGGTCAGCAGCAGCCATGCAGAGGTTTTGTGGATCACAGCGGCAAATAAGTCTGGGGGTTAGGCACATAAATACCTTTGTGGATCTGGGCCAGAGAGACTCGGGCAAGGAAAATAACATTACTAGTGATATTAACAGTGTCTGAAAAGGATCACAAGATCTCCAAGATCTGACTGCCTAAACATTCCAGCTGAACAGAACTTATAACAGTGGCGCAGTCAGTGAATAAACTTTACTCGTGCTAGCACAACCTCTAAAAAGAATTGCACCACAACTAGCATTAAGCAAATCTCCAAGATCTATCTGCCTAAATGTTCAAGAACACTTACAGTGATAGTATCAGCTGCTGTGCAGCAGGAGGGTGAGTCTAAGGATGGAATGAGTATTGGGACTGAATCCTTATCCCCATAGGGTGAGAAGGGTCCCAGTGGGAGAAGGAGGAGGAGGTGACTAAATTGAGGGGGTGACTTATCTGCCTCTCCAGATTGGCTCGTATTTCGGGGGTACACTGTGCGCTGTGGACCTCGACAGAGATGGGAACACGGACCTGGTTCTAATCGGAGCCCCCATGTACTATACACCTCTGAATGGAGGGCGTGTCTCTATCTGCCTGATTAACTGGCCGGTAAGAAAGAGGATGGAGCCAGGGGGAAGATGGATGGCCTGAGGTTCTACTTTTCCTGCACTGCCATGGAGTTGTGATGCTGGGAAAATTAGCATGGGAGTAGCAGGTGTGGTGCTCCAGGGAGCAGGGTGGGGGGATCATTAGGGGACACTCTGCCCTGCTAGTCAGTGCTGGCCCCAATGCCCCAGAGCGGCGCCAAGGGGCGCTGTGCTGCAGAGAGAGGGACAGCGGGTCAGTAGGGGGCGCTCTCTGCTGGCTGTCAGCGCTGATCCTTTTCCCCATGTGTCTCTTTGGATGGGGCCCGCAGGGGATGACACTGATCTGCACCAAGACACTGCAAGGACAGACGGGGCAGGCGTTCGGGCGCTTCGGGGCCAGCATGTCCGAAATCGGGGACATCAGCGGGGACGGACGGATGGACGTGGCCATCGGGGCCCCCATGGAGAACAACAATCGCGGGGCCTTGTACATCTTCCATGGGGAAAAGGGAGGCCTCAGTGCCCAGTACAGACAGGTGAGCCCAGCTCCTGCGGGCAGGGGTCACCACAGAGCCCCGAAGAGACATCATGGGGCCCCACGGCCCCCTGGTACCTATTAGCCTGTAGCTGCCACTTCCCCATTTCTTATCCTCTGGTGTCCCCAGTGCCCGTTATACAGTACAGCCGCCACTTCCCCACCCCCTACTGCTCTCTCTGCCCCACAGCGCATCGAGGGGTCGCTGTTTCCCAGCAGGCTGCCCTACTTTGGCCAGGCCATCAGTGGCGGGACAGACCTGACAGGGGATGGCCTGCCAGACATCGCGGTGGGGGCACAAGGGCAGGTCCTGCTGCTGAGGTGAGTTACTCTGTGTCGTTGCACTGCTCCACATTACAGTCTCAGGCCTTGTCTACACTACAGAGTTGTTTTGATAGAAGTTATGTCAATGATCAAGAAGCGCTATAATTTCATCGCTATTCCATGTTCACACTATGCTCCTAGTGTTGGCAGAGCGCGTCTGTGACGGATTGGATCACAGAAACCCACTTGGGAGCTGCCAGCTGATGTGCAATGGCTACCTCTGTTNCCTACTTTGGCCAGGCCATCAGTGGCGGGACAGACCTGACAGGGGATGGCCTGCCAGACATCGCGGTGGGGGCACAAGGGCAGGTCCTGCTGCTGAGGTGAGTTACTCTGTGTCGTTGCACTGCTCCACATTACAGTCTCAGGCCTTGTCTACACTACAGAGTTGTTTTGATAGAAGTTATGTCAATGATCAAGAAGCGCTATAATTTCATCGCTATTCCATGTTCACACTATGCTCCTAGTGTTGGCAGAGCGCGTCTGTGACGGATTGGATCACAGAAACCCACTTGGGAGCTGCCAGCTGATGTGCAATGGCTACCTCTGTTCCTGTTCTCCCTGCCAGCTACTGGTGGTTCCAGCACTCTGTCTTGCTGAAGCCAGACACACCCATCTGCTCCAGACACAGACCAGAGTCTGAACCACCTGTCCCAAAGCTGCAGGTTTACCTGAGAACAGCTCACAGAAGTCTGCTTGCCCTTAGCACTCAGATGCCCAATTCCCAATGGGGTCTAAACCCAAATAAATCCATTTTACCCTGTATAAGCTTTATACAGGGTAAACTCATAAATTGTTCGCCCTCTATAACACTGATAGAGAGATATGCACAGCTGTTTGCTCCCCCAGGTATTAATACATACTCTGAGTTAATTAATAAGTAGAAAGTGATTTTATTAAATACAGATAGTAGGATTTAAGTGATTTCAAGTAGTAACAGACAGAACAAAAGAAGTTACCAAGCAAAATAAAATAAAATACGCAAATCTATGTCTAATTGCACTAAATACAGATAAGATCCTCACCAGTTCCAAAATGTTCCCTTTTACAGGCTAATCTTCTTTTAGCCTGGGTCCAGCAATCACTCACACCCCCTGTAGTTTTCAGTTTCCTTCAAGTGTCCTGGGGGGGTGGAGAGGCTTCTTCTTTAGCCAGCTGAAGACAAAATGGAGGGGTCTCCCACGGGTTTAAATAGACTGTCTCTTGTGGGTGGAGACCCCCTCCTCACCCTCTGTAGAATCCAGTCACAGAATGGAGATTCGGAATCACATGGGCAGGTCACATGCCCATGCATGACTCAGGACTGCAGGTAGCAGCCATTACCCACATGCTGCCTTGAACGTCCTCAGGTAGACTTCTAATGTGGATTGGAGTCTTCCAAGCTCTTTTGTCTGTTAAGTGCCCCCTGACTGAACACCTAATTTGCACATTCCTTTCCCAAGAAGTCATCAAATGTTCTAACTGAGGCCCCTTAAAAATCAAGCAATCATACAGCCAATGTTCATAACTTTGAACACACAAATGGTGCCTGCATACAACTAGGGTGAACATAACCAGTAGATCATAACCTTTACATAGATATGTTACATGGCCTATGTAGCAAAACCCTATTCCAGTTATATCATACATACATTTGTGAGCCCCTTTATGGGGTTCACTGTCACAGCGTCCACACTTGGTGCTCTAGGATTGACAGTGAGAGCAGTGCACTGTGTGGGTATCTATCCTAGTATGCGTCTCACCACATACTACAACTAGAACTTGTGGGACGGCAGAGTGGATCGCAGCCCCTCATGGGTGCTAGCTCAAGGTCCCATGATGCTTTATTTTCTGTCCCAGCATTCCATGGTCTTCCAACCACTTTTAGCGGCATTTTTTAACACCCCTTGTTTATTGTGTGCCCGCCATCTCTGTGTGAACGGATGGATCCTGCAATGCTCTCTACTGTTGTGGTCACTGTTGTGAGCACATTGTGGCTGGTCATGCAGTATATCATGAGCACCCAATCTGAACAGGAATCAGAGTTGCCTGACCTGCTGTGTGCCATGGAAAGAAGCAACCCCAGATTACATTTGGCATTGATGGAGCAGCTGAACAAAGTGGACTATCACTTTGGGGCTCAGGAAAGAAGCACTGAGTGGTGCAATCGCATCGTTGTACAGGTCTGGGATGATGATCAGTAGCTGCAGAACTATGAGATGCAGAAAGCCACCTTCCTGGAACTGTGTGTGGAGCTCGTCCCAGCACTGCAGTGCAAGGACACCAAAATGAGAGCAGCCCTCTCAGCGGAGAAGCGTGCGGTGGATGCTGTGTGGAAACTGGCGATTCCACACTGCTACCAGTCAGTCACGAATCAGTTTGGAGTCAGGAAGTCGACCATGGGTGCTGTGTTAACACAAGAGTGCAGGGTCATTAATCGCATCCTGCTACGAAGGACCATCACTCTTGGCCATGTGCGTGAAATAGTGGATGGCTTTGCGGATGTGGGATTCCCAAACTGCGGCGGGGCGCATATTCCAATTTTGGCCCCGGACCATCTTGCGATAGAGTACATCAATAGAAAAGAGTACTTCTCCGTAGTATTGCAGGCACGTGTTGATCACTGCAGGCATTTCACTGACATCAGCACGGGGTTGTCCAGGAAGGTGCACGACACACGCATCTTGAAGAACACTGGTCTGTACAGAAAGCTGCAAGCAGGGACTTCCTTTCCACACCAGAAGATTCCAGTGGGGGATGTTGAAATGCCCATAGTGATCCTGGGAGACCCAGCCTACCCCTTACAACCCTGTCTCATGAAGTCTTACTCGGGAAACCTGGACAGCAGCAAGGAGCACTTCAACAATAGGCTGAGTAGATGAAGAATGACCCTGGAACGTGATTTGGCAGATTAAAAGCACGCTGGCGATGCCTTTATGGCAGGTTAGATCTAAGTGAGATGACCATTTCAATGGTCATAGCTGACTGCTGCACACTCCATAATCTTTGTGAGGCTAAGGGTGAAAATTTTCCCCTGGGGGTGGAGTGCTGAAGCAGATCACCTGGCTGCTGATTTTGAGCAGCCTGGTACCAGGGCTATTAGAGGGGCATTATGGGGCTGGGGGGGGGGGGGCAATTTGAATCAGGGAGGCTTTGAGGCAAGATTTTGAGACTGCGAACCGGTAATGTGTATTTCTATACAGAAATATGCCATGCTTCATTTAACTCAGTTATCTTATTTGGTCTCGCACTTGTGATTCCTGACTGGGATTTGTAGTAAGCAAATTATTAGAATGCATGTATATGTTACTAGCAGCAACAATCACTATGTGTAGGCATGGGCGGTTGGTGAACCGCAGGCTTGGGGATGCTAGCCCCTGCCCAGCCTGCCCCGTCTGCTCAGGGCCCTACCCCTCCCATCCCCCACTTCCCCAACAGAGCCCAGAGGCCCGCTCTCCCCCCGCCCCCCGCAAGCCCTGGTCCGCCTGACTGCCTCCAGACCCGGAGCACCGGGTGGAGCCCCCCCAAGCCTCAGAGCGCTGGACGGGTGGGCAGTGCGCCCCTCGGAGCGCTGGGCGGGTGGACAGCACATCCCCGCCCCCAGCCCAGGAGCGGCAGATGAGCAGGCAGCACGTCCCCTCCCCAGACCAGGAGTAATAGGCGAATGAGCACCACATTCCCCCCCAGGCCTGAAGCAGCAGGTGAATGGGTAGAGAGCCCCCCCGGAGTGCCATATGGGCGGGCAGTGGGTTCCCCTCCTAAGCCCTGGAGCACCAGCTCTAGCTGCCTGGTGTCTCTGGCCACAGGCCGGCCCCCACTTGCCCCAGCCCCAGGCTGGGCCCCGGCTAAGGGGGAAGAGCCACAGCAGCGTGCGGCAGGAAGCAAGAGGGGCCCTGGGGGTGAAGCGTGTGCAGGGCCATGCAGGGCTGCTTGGGGAGGCTCAGCCTTCCCCGGACTTTGGTACCCGCCGCCCATGCGTGTAGGACACAAATAAAGATTGCTTATCTTTCAGAGAGTTTGTTTTTATTAAATGCCAATTAACACACACAAAAGGCTTGGTGGGAAGGGAGATAAGAGTGCAGGGCAGGGGAGGCTCTCATTGCTGTGCGTAAGTCCAGCTATCAATTTGGAAGCTGTCCGAAGGGTTGGAGTGAATGGGATACCGAGCCATTCCGGGAAGTTGCAAGGAATGTTTGGGAGGAATTTGGGGAGGGCATGGAAAGCAGTTTTCCCGTCTTGCCATTTCCTTCAGCACCATGCGTTCTTTTTTTTTCTGACTCAGAGGATTGGAGCACCTCTCTCAACATGTCCTCCTTGCTCCACCTTGGTTGCTTCCTTATCTGGCGTAGGTGCTCCGCCGCTGTGTAGCGGGGTCCTGTAGCGGAGCAGACTCCCCCCTGTGGCGCCTCCTGCTGGTGACTCGGAATTAGCTCGTTCCAGCTCCGGAGCGCCCTCTGCAGGCCAGTGATCCACCTGCCCTCTGGCCCCCGTGTCCCTCCCTGGACCCCGGTGCCCCTGTACCTGGGGTGCTGCCCCCTAGCAGTAACGCTTCAGTCTTAGGGTCTCCCCTCCCCAGGGAACCTCCACCCACTGTTCCCACCTTGCCTCAGTATAAGGCTACTGCCAGTCATCGTCTAGCCCCTCGCCCTGGGGCAGACTGCAGTATCAGCCTACTCATCACTGGCAAGGTTGGGTTTGGACCTGCTGCCTTGACCTACCCCTGGGCTGCCCTCTGCAACCCCCAGTACCTGTTGGCCTTGCTAGGCCGCAGCCTGGGGCTTTCCTCTGCCTCCTCTGCCTTTCCCCAGCCCTGCTCCACTCAGGTACCCTGTTCCTAGCTCCCTGCAGCCAGGCCCTTCTCTCTCTGCAGACAGAGAGAGACTGTTGAGGTCCTAGCTTCCAGCCTCTTATATAGGGCCAGCTGAGGCCTGATTGGGGCGTGGCCCAGCTGCAGCTGTTTCCCCAATCAGCCTAGCAGCTTTTCCCCTTGCCCCAGCCCTGTCCCAGGGCTGTCTTAAGCCCTTCAGGGCAGGAGCGGGGGACCACCCCGCTACAGGTCCCCAGAATGCCACATCTGCAGATGCACAAGAAACAATGCACAGAAGCATGATTGTTAGTTCACGCACAGCATTGAATCATTACAGTAAAATACACCTCTTGTAACTTACCAATCACTTTCTCAATGTCCCTTGGCAAGCACACATCTCAACGAACACGCTCAACATGGTGAGTATGGCCTAGGTGGGGGATGGACATTCAAAATGGGGCAAAGGGTGTTGATGATGCTTTCAGAGGATCAGTGAAGGGGACTGGGGACAATATTGTAAGTTCTGCCACCATTTTCCACAGGCGGGGGTCATTGAAGTTGATCTCTCACTCCTGAGAGTAAGCAAAGGTGCATCTACTGCATGCGTCCAGGTTCAGACCTGGTCCCTGTGCTGCTCACCTGTGTGCCTCTTTGGTCCCTGCACAAGTGATTGCCAAGTGGTGCGGGAAAGTTTCCTATAATGGGGAAGGGACAAAGCAGCTCTGCCAAGGAACCTTTGGCAGAGGATTGGCAAGTACCTCCAGGGTAGTTTCCTAGAGATCTCTCTGGAGGATTCCCATGAAATCTGGGTGTGGATCAACACCCTGTTCTGATGCACTGCTTAGCAGCACAGGGAAATGCGCAGCACAGAGAGACACAGCTAGTCTTGCACATTTCTCTCTCTTCCTTCGCCCACTACTACAGTATTCAGAGCAAAGGACAGCTGTCCGCCATGTAATCGAGCAGTGTCTGCTCAAAGAGATCACTTACCAGGGGTCTCTTCTCCTGCATCGTGCTCGCCGGAGACGGACTGCTGGGACTGGTTACGCCCCTCCGGCGTGGAAAAGAGCTCCTGACTCGCCGTGGTACCAGACGTAGGGTCCACAACGTGCTCCAACTTGACCTCCTCAGCCACGACTTTGTCCTCAGGGTGAGGTCCACTTTCCATTCCCTCCCACCCCACCCCACCAAAGTGTCCAAGGGACTCTTGGCGGTGCAGGATGGTGTCGAACTCCTTGTAGAAGCGGCAGCTCTTGGGCGCAGCGCTGGAGTGAGGTTTTGCCTCCCTCGCCTTCTGGTGCACCTGCCTCAGCTCCTTTATCTTCGCTCTGCACTGCACCGTGTCCCGATTTGTAGCCCTTCTCGCATAAGCCATGAGAAATGTGCCCCTAGGTCTTGAAGTTCCTATGGCTGGAGCGGAGCTAGGACGGGACAGCCTCCTCTCACAAGCTACTCAGCAGCTCCAACAGCTCCACAGTGGTCCAAGCGGGAGAGCGTTTGCCGCGTGGAGCCGCCGTGGTCAGCTGGGGAGATGCGATGTGAGCTCTCCACACTGAGCAAACAGGAAGTGGAACTTCAGAAATTCCTGGGCCTTTAAAGGAGGAGGGCGGATGCTTGTTTACGTGGCCGCAGAGCAGCGGGGTTCGAACTGCTGATTAGAGCGGTCAGGATGTAGGGTTCCCAACTTTCTAGTCGCACAGAACCGAACGCCTGCCCCTTCCCCGCGGCCCCGCCTCTGCTCACTACATTCCCCCTCCCTCAGTGTCTCAGTCTCCTCACTGACTTTCACTGGGCTGGGGCAGGGGGTTGGGGTGCAGGAGGGGGTGAGGGCTCTGGCTCAGGTATAGGCTCTGGGGTGGGGCTGGTGATGAGGGGTTTGGGGTGCAGGAGGGGGCTCCAGGCTGGGGGGTGGGGTCGAGGGATTTGTAGTGAGGGAGGGGCCTGTGAGTTGAGGCAGAGGGTTGGCGTGCAGGAGGGGGTGAGGGCTCTGGGCTGGGTTTGCTAGCTTTGGGGTGAGGCTGGGGATGAGGGGTTTGGGGTACAAGAGGTGGCTCCGGGTTTGGGGGGGCCCGGGGCTGGGGCATGGACTTACCTTGGGCGGCTCCTGCTCAGAAACAGGAAGCAGGTCTGGTTCCTAGGTGAGGGGGGCTAGCAGGCTCCCCACGCCGCTCTCGCTCGCAGGCACTGCCCCCTCAGCGGTGCTGGAGCTGGTGCTCGGGGCAGGGGCAGGGTGCAGAGCCCCGTGGTCCCCCCCCTAGACTGGTAGGGACTAGCCTGCCTTAGAGCTGCAGCACCACCGACTGGACTTTTAACGGCCCGGTCGGCAGTACTGACCGGAGCCGCCAGGGTCCCTTTTCCACTGGTTGTTCCAGTCGAAAACCGGACACCTGGTCACCCTGTCAGGAAGGGCATTGTGGGACACCTCCTGGAGGTAAATTATAGCGACATAACCAAGCACAGTCTTTAAACTGGCACTTTGTCAACAAAACTTTGCCGCGAAAAGCTCCGTGCCTCTCGTCGAGGTGGTTTTATGTTGTTGGCAAAACAGGAGAGTTTTGTCGCCAAAAGTCGCATTGTAGTGTGTAAACCGCCACGGTTTTGTGGACAAAAGCTGCCTTTTGTAGAAAAAAAACTCTATAGGGTAGACAAGGCCTTAGTATACTGTGTGTGTGACTGCTGCCCCCTGCTGGAGAATGGCACAGTGACAGCTCTGCTGCTCCCTTCTCTGCCCCGCAGCATCTCCTCTAGCAGAGCTGTGGGTCCATAACCCGTCTCCCTGGCGTGCTGTGAGCACATCGAGACTGGGTGGGAGGCTCAGGGGAGGGAGGGCTCCTGGCCCCATTGCAGGGAGCGGCTGGGTGATGGTTCTGTTCCCCCCATGGAAGGTCCCGGCCGGTGCTCAGAGTCAGAGTGTCCATCAGCTTCCAGCCCCCCACGATCCCCACCTCGGCCTTCAACTGCCAGACGCAGGAGCAGCTCAGCACAGAGGCCAGCAGGGCAGAGGTCTGCTTCACCGTCACGAAGAGCACCACGGACAGCCTAGGTCAGACCAAACCCATCCCCCACTCCCCTGCCCCCCGAGCCAGCCAGTCCCCTGCCCTTGGGATGGATCGGAGCCAGCGCCCCCTAGAGGGGAAAGGCCCCGTGTCCCATTTCCCCTTGAGGTTCCCGCTCTCAGTCTCTCTCTGTCCCTCGTTTCCCCTCCCCCATAGGCGACAGGATCTCCAGCACCATCCAGTACAGCCTGGCCCTGGACCCCGGGCGGACAAAGATCCGAGCCGCCTTCGACTCCACCGGCCCCGTCCTGAGCAGGGAGCTGCGGCTCGGCATCGAGAAGAGATGTGAGACGCACCAGATAATGTTACCTGTGAGTGTGGGGGTCCCGGCTCCTTCCCCTCCCGCTGTGTCTGCCCCTCCAACCCTGCCCCTTGCTCCCAAATCACACAGAGAACAAACCTCTCTCCAGGTCCCACCCAGCCCCCAGCCCCCCTTTCCCTTCAGGGGCCCGTGTCTCTCTTTCTCCCCAGCTCTGCCCAGAGGACACCGTGACCCCCATCACTCTGCGTCTCAAATACACCCTGACGGGGGAGCCCATCGCTGCCACCAGCCGCCTCAGAGCCATCCTGAGTGAGGACTCCGCGCCGGTGTCTGCAGGCTCGGTAAGTTGCCAGAGCCAGGCCCCACAGTGTGTCTCCTGCAGGGATCGAACCACTGACCGTGGGGTTTTAAAGCAAGAGTCTGGAAAATTCAGAAGCAGCAGAAGCCTCCTAACTCCCTTTACACAGCACAGCCACTAGAGGGCGACAGATATGGATGCTGAGTTGCCTTTGCATCTCGCCTCCGTGGGAACACTCCAACCCAGGGGTCGGCAACCTCTGGCACGCGGCTCGCCAGGGTAAGCACCCTGGCGGGCCGGGCCAGTTTGTTTACCTGCCGCGTCGGCAGGTTCGGCCGATCGCGGCTCCCACTGGCCGCGGTTCGCCATCCCAGGCCAATGGGGGCAGCGGGAAGCGGCACGGGCGAGGGATGTGCTCACCGCGGCTTCCCGTCGCCCCCGTTGGCCCGGAGCGGCGAACCGCGGCCAGTGGGAGCCGCGATCGGCCGAACCTGCCGACGCGGCAGGTAAACAAACTGGCCCGGCCCGCCAGGGTGCTTACCCTGGCGAGCCGCGTGCCAGAGGTTGCCGACCCCTGCTCCAACCTTTTGCTGGACAATTTTCAATATTTATTTTGGCCAGGGCCCCCTAGAGGGGAAAGACCCCATGTCCTGTTCCCCATCCCCCTGAGCCAGCCACTCCTCCAGCCGTGGCACCACTAGAAGTGTGAAACTGCTGCCGGGCACAGGGTGAGGAGGAATGGTGTGTGCGGGGGGGGCTGATGATGTTTTTAGCTGTCCTCCAGTGCAGGGGATTGGCAGGTGCTGGGGTAACAGAAGGGTCCCTGGGTCCCTGCAGTGTCGCTCTGGCAGGTGGTGCTGCAGCCCCCTCCCCACCCACTCTCATCCTGCTCTCCTGGGTCTCCCCACAGCTCCCGTTTCAGAAGGACTGTGGCACAGATGGCCGCTGCGATGACCAGTTAGAAATCTCCTTCAATTTCTCTGGGTAAATCACTGAATCCTCCCCCCGCAAAACACCTACCATGGTGGGACGCATCCAGCTTGATCACACCTCGGATCTTCAACATCCAACTGGAGATCTTGCCAGATTTCCAGTGCTGATGGATCCTGGGTGGGGGGTGTGAAGGGTTGCCCCCCCGCTCCGGGCTGTCCCCTGATATACTGGGGTATCACTGAGCCCACCGCTTCCACCAGCCTGGGCTCCCTTACACTGTTCTGCTGAGCCAGGCCCTCAAGCCTCCAGCACACACCCAGGTAGGGACACACCCAGCTGCAGAAAGACACAGACACTGAAATCAGCTCTGCGTGGGACAGCTCAGCTCGGGAATAGCCCAGCGCTCAAGTACACAACTTCAGGAGTGTAAACCCAAAATTGTACTTTCTGGCGCTGCACAGAAAACTGTACAGCGTAAGCTCATGAAAATCGCCCCCTCCCTCAATGTAGAGGAAGATCTGCACAGCTTGTTGCCCCCAGTAATGAATTTTGCAAACTGGTTGAGAGAAACAAAACCAAGTTTATTAACTACAAAGGATAGATTATAAGTGATTATAAGTGATAGCAAACAGATCAAAGCAGATTACTGAGCAAATAAACAACCATGCAAACTAAACTTAATACACTAAAGAAACTGGTGACAAGCAGTAATTTCTCACCCTAAACGTTGTTTTAAGCAGATTGCAGAGTTTCTTGTAGACAAACTGCTCTTGCTTGCAGCTTAGAACCCCAGATATTCCTGTCACAGGCCAGACACCTCCTAGCCTGGGTCCAGTCCTTTCTTCCCCAGATCAGTCTTAGGTATTTTCAGCAGTCATCTTGAGCGAGGATTCAGTGGAGATCCGGCCCTGATTAACTCACTTCCCTGCCTTATATAGGATTTACATGTGGTGGGAATCCTTTGTTTCTCTGTTTGATCCCCATCCCCTATTTGTGGAAAAATTCTAGCAGTCCAAGATGGAGTCCAGTACCAGGAGATGATCACATGACCCTGCAGTGTCAAAGCAGCCATAAATCATCCAGAAGATTTCCCAGGAAACTGGGAGATTAGGATCTTCAAAGTCCTATTGTTCTCCCTAATGACCCATTGACTAACCAGCCAGACTGATTGCATTTTGCCTGGTGGGCGTTCCCCAGGTGCAAACCCACTTGTAATTGTTACGTAGTCAATATTCCTAACTTCAAATACACAAATAGGACAATTACATGCAGTAAATCATCACCTTTCCAATGATACCGCACATGACCCATCTTGCATAAAATACAACTTAGTTATGCCATATTCATATCACAACAGTATCTCTATGAAGAATATAGGGCATAGTGTCACAGGGTGCACTGCTGTGGGGAAGATGCACCGCTGGAAGCTCACAGCGCTGGGGTCACCGGCTGGGCACTGCAAGAAGAAGTTCACAGAACGGCCAGGGCACTGCCTTGAGGAAGCTCACCCCTTTCTCCCCCCTTAGCTTGAGCACCCTGGTGGTGGGGGTCACCCCCGAACTCAACACCACCGTCTCCATCCAGAACCGCGGGGAGAATTCCTACAGCACCACGGTGCAGTTCTTCTACCCGGCCGCGCTGTCCTACCGCCGGGTCCTGCTGCTCCAGGTACCCCAACATACACCGGGCATGAGGGGCAGCCTCTGCAGGGGGTGCTGTGCTGCAGGGAGTGGACAGGGAGCTCAGCAGGAGGCGCTGTGCTATAGGGAGTGGGAGGGGGGCTCGTATGGGGTGCTGAGCTGTAGAGGTGGGCGGAGGGCTTGATAGGGGGCGCTGAGCTGCAGGGAGCGGGCAGGGGCTTGGCAGGGGGGCTGAGCTGCAGGGGGCAGGTGGGGGCTCAGCAGGGGGCGCTGTGCTGCAGGGATCAGTGGGGGGCTTGGCAGGGGGGCTGAGCTGCAGGGAGCAGGGGGTGGCACAGCAGGAGGCGCTGTGCTGCAGGGAGCAGGTGGGGGGCTCAGCAGGGGGCGCTGTGCTGCAGGGGGCAGGGTGCTCAGCAGGGGGCGCTGTGGGCTGCGTCTCTCACTGGCTGCTCCCCTGTGCTCAGTCTAACAGGAGGGCCGTGGCCGTTAAGTGCAGCTCGGCCGTGGGCTCCGAGGAGCAGACTCAGAGGAATAGCACCTGCCACGTCAACCACCCCATCTTCTGGAGCGGGGCCGAGGTAGGGACGGGCCCTGGCCTCAGCCCTGGCCTGTGACCTCCCCAGGTGTAAACTAGGGTTGCCAGGCGTCTGGTCACAAAGGGACCCTGGCAGCTCCGATCTGCACTGCTGACCTGGCTGTGAAAAGTCCGGTTGGTGGTGCAGCAAGACTAAGCCAGGCTCCCAGCCTGTCCTGGCTCCGTGCGGCTCCTGGAAGCGGCCAGCATGTCTCTGCGGCCCCTTGATGCAGGGGTGATCAGGGAAGCACCATGTGCTGCCCCCACCCCAGCATCAGCTCCACAGCTCCCACTGCGCGCACTGCAAAGAGCTACCTGCCTGAGCCTCCACCTAGTGGCCCAGAGCTTCTGGGAGGAGCACCCCAACCCCCTGCTCCAAGTTAGAACCCCCTCCCGCACCCTAACTCCCTCCCAGACCCCCCCCGCACCCCAACCTCCTGCCCCAGCCCTGAGCCCCCTTCTGCACCCTAACTCCCTCCCAGACCCCCCCCACACCCCAACCTCCTGCCCCAGCCCTGAGCCCCCTTCTGCACCCAAACTCCCTCCCAAAGCCCATACCCTGAACATCCTCCTGCACCCCCAACACCCAGCCCTCAGACCTCTCCGACACCCTGAATTCCTCTTTCTGGCCCCACCCCAGAGCCTGTATCCCCAGCTTGATTCCTCAACTCAACCCCCTGCCCAGCCCAGTAAAAGTGACTGAGGGTGGGGAAGAGTGAGTCACTGACAGAGGGGGGCTGGAGTGAGGGGGGCGGGGCCTCAGAGAAGGGGCAGGGCAGGGGAGGGGCCTCGGGGAGGGGGAAGGGTGTTCGGTTTTTTGCAATTAGAAAGTTGGCAACCCTAGTGTGAGCCCAGCTGGGAGCAGAGAGGGGAAGTTCCCAGGAGTCAGCCCGGCCCATGACAAGAGATGTGCTGGGGAAAGCGCCCGGGGAGCCCAGCAAATCAGTGCAAACAGAGCCCTGAGGTCGCTCCGGGGCTGGGGTCAGGCCCTGCCGGGGCTGCAAACCAAGGGCCAGACTTGCGGGGCTGGAAATCAGGCCTCACTGGGCCAGCACGGGGAGGGGCTGTTCCCTCCCTCTTTTGGGTTCTTAAAAGGTTGATTAATGGGGAGATGCCATGACACAGAGCGGGTTGAGGTCTCTGGATCCTAAACCAGATTAACACCTTTGCCTCCCTGGACCCATTTATTCCATCTAAATTCATACAACAGACCCCCAGATCCCCTGTGCCTGCCCCGCCCCCGCAGTCTCTGGCAGTTCCCCAGGCCCTGACTCTCAGCCCACCTGTGTTTTCCAGGCCGTCTTCGTCGCCACCTGCGACGTCTCCTCTGAGGCCGACCTGGGGGACAGGCTGCAGAGCACGGCCAAGGCCAGCAGGTGAGGGGGCTGTGCAGGGCCAGGGGGGGGATTAGGATTTTGTGGGGCCCCTGGGCCAGAGCAAGGGGGGCCCCCCCCCCCCCCCCCCCCCCGCCTGCTACTGTCCCAGTGCTCCACCCGGGGAGTGAGGTCGGGGTGCAGGGGCACCCATTTTTCCAGGGGCTCCCAATTGGCTGGGGCCCCTGGGCATGGGCCATATTGGCTAATCCACCACGGGGGGGTGGGGGCAGTGGGAGGGGGCCGTGCATGGAGCAGGGCAGGGCAGTGGCCTATGGTGCAGCCTCCCTGCACAGTTATCTGCCTGTGTCCCCTCACATCTCTCTCCTTTGCCCTCCCCTCCCCCCAGTGACAATGGCGGCCCCATCACCCAGCACATGATGCACCAGGCAGAGTTGCCAGTCAAGTACGGCATCTTCATCATCCTCACCAGGTAGGTCAGTGCGGAGACAGAGGGGAGAGCGCCCCCTGCTGCGTCCCCTCCCTGTTCCCTGCAACACAGCGCCCCCACCCACCGCCACTCTTCAGCCCCATCCATCACACTCCCGTCTCTCTCCTGCCTTCCATCCTTTTCCTCCCCCAGCCTCGAGGAGTCGACCAAGTACGTCAACTTCTCCTCCAAGGAGGCAGGGACAAGTGTGCCAGTGACACATCGGTACGAGGTGAGGCCGGCAGAGTGTGAGGGGGGGAGACGGGGCAAGGAGGGGTCTCAGAGCAGCTTCCAGTGAGTTTCCCAGGTCTGAGAGCCCCCTAGGATTGCCAACTTTGTATTCGCACAAAACTGAACACCCCTGCGGCCTCGCCCCCACTCACTCCATCCCCCCATCCCTGCATCGCTCACTTTCACCGGGCTGGGGCTGGGGGTTGGGGTGTGGCATGAAGTGAGGGCTCCGGCTGGGGGTGCAGGCTCTGGGGTGGGGCTGGGGATGAGGGTGTTGAGGTGCAAGAGGGGGCTCTGGGTTGGGGGGCACAGGGTTGGAGAATGGATTTACCTAGGGCGGCTCCTGCTCAGCGGTACAGTGGGGGGGCGGGGGCTAAGGCAGTGGGGGGCGGGGGCTAAGGCAGGCTTCCGGCCTGTCCTGGCACCTTGCTGTGCATGCCCCGGAAACAGTCAGGAGGTCTGGTTCCTAGGTGGGGGGGCCAGGAGGCTCCACACACCTCTCTCACCTGCCTTAGCCCCGGTCCCTGCTGTGCTCCTGAACCACCAGGGTCCCTTTTCAACCAGGCGTTTCAGCCAAAAACCGGAAGCCTGGCAATCCTAGAGCCACCTCTGCCTCCCGACACCAGGCGAGGGATCCCCGTGTGTACAGCCCTCGAGCCCCTGCCCAGAGGCAGAACTGCCTGAATGGGATCTAGTGGGTTAGGGCATGGAGGGGGAGGGGTGGGCAGGGAGCCAGGACTCCTGGGTTCTATCCCCAGCTCTGGCAGGGGAGTGGGGTCTGAGGGTCAGAGCGGGGGCTGGGGATCAGAGCTCCTGGGTTCTCTTCCTGCAGTGCCCTATGGAGAGTCTGTTTCTTTCAGGTCAAGAACCTGCGGCAGCGAAGCGTCCCCGTCTCGGTCACGTTCCAGTTCCCCGTGGAGCTGAGCGGGGTCCGGGTGTGGGACGCCTCTGAGGTCGTCCCCTCCAAGGTACCTGCCTCTCCCTGCCCTTGTGTGTGTGTGAGATGGGCCCAGTGACACCTGCTCTGCCCTACAGCGCCCCCTGCTGGGACAGGCTGCCTGGGGGGGATAGGTCACATGTCCCCCTGTCCCCCCACAACCCTGTGCAGCCAGCCAGTCACCTACCCTGGGGCCGGATTGTAGCCGGTGCCCCGTAGAGGGGAAAGGCCCCATGTCCCCTTCCCGCCCCCATTAACACCGTGTCTCTCCCTCCCCAGCCCCAGCTGGCTCAGTGCGACAGTGAGGCTGAAACGCCCGGTTCAAAGGACTTTGTGAAGCAGATGAGCGAGCGCCCCCTGCTGGTGAGTATAGGCTGGTGCGGGTCCCAGCATCCCCTTCCCCTCCGCACTAACAGAGACAGTGAGTGGGGTGCAGGGCTGGGGGTGGGACCCCTGCTATAGACAGAGCCAGACCCTCATGGCCATGCTGGGCCCCTGCACACCCCCTGCCTCACCCGGCGATATCCTTCCACCCCCAGGACTGCTCCGTGGCCACCTGTAAGAAGATCCGGTGCAGAATCGCCTCCCTGGAAATGCAGCAGCCACTGGAGTTCATGATAAAGGGAAGTGTCAGCTTCCAGTGGGTCTCCCAGGTACGAGAGCTGCCTCTGCCTCCCGGCACCAGGCGAGAGATCTCCCCATGTGAACAGCCCCCGCGCGAACAGCCCCCGCGCCTCACCCCAGAGGTGGCTGCATCTCAGTGGCGGGCAAGGGATCTCTGTGTGAATGGCCTGTAAATTGCTCTGGGTCCTTCTGGGATGACGCTCTGGGCTGGTTTGTGTCATTTCCGGTCAGGGATGGTGAATTTCTCTGTTCCAGACTCAGCAGCAGAAAGTGAGTCTGGTGAGCGAGGCCCGGATTGAATACGAGGAGAAGAAATACACCCAGAAGGAGGGATTCGTCCAGCGCCAGGTACCAGAGTGACTGTGCCCGGGATAGAGAGAGCATCGGCTAGTGGTTAGAGCTGGGAGCCAGGACTCCTGGGTCCTGTCCCTGCTCTGGGAGGAAGTGAGGTCTGGGGGTTTAGAGCAGGGGTGGGTGATGGTGCCAGGACTCCTGGGTCCCCATCTCACAGCTCCTCTCCCCCAGGTGCAGACGGTGGTGGAGCGCTCCGAGGTCTATAACTACCGGCCCATCATCGTGGGCAGCAGCGTGGGGGGCCTGATCCTGCTGGCTCTCATCACCGCAGCCCTCTACAAGGTGAGTGGGGCAGGGCTTGGACCCCTCCCCCACAGCCCATCACCCTGGGGGGGGGGCCTGTTGTTCTCCCAGCTCGTGGGGGAGGGACAAGGGTTTTTCTTTTGTGGGTTCCCACAGCCCATCCCTCCTGCTCCTCCACCATGAGCCTGTCTCCATCTGGTTCTCACCATCTCCCCTCTTTGTCTCCTTCCAGCTCGGCTTCTTCAAGCGCCAGTACAAGCAGATGATGGAGGACGGTGTGGAGGGCGAGGGGCCTGGCCCGACCCAGAGCGCCACCACTGGAAACCCCCCTGCTTCCGATGCCCCCAAATAATAGCCCCCCATGCGCCAATGCCCCCAACTTCACCTCCGTCTGGGCTGCTTCACCCCCGCCCCGTTATGTTTGCCACCTCCAAGATGCATAAAAATTGGTCACTGACCACCCTCCCACCAACAAAATGCATCCTAGTGCCAACTAGAGCCAATCAATACTCAAATTAGGCTTGGAAGAATTCTCTTGATCTTTTTATAATTTTTATGGAGAACATTGAAGTTTATTTTAAGCATTTTTTTAAAGTTCCATTTGTTGGGATATGTTAGGGTTAACTAACAGACATGGGAAGCTGCTAATTTGCTGACATGGCATTCGGGGACAAAGGCATATGTAGGCTGTAGCTTTTTGTTTAATAAATAAGTTGCCATATTTTTTTCCCTGTTGCTTGTAAGAATTTAGAAGAATGCAGCTGCATGAGAAATGTAGCAGTCGAATAATGCCCTTTGTGTAAAAGAAGGTAAAAAGTGTTATTTCCCCGTCCCTTCCTTTTCCAGCTATATAAACTGGCCCTTGCTTATGGCCCCTTTCTCCCTCCCCTGAGAATTGCTGACCAGGGAGATTTGTGGCAACAGATTGTTGCAAAGAAATGTATTTTCAAGGTAAAAATGCCTGTGCTATATACGTAATGCTGTACACAATAGATAGTGTGGGTTTACTAACAGAATGGGTGTTTTTATTACTTAATAAGGGTTTGGGGGGTGTTGTAACGGATGTAGGCATGTACATACTAACTTAGACAAAAAGAATGTGCTGTAACTAATTCAGTGCTTACTCGACAATTGGGTCTAGGGGAACAAGTATTGCATTATGAGGGGAGGGATAGCTCAGTGGTTTGAGCATTGGCCTGCTAAACCCACGGTTGTGAGTTCAATCCTTGAGGGGGCCACTTAGGGATCTGGGGCAAAATTGGTCCTGCTAGTGAAGGCAGGGGGCTGGACTCGATGACCCTTCGGGGTCCCTTCCAGCTCTATGAGATAGGTATATCTCAAATATTGTATTGTAATAAAGAAGCTCGTACTCAAAGCCGCCTTTTGGGTCAACCTGCTTTTTTCTTCTAACATCTGGCGTCACGACCAGGATCCCAGGGGAGAGTTGTGCCTGATCACCACGTCTCGCCATGGATTCGATGAGTACGTTGAACTTGAACGGGCCCTTTACTGCAACCCTGGTTAAAAAGTTTATTTATTAATAAACTGGCAGGGAGATGGGGGGGCCTTATGCGGCTTCCTCTGGGGATTGTCAGGGTTGGCCAGCCATCCGGGGTGGGTGGAAGCTTCCCTGGTGTCCAAGTGCTCCCAGGATAAGAAAAAGGCTGTTTTGCAGCAGGCTCTGTGTAAGGGGCTGTCAGGTTTAAGGGGAGGAGGTTACAAGTGGAAACTTTGCAGCAAATTGCTGAAGAACAGAGCACGGTAAATCATAGAATCTCAGGGTTGGAAGGGACCTCAGGAGGTCATCTAGTCCAACCCCCTGCTCAAAGCAGGACCAAACCCAACTAAATCAGCCCAGCCAGGGCTTTGTCAAGCCTGACCTTAAAAACCTCTAAGGAAGGAGATTCCACTACCTCCCTAGGTAACCCATTCCAGTTCTTCACCACCCTACTAGTGAAAAAGTTTTTCCTAATGTCCAACCTAAACCTCCCCCTCTGCAACTTGAGACCATTACTCCTTGTTCTGTCATCTTCTATCACTGAGAACAGTCTAGATCCATCCTCTTTGGAACCCCCTTTCAGGTAGTTGAAAGCAGCTATCAAATCGCCCCTCATTCTTCTCTTCTGCAGACTAAACAATCCCAGTTCCCTCAGCCTCTCCTCGTAAGTCATGTGCTCCAGCCCCCTAATCATTTTTGTTGCCCTCCGCTGGACTCTCTCCAATTTATCCACATCCTTCTTGTAGTGTGGGGCCCAAAACTGGACACAGTACTCCAAATGAGGCCTCACCAGTGCTGAGTAGAGGGGAATGATCACATCCCTCGATCTGCTGGAAATGCCCCTACTTATACAACCCAAAATGCCATTAGCCTTCTTGGCAACAAGGGCACACTGTTGACTCATATTCAGCTTTTCGTCCACCGTAACCCCTAGGTCCTTTTCTGCAGAACTGCTGCCCAGCCATTCGGTCCCTAGTCTATAGCAGTGCATGGGATTCTTTCGTCCTAAATGCAGGACTCTGCACTTGTCCTTGTTGAACCTCATCATATTTCTTTTGGCCCAATCCTCTAATTTGTCTAGGTCCCTCTGTATCCTATCCCTACCCTCCAGCGTATCAACCACTCCTCCCAGTTTAGTGTCATCTGCAAACTTGCTAAGGGTGCAGTCCACACCATCTTCCAGATCGTTAATGAAGATATTGAATAAAACCGGCCCCAGCACCGACCCTTGGGGCACTCCACTTGATACCGGCTGCCAACTAGACAAGGAACCATTGATCACTACCCGTTGAGCCCGACCATCTAGCCAGTTTTCTATCCACCTTACCGTCCATTCATCCAGCCCATACTTCTTTAACTTGCTGGCAAGAATACTGTGGGAGACTGTATCAAAAGCTTTGCTAAAGTCCAGAAATAGCACATCCACTGCTTTCCCCTCATCCACAGAGCCGGTTATCTTATCATAGAAGGCAATTAGGTTAGTCAGGCATGACTTGCCCTTGGTGAATCCATGCTGACTGTTCCTGATCACTTTCCCCTCCTTTAAGTGGTTCAGGATTGATTCCTTGAGGACCTGTTCCATGATTTTTCCAGGGACTGAGGTGAGACTAACTGGCCTGTAGTTCCCTGGATCTTCCTTCTTCCCTTTCTTAAAGATGGGCACTACATTAGCTTTTTTCCAGTCGTCCGGGACCTCCCCCGATCGCCATGATTTTTCAAAGATAATGGCCAATGGCTCCGCAATCTCATCGGCCAACTCCTTTAGCACCCTCGGATGCAGCGCATCCGGCCCCATGGACTTGTGCTCGTCCAGCTTTCCTAAATAGTCCCGAACTACTACTTTCTCCACAGAGAGCTGGTCACCTCCTCCCCATACCGTGCTGCAGAGTGCAGCTGTCTGGGAGCTGACCTTGTCTGTGAAGACAGAGGCAAAAAAAGCATTTAGTACACTAGCTTTCTCCACATCCTCTGTCACTAGGTTCCCTCCCTCATTCAGCAAGGGGCCCACACTTTCCTTGACTTTCTTCTTGTTGCTAACATACCTAAAGAAACCCTTCTTGTTACTCCTAACATCTCCGGCTAGCTGCAACTCCAAGTGTGATTTGGCCTTCCTAATTTCACACCTGCATGCCTGAGCAATACTTTTATACTCCTCCCTGGTTATTTGTTCAATCTTCCACTTCTTGTAAGCTGTTTTTTTGTGTTTAAGACGAGCAAGGATTTCACTGTTAAGCCAAGCTGGTCGCCTGCCATATTTACTTTTCTTCCTACACATGGGGATGGTTTGTTCCTGCAACCTCAATAAGGTTTCTTTAAAATACAGCCAGCTTTCCTCTACTCCTTTCCCCCTCATGTTATTCTCCCAGGGGACCTTGCCCATCAGTTCCCTGAGGGAGTCAAAGTCTGCTTTTCTAAAGTCCAGGGTCTCTGTTCTACTGCTCTCCTTTCTTCCTTGTATCAGGATCCTGAACTCGACCATCTCATGGTCACTGCCTCCCAGGTTCCCATCCACTATTGCTTCCTCTACTATTTCTTCCCTGTTTGTGAGCAGCAGGTCAAGAAAAGCTTTTCCCCTAGTTGGTTCCTCCAGCACTTGCACCAGGAAGTTGTCCCCTACACTTTCCAGAAACTTCCTGGATTGTCTGTGAGCTGCTGTATTGCTCTCCCAGCAGATATCAGGGTGATTAAAGTCACCCATGAGAACCAGGGCCTGTGATCTAGCAATTTCTGTTAGTTGCTGGAAGAAAGCCTCGTCCACCTCATCCCCCTGGTCTGGGGGTCTGTAGCAGACTCCCACCACGACATTACCCTTGTTGTTCATACTTCTAAATTTAATCCAGAGACACTCAGGTTTTTCTGCAGTTTCGTACTGGAGCTCTGAGCAGTCATACTGCTCTCTTACATACAAAGCAACTCCCCCACCTTTTCTGCCCTGCCTGTCTTTCCTGAACAGTTTATATCCATCCATGACAGTACTCCAATCATGTGAGTTATCCCACCAAGTCTCTGTTATTCCAATTACATCATAATTCCCTGACTGTGCCAGGACTTCTAGTTCTCCCTGCTTGTTCCCCAGGCTTCTTGCATTTGTGTATAGGCACTTGAGATAACTCGCTGATTGTCCCGCTTTCTCGGTCTGAGACAGGAGTCCTCCCCTCTTGCGGTCTCCTGCTTGTGCTTCCTCCCAGTATCCCACTTTCCCACTTACCTCAGGGCTTTGGTCTCCTTCCCCCGGTGAACCTAGTTTAAAGCCCTCCTCACTAGGTTAGCCAGCCTGCTTGCAAAGATGCTCTTCCCTCTCTTCGTGAGGTGGAGCCCGTCTCTACCAAGCAATCCTTCTTCTTGGAAGACCATCCCATTGTCGAAGAATCCAAACCCTTCTCTCCGACACCATCTGCGTAGCCATTCGTTGACTTCCACGATTCGACAGTCTCTACGCTGGCCTTTTCCTGCCACAATGTGCTGGCAGTCAGAATGGCTGAAAATCTATGGATTATTTTAATCGTCTTAAGTCAAAGAACCTGACCCTCAAGGGTCAAGTAGATGTCTTAAAGCAAACTTCTTGTTCCCTGGCCCCCATTTCTCTCCCTCTCTGCCTCCCCTCCTGCCCGCCCCCTCTCTCACACTTGTGGTTTTCTGAAGTTTTAATGGATGGTACTTTGGATACTTAGTGAAAAGTTTGTTTGGACAAAGCATGACAGAGTGAGATGCCCCTCCCAGGGAGCTCAGGAAAGGGGAGAAGCCATTTTGGAGTGAGTCTGGAGCCAGCCAGGGCAAGGGCAGGACTGGCTGTGTGGGGACCTGGTAAGTCCCAGGCCTGCATGCAGGGTCCCCCCGGGAACTGGCCTCTATGGATCTGAAAACAAGATCCTCCAGCTGGGCTTTTCCTTCTCCACTGATAACTCCCAGTTTGTAGAGTTTTGCTGGGAAACTTCCCCAGCCAGGCTGAGTTCGCCCTCCAGCTCCCTAGGGGAGACCAGTCACCACATGGTCAGCTCTGCTCTGGCTGCTAGTTCAGGGCTGCTGCCTGCTGGGAGTGTGTCTGGACGCTGGGCTAGGAGACGACCGTTTGGATTTTAGGACAGTTGTGTAACCTGCACCTTGAGCCCTGCACCCCTTTGCGGTGAGGGGAAATCCTGAGACCAGAAGCAGCCTGACTCCTGCCTGAGGAGGATCCCTGCCAGCAGAGATCAGCCCCTCTGTAGTGACTGAGGAGTCCAGAGTCATCTCTGAACCTGAGGATCATCCGTGGAGTTTGTGAGTGCACCATCTTTTAGTCAGTCAGGGAATTTGTTTTGGGGACCCCCTACTTCCTGAACTGTGTCCTCAAGCCAGGGAGTGACGGTTTGGGGATTTTACAACCTGCTGCATATTAAACCTATGGAGGGACTTACCACCTCCTGCCACTTGTGAGTCCATTGGGCTGTAACCCAGTCAGCCGCACTGCTAAAGCTCTGCAGAGAAGAATTTTGTGGTCATCGATCATCAAGGGCCCCAACAAAGTGCGCGTACCAACGGGACACTAATCTTACATTTGCTACCTCAAATCACATGACTGGGGAAAGTCACAGATATTAGCAGCGTGGGCACGGGTGACCCTAACAATAATCAGAGGGGTAGCCGTGTTAGTCTGGATCTGTAAAAGCAGCAAAGAATCCTGTGGCACCTTATAGACTAACAGACGTTTTGCAGCATGAGCTTTCGTGGGTGAATGCAAGTCTTGCATCCGAAGAAGTGGGTATTCACCCACGAAAGCTCATGCTGCAAAACGTCTGTTAGTCTATAAGGTGCCACAGGATTCTTTGCTGCTTTTACAGATCCAGACTAACACGGCTACCCCTCTGATACTTGACAAGAACTAGTGGTCACCAAATGAAATTAATAGGCAGCAGGTTTAAAACAAACAAAAAGAAGTATTTTTTCACACAACGCACGGTCAACCTGTGGAACTCCTTGCCAGAAGATGTTGTACAGGCCAAGACTATCACAGGATTAAAACAAAACACTAGGTAAGTTCATGGAGGATATGTCCATCAATGGCTATTAGCCAGGATGGGCAGCGAGGGTGTCCCTAGCCTCTGTTTGCCAGAAGCTGGGAATGGGCGACAGGGGATGGATCACTTGATGATTACCTGTTCTGTTTATTCCCTCTGTGGCACCTGGCATTGGGCACTGTCGGAAGACAGGATACTGGGCTAGATGGACCTTTGATCTGACCCAGTATGGCCATTCTTATGTTCTCACACTGTCAACATTTACTCCTTATTTATGGTCTGAATTTGTCTAGCTTCAACTTACAGCTATCGGATCCTGTTAGACTTTTCTCTGTTAGGCTGAAGAGCCCATTATTAAATATTTGTTCCCTAAGTAGATACTTATAGACTGTAACGAAGTGGCCACTTAATTTTCTCTTTCTTCAGCTAAATATATTGATCAGTTTGAGTCGATCACTATTAGGCATGTTTTCTAATCATTCTCATGGCTCTTCTCTGAACCCTCTCCAAGTTAGCAACATCTTTCTTGAACTTTAGGCACCAGAACTGGACACAGCATTCCAACAGGAGTCGCACCAGTGCCAAACACAGAGGGAATAGAACCCCTTTACTCCTGCTTGAGATTCCTGTTTATGCATCTGTGACAAACCAGGGTACAATCCAGGCCTCACAAAGCCTTGCTGAAATAGCTCACACCTGGGCCACTCACAAACAGCCTAAGAGCAAGCAAGTCACACCCTGAGTGTCTGTGTGTAACTGCAGCCTGCCAGCCACACCTGGATTACATCAGGCTCTCACCAGCCTGGGTTATACAGTACGGTGACCCCAACACACCCCCAGTCTTAGATTTCCCCCCAGAAATGTATGTCCTGTACTGACCAGCCGTCTCCTGGAGACGACAAATTATATTAATTCCATTATTCCTTAAAGATCATGCTATGCACACAACTTGTCACCCCAAACAGAGTTACCAAACAGGCACTTCAATTCAAACACACTGGATTAGATAAAACAAGTTTATTAACTACAAAGAGAGATTTTAAGGGAGTCCAAGAAATGAGGTATAAAAGTCAGGAATAGTTACAAAGAAAATAAAAGATGAAATGTTTACTAGTGCCTAACTTAACAAACTGTATCAGATTCAAGCAAAGTTTCTCACCACATGCTTTCAGCAGCCTTCCTGACCAAACTGTGCAGGTCAGGCCCCCTTCCTCTGCGTTCACTGAATACTTCCTTTCTCTCTTCAGGTGTAGTGAATGCCGTGGGCAGGGAGGGGTTTGGGGTGTTTGTCCCTCCTTTTTATAGTTTCAGTCCCATGCTTGAAAAACATTTCCAGCTGGGCACCAGGGCCCACAGAGTCTATGTGGAAGGATGTTTCCTGTTGGCTTTTCCTTACCTGTTTGAGCTTCCTTTGTTTCCCTCCCTGCTTGATGACTGTTTACTCCTTAAATGCAAATTCAGGCAAGCAACATTCCTTTCCCAAGGACACACCTGTTTGAAAACTTCTGCCTCATTAGGGCTGTGGGGTTGAGAACATGGGTTAATAACATCACACAGGGAAATCTTAGAACTTTCCATACAATATTGACACACATTTTGACAGGACGATACTGACCAACAACTTATAAGTTTTCAAATTATGCCTCACAAGGCATCCTTTGTACAAAGATTCTTACAACAGTATGTAGGGTGTGAATACAAGAGCATATTCTTTCACAGCCTCGTTACCATTGAACATCTCTTCTATTCCCCAAATGGAAATGCCGTTTATCCTTTTTGTATTTGTTTGTTGCTCACCGGGGTAGGAGAACAAGCAGCTCCGAGGACCTGTCATTCCCTAACAACATAGAAATACACAGAGAGGGGCTGGGGGTTTTGGTGGTCGTTTTTGTTTCCCACTCAGACTGTGTTTTATGTAGGCTTGGGACAATGAGATTTTTAGCAGTAATTGTCAGCAACCGTCAGTTTCACCACGCACGCGTACAAACCAACGGCACAACGTTTCTGGCGATAACAATCCAAATGTGCAGCTAGACAAAGAACGAACAACGCTCCTGGAGAGCTTACTAGAGTCGCACCTTACTGTGTAGAAAACTTGTGGCCATGCCGGTGTCCTTGGGGCGGCTTTCAGGATAATTACTTTGTACATTTTGACGTGATGTTGACAATTTGTGGTTTTAAAGGTTATAAATAGTGTGGGAGAAAAGCGAGTTCTCACTCTGAGGTTGGTTGCAACATGCCAGAGGCAGTTTTATTTTCTTTATCACTTCCTAGGGGAGAGTACTCATGGGCAGGGGTTCCCCTCCCGAGGCCGGTCTCCGTTAGATAAACAATTAAGGCAAGTATTTATACCCTTTGTTACATACAGTAATGATGGACAACTGCATTTTGTTTATACATCTTCCTTCCTGATATCTTACTTTTCTCAGCAATTTTCTGCTACAGTCTGCGTTCCATTCTTATCTAACACTAGGTCAAAACAACCTCTCTTCCAGTTCTTCTCCACTCGCCCAGACCCTGCCTGGAAGTCTTGCGTTATGTTAGCCTGACTCTTGCTCTTCCTAGAAGACTAAGATGTCTGCGCTTTTTCCAACTTCCACAATAGGCTTGGCAGAATGCTAATTTTTTTAAATAACGTCCACACACAGTATTGATATTTATTTCTAACTTTTTTTTTTTTTTTCAATTTTTATTGATTTAAATTTTCAGTTATGGAAAATTCCTGTGGGGATCAAGCTCTAATTTGAATGACAACAGACGTTGATTTTAAAAAGGTCAAGCTTTATAACTATTCAAACACAAATTATTAACATCACATGTCAAAATATACAAAGTCAATTTCCTCAAATCCAACTCTAAGGAGTTCTCAAGCAGCATTATCCTTACTTTGCTGATCTGCAAATTTCGATTATTAACAATGAAATATTTTGCGAGCAGTTTGTGTGCACGCGGTGAATACAACGTTTCCCGATAAAAGTCCACTCTGACCTCCACATATGGCCAGACCACACACACACACACACACAAATAAATTCCTACAACTGGGATAATTTTAATTGATAAAAAGAGAAAAAAAGATGCTTAAAACCCATAATTTTCCACATCAACATTTAAATCAATGGAACATTAAAAACATGCTTAAAATAAACTTCAACGTTCTCCATCAAAATTAGAAAAAGACAAAGAGAATTCGGCCAAGCCTAATTTGAGTAGCAATTGTCTCGAGTTGGCTCTCGCATTTTATTGGTGGGAGGGTGGCCAGTGACCAATTTTTTTGCATCTTGGAGGTGGCAACATAAGGGGGCGGGGGTGAATTAGGGGCAGCCCAACGGGAGGTGAAGCCAGGGGCGTTGACACATGGGGGGGCTATTGTTTGGGGGCATCAGAAGCAGAGGGGTTGCCAGCGGTGGCGCTCTCGGTTGGGCCAGGCCCCTCACCCTCCACACCTCCATCATCTGCTTGTACTGGCGCTGGAAGAAGCCGAGCTGGAAGGAGACCGAGGGCAGAGATGGTGAGAGCCAGATGGAGACAGGCTCATGGTGGAGGAGCAGGAGGGATGGGCTGTGGGAATCTATGAAGGAAAAACCCTTGTCCCTCCCACACCAGCTGGGAGAGCCACAGGCCCCGCCCCCAGGGTGATGGGCTGTGGGGGAGGGGTTAGAGCCCTGCCCCCCTCACCTTGTAGAGGGCTGCGGTGATGAGAGCCAGCAGGACCAGGCCCCCCACGCTGCTGCCCACGATGATGGGCAGGTAGTTATAGACCTCGGAGCGCTCCACCACCGTCTGCACCTGGGGGAGAGGAGCTGTGAGATGGGGACCCAGGAGTCCTGGCACCATCACCCGCCCCTGCTCTAAACCCCCAGACCCCACGTCCTCCCAGAGCAGGGACAGGACCCAGGAGTGCTGGCTCCCAGCTCTAACCACTAGCTGATGCTCTCTCTATCCCAGGCTGGTTTGTGTCATTTCTGGTCAGGGACGGTGAATTTCTCTGTTCCAGACTCAGCAGCAGAAAGTGAGTCTGGTGAGCGAGGCCCGGATTGAATACGAGGAGAAGAAATACACCCAGAAGGAGGGATTCATCCAGCGCCAGGTACCAGAGTGACTGTGCTGTTGGAATGCTGTGTCCAGTTCTGGTGCCTAAAGTTCAAAAAAGATGTTGCTATCTTGGAGAGGGTTCAGAGAACATAAGAACGGCCATACTGGGTCAGACCAAAGGTCCATCAAGCCCAGTATCCTGTCCTCTGACAGTGGCCAATGGCCGGTGCCCCAATGGGAATGAACAGACAGGTTATCATCAAGTGATCCATGCCCTGTCACCCAATCCCAGCTTCTGGCAAACAGAGGCTAGGGACACCATCCCTGCCCATCCTGGCTAATAGCCATTGATGGACCTATCTTCCATGAATCTAACTAGCTCCCTTTTGAACCCCGTTATAGTATTGGCCTTCACAATACCCTCTGGCAAGGAGTTCCAGAGGTTGACACTGCGTTGCGTGAAAAAATACTTTCTTGTGTTTGTTTTAAACCTGCTACCTATTAATTTCATTTGGTGGCCCCTTGTTCTTGTATTATGAGAAGGAATAAATAACACTTATTTACTTTCTCTATACCACTCATGATTTTATACACCTCTATCGTATCCCCCCTTAGTCGCCTCTTTTCCAAGCTGAAAAGTCACAGTCTTATTAATCTCTCCTCATACGGAAGCTGTTCTATACCCTTAATCATTTTTGTTGCCCTTTTCTGAACCTTTTCCAATTCCAATATATCTTTTTTGAGATGGGGCGCCCACATCTGCATGCAGTGTTCAAGGTGTGGGCGTACCATGGATTTATATAGAGGCAATCTGATATTTTCTGTCTTATTATCTATCCCTTTCTTGATGATTCCAAACACTCTGTTCACTTTTTTGACTGCCGCTGCACATTGAGTGGATGAACTATCCACAATGACTCCAAGATCTCTTTCTTGAGTGGTAACAGCGAATTTAGACCCCATCATTGTATATGTATAGCTAGGATTATGTTTTCCAATGTGCATTAATTTGCATTTATCAACATTAAATTTCATCTGCTATTCTGTTGCCCAGTCACCCAGTTTTGTGAGATCCTTTTGTAGCTCTTCACAGTCTGCCTGGGACTTAACTATCTTGGGTAGTTTTGTATCATCTGCAAATTTTGCCACCTCACTGTTTACCCCTATGAATATGTTAAATAGGACTGGGCCCAGTACAGATCCCTGGGGGACACCACTATTTACCTCTCTCCATTCTGAAATCTGACCATTTATTCCTACCCTTTGTTTCCTATCGTTTAACCAGATAACAATCCATGAGAGAACCTTCCCATGAGAATGATTAGAAAACATGCCTAATACTGATCGACTCAAACTGATCAATATATTTAGCTTAACAAAGAGAAAATTAAGTGGCCACTTTGTTACAGTCTATAAGTATCTACTTAGGGAACAAATATTTAATAATGGGATCTTCAGCCTAGCAGAGAAAAGTCTAACAGGATCCCATAGCTGTAAGTTTAAGCTAGACAAATTCAGACCGTAAATAAGGAATACATTTTAACAGTGTGAGAACATAAGAACAGCCATACTGGGTCAGATCAAAGGTCCATCTAGCCCAGTATCCTGTCTCCCGACAGTGGCCAATGCCAAGTGCCCCAGAGGGAATAAACAGAACAGATAATCATCAAGTGATCCATCCCCTGTCGCCCATTCCAAGCTTCTGGCAAACAGAGGCTAGGGACACCCTCGCTGCCCATCCTGGCTAATAGCCATTGATGGACATATCCTCCATGAGTTTATCTAGTTCTTTTTTTAACCCTGTGATAGTCTTGGCCTTCACAACATCCTCTGGCAAGGAGTTCCACAGGTTGTGTTGTATGAAGAAATATTTCCTTTTGTTTGTTTTAAACCTGCTGCCTATTAATTTCATTTCATGACTCCTAGTTCTTGTGTTATGAGAAGGAGTAAATAACACTTCCTTATCTACTTTCTCTAGAGCAGTCATGATTTTATAGACCTCAATCATATCCCCCCTTAGTCGTCTCCTTTCCAAGCTGAAAAGTCCCAGTCTTATTAATCTCTCCTCATATGGAAGCTGTTCAAAACCTCTAATAGTTTTTGTTGCCATTTGTTACCTGTAAGCTCTGTCTTCTTGGAGAACCAGGGCACAGTACCCAGCGTGTCTGACTCACAAAAGACACCCCCCCAGCCTCTGCTTGAACCAAAACCGATCAGAAGAAAGATTTACAAAAAGCAATGAAAAGGCCGTGGGAGACACACCTAAACCCCCGGGATAAGGGTGACAGGATTAAGGAAACGCCCTTAGCCTCATTTGCATCGAAGATGGGACAGGGCGGCATCTCCATTAGCATAGAGAATGGAGACCAGAGATTCCAAGGCAAGAACCGCATGGAACTCTGTCATCAGAAAAGCAGGGAAGCACTGCATGCTGGGGGATCTCTGCTCCAGATGTTAATGGACCCACACCTGCACACACCCAGCTCAGTAGTTATCAGACCAATTCTAGTAATAAATCATTAATTGGTATTCTAACTACTGAAGCCCCCTAATTGCATTGTGAGCTCTCTCCAAGGAACACCGCCCATAGCCAGTAATGATCCATTGTCTAGCCTGATCTATTGTTCCTATTGTCTAGCCTGAACAAAACAACTTTGGTATACTCCCTTGAGTCATCAGTTTACCCATAAACAAATACAGTGTTCTCCCTTGAACCATTGTTGTTTCCCTACAAAAAACCCCTACCCACGCTCAAGTCAGTGTTCTGATGCCTGGATCCAAAATCAGTTCCACTGGGACTTCATCTTCTCCTGACTGATCGTGCTGCAGGATCTGCCTGTCGCCAGCACTGAGACCCTCAGCTATCACCACCACTTGCGACCCCTGATCGAGTCAAGCTTCATGGACTGGTGAGAACCCACCTCTCTCTCTCTCTCTCTCTCTCTCGGTACAGCCTTCTGACCCTGACTTGTGATATCAGTTCTAGTTTTCTAAACCTGACTTTTATAATCAAATGTAAGTTAGATTTAATATTATAACTGTTTGGTTTGTTTGGCTCCCCTTGCATGGTTATTACCTGACAATAAATAACTTTCATGGTTAAGCTGGTTGCCTCTCTCTCCCCCCCCCCCCCCCCCCCCCCCCCCCCCCGTGGGTATTTTTTGGCTTCCTCATTCGCTCTGCAGCAAAGCTCCTCGTACCTAAGCTAAATATCCCTGCAGCACCCAAAAATCCTGTGGGGCTTGCTCATCAAGTGGGTCACGACCAGAACAATTGTAACGTGAAACTGGGGATAGGGATGTGCTAAACCTGGGACATATGAAGGTGGCACCTTGGAAGTGCTGCTTGACCCAGTCTGCTGAGTCCAGGGGCATATCAGGGGTCAGCTTGCGAGTGCCGATTAACCTAGTCCTCTCAGACGCACTCTGGTGTTGTGTGTGTTTGTGGTCGTGGTCGTCTGATTCTGGGGCTGGAAGAACCCAGCCCTGGGGAACTTAGGTCCTGCAGGATAAGTCCATTGGGAGGGAACTTGCATAAGGGAGAAGTAGAGCTCCGTATGAGAACACAAGTGACACAAGCAGAACATTGATAGAATTACAGAACCCTCCCCCAGAAGAGTAACCCTAATACATGAGCGTACCCCAAAGTAACGGGCAAATCTGGTAACACTAGACAGGTCTGTTCCATTGTCCTGCTGCTCTTACAGTTAGGAAGCTTTTCCTCAGATTTAATCTAAATCTGCTATGCTGTAGTTTCAACCCACTGCCTCTTGTCCTGCCCTCTGTGGCAAGAGAGAACAACTTTTCTCCACCTTTTTTATGGCAGCCTTTCAAGTATTTGAAGACTGTCATCATGTCCCCCCTTAATCTCCTCTTCTCCAAGCTTAAACATACCCAGTTCCTTCCGCCTTTGCTCATACGGCTCGCATTCCACCCCTTATATCATCTTTCTTGCTAGCCTCTGGATCCTTTCCAGTTTCTCTGTATCTATTCTATACCTCAGTGACCAATATTGGGCACAGTTCTCCAGCTGAGGCTGAATCAGCACTGAGTAGAGTGGTACTATCACCGCCCATGAAATGCAACCTCAAATAGCATTTGCTTTCTTTGCAACAGCATCGCATTGCTGACATGTTGAGGTTGTGACCCACCACAACTCCCAGATCCTTCTCAGCAGTGCTGCTGCCAAGCCAGTTTTCCCCCATTCTGTATTTGTGCATTTGGTTTTTCTTCCCTATGTGTAGCACCTTATATTTGTCATTTGGTTGTCTATGGCCCATTCTCCAATTGATCAAGATCCATCTGAATTTTAGCTCTATCCTTCAAAGTATTGGCAAACCTCCTCCCCCGCCCCCAAGCTTTGTGTCATCTGCAGACTTGATCAGTTAGGGTGACCAGATGTCCTGATTTTATAGGGACAGTCCTGATTTTTGGGTCTTTTTCTTATATAGGTTCCTATTACCCCCCACCCCCGTCCCGATTTTTCACATTTGCTGTTTGGTCACCCTATGATCAGTAAGCTTTCTATTCCTACATCCAGGTCATTAATAAAGATGTTAAACAACACCAGGTCCAGAACAGATCCTTGTGGAAACCCACTTGAGACCTCCCTCCAATCTGACATCATTCCATTAATAGTTACAAAATTGGTTAAACAACCACAAACAAAGAGTATCCACTTAATGGTAGTTCTGCCAAGCCTGCATGGCTCCAACTTGCTTATGAGAATCTCACGTGGGACTGTGTCAAAGCCTTGCTGAAATCCAGCTATATTATGTCCACCGCATTCCCCCTATCCACCAAACCAGCTCCCTGTCAAAGAAGGAAATCAAGCTGGTTTGGCATGATTTGTTCTTGGTAACTCCATGCTGGCTGCTATCGATTACCCCTTCATCCTCCAGGTATTCGCAAATTGAATGTTTTATACGTTGCTCTAGTACCTTCCCAGGTATCGAAGTCAGGCTGACTGGTCTATGGTTCCCCAGCTCCTGACTTTCCCCCTCTTTAAGGATAGGCACCACATTAGCCCTTCTCAAGTCTTCCAGGACCTCTCCTGTCATCCACAAATTTGTAAATATTATTGCTAGGGGCGCTGAGGTTTCTTCAGCTAATTCCTTCAGCAGAATTGCCAGCTCTCATGATTTTGTCATGAGGTTCATGACGATTATTGTTTTCCTTATAGCCCCAGCTCCTGGAATCAAGTGGATATGTGATGATTTCAGCCTTCATTCTTAAAGAAAAATTATGTTTCTAGCCCTTGTGGCTGTGGAGAAAGCTTCAAAATGTGACCCCCAGTGCAGCCTAAAAGCTCAAAAGGCAAATAAAAACAACTCCAAATTTACTGGTTTTACATAATCTCATGATTTTAAAAAAATCTCATGATTTTTGGTGCGCCTGCCTCATGATTTTTGAACAGTTGGGGGTTGGCAATATCACTTCACTACCTTCCGATGACTAGCATGAGGGGGAAGGGATAGCTCAGTGGTTTGAGCATTGGCCTGCTAAACCCAGGGTTGTGAGTTCAATCCATGAGGGGGCCATTTAGGGATCTGAGGCAAAATCAGTCCTTGGTCCTGCTAGTGAAGGCAGGGGGCTGGACTCAATGACCTTTCAGGGTCCCTTCTAGCTCTATGAGATAGGTATATCTCCATATATATGCATCCAGCTCTGCTGATTTGAATTCATTGAAATTGGGTAGAAGAGCTCTGATGTGTTCTTTACTTATCCCGATCGGCATCCCTGCCCCTTTATTGTCTGTGGTAACTTCGCTAGTCATCCGGGCACATGTTATTTTTTCTGAGAAGACTGAAGCAAAGTACCCCCTGAGCAACTCTGCCTTCTTATCATCTTCCGTTACCAGCTCAGCTTCTCCACTGAGCAGCAGACCCCCACCGTCTTTGATCGTTCTTTTTTGTCTGACATATTTTGTCTGAACATGAAAGAAAAACACGGAGGGGAATTGGTCATTTCAGAAAAATGGGGAACTACTGAGGCAACCTGCCTTCTAATTTCCCCAATTTTTATCTGGAACCAGCCTGAGGCATCTGATCGCACGACAGAAGGGGAAGTGGCAAAACCACACCGAGAGCCAGGACCCTGTTCCCCATTCAAAAATAGACAGCGGGACCCTCGTTCATCTCCTTGTGCCTTCAAACCTGCACAACAACAACGCACTTTCCACGCTGAGCATTTACACAGGGATCCCTTGCCCAGCACTGAGATGTAGCCGCCGCCGGGTGGGGCACAGAGTGTGACGTTCTTTACAGGACACCCACAACTGTGCGCCACCGTGTCACCCCTCTGTCTTAGGGTACGTCCAGACTACCCGCCCGGATCGGCGGGTAGCAATCGATATATCGGGGATCGATCTATCGTGCCTTGTCTGGACGCGAGAGATCGATCCCCGAACGCGCCCCCATCGACTCCGGAACTCCAGCAGGGCGAGCGGAGGTAGCAGAGTCGACGGGGGAGCCGCGGCCGTCGATCCCGCGCTGCGAGGATGCGAGGTAAGTGGAGGTAATTCGAAATAAGATACTTCGACTTCAGCTACGCTATTCCTGTAGCTGAAGTCGCGTATCTTATTTCGATAGCTCCCCCTAGTGTGGACCAGGCCTTAGAAGGAGTGAGCTTTGCTGGAGATTAGACTGGTTGGCAGCTCCCTGACACCCATCTGTCCACCTCTCCAGCCAACTCCTCAGAGCTCTGCCAGTCTTTACCTTGCCTTGCCAGTAACGGTCAGCGGCCCGAGTTCCCCAGAGACGTTTCTCTGCAGTGTCCGGTCCCTCTCCCTGCACACTCACAGAAATTTTTCTTTGCTGCCTCTGAAGACAGTGTCCACACAACAGCCTGTTAGCTTAGCTGAGGACTCTCTTCATACGTCAATACAACAGCACGGAGATGGTTTATAGTAAAACTAAGTTATTTAACAAAGAACAGAGATTTAAGTGATACTAAACAAGAGAAAAAGGGACAGGTCTGGCTATGAACCAAACACACTTGCAAGGGCCTAAAACTTAATTTTAGTGAGTTACGATCTTTGCTTGAGTAGTTTTCTCACTTACGCCCAGTTACCAGAATCTCTAGCTCTCCCCAGGCCCAGGGTCCCAGTGGTCACAGAATCAGGGGTGCTCTCCCCAATGTGCTGGAAACTAGAATGTCTTTTTAATCCCCTTATACTTCCCCAAAGCCCATTGTCTCTGCCTCAAGAGACAGGAAGACTCCCAGGAGTGCCAGACTCTGTCCCCTGGTGAGCTCACTAAGCTCTTCCCCCCATTGCTTGTTAGCTCGATTGCTTCATTTAACGTCTATGTCAATGTATTTTCATTGTCCTTGGCCTGCTGGTGAGGCAGGTAAATCCACGTTCCTTTCTCTAGGGCGGGCTTGGGGCAGGCACTTCCTCCCAAGCACATCCCAAGAACACATTTCCGGCCCACGTCTATAACTCTGAACACAACCCCTGTGTACATCACACAATGGATTTTTGTGCCCAGCGCGTCACTAGTTTGCATCCAATACCTTACATGACACTTTTTAGGTCTGTATTATGACAGTGTGTTGGGGGCAGTGAGTGCATCAGGCCTGGTATGGTTACAGTATGGGCAGGGCTGGTGCAAGGAAGTTTCGCGCCCTAGGCAAAACTTCCACCTTGCGCCCCCCCCCCCAGCTACCCCCGCCCCCCCGCCCCCCCCACCAGAGGAGCCCCCCCCCCCCGCCCCCCACGGCAGCCAACCCCGCCCGGGGAGCCCCCCTTCGTGGCAGCTAACCCCGCCCGGGGAGCCCGCCCCAGCTCACCTTCGCTCCGCCTCCTCCGCTGAGCACGCCGGCGCCGCTCTAATTCTCCTCCCCTCCCAGGCTTGCGGTGCCGATTGGAGGAGAATTAGAGCGGGGGCTGTGTGCTCAGCGGAGGAGGCGGCGCGAAGGTGATCTGGGGCGGGGAGCGGTTCCCCTGTGCGCCCCCCCCATTACTGTGGGCGGCCCTCCCTGCGCCCCCCTGCCCCAAAATGCCGCCCCCGACAGAGGCGGCAGAAGGTCCCGCCCCCCAAAATAACGCTGATGACCGGGGCAGCCGGCGCCCCCCAAATCTTAGTGCCCTAGGCGACCGCCTAGGTCGCCTAATGGGTTGCGCCGGCCCTGAGTATGGGGGGTCCTCTGCCAGGTGGCACCGAGGGGCTCCCAGGGTCACCTGTCCTCTCTTGCAAGGCTGCAGAGGGTCAGCCACTGGCTGATCCATAGGCATTGGCTCAGAACAGGAGCATCTGCTACTATATTGTCCTTAATAGGTGCAATTTACATGACATATTCCTTGCACGTCAGGCTCCACCGCAGCAGATTGGAAACGGTGCATTTGGTTGTGTGTAACCAGCTCATGGGGAGTGGTCAGCTAGCACCCTGAATATGCTATTAAAGAGATAGGGCCTTAACCGCCTGATTGCCCACACAATGGCAGAACACTCTTTTTCTATGACAGAGTCAGTCTGTTGGGTGGGGGGTGCCGTTTTTTACTAAAAAAACTAGGGGGTTGCTTCTCGTTACTTTCCCCTGACTGCATCAAAACTGCACCTAAACCAGTGTCTGAGGCATCTGTACACATTGGGCCAAAAGCTGGACTGGCCACAACAGGCTTTTCTGACAAGATTTTCTTTACCTCGTCAAAACCCTCTTGAGAAGACTTTGTCCCCACCACTCCGATTGCCCTCGTCTTCTTGCACACATCTGTGATAGAAGACACAGTGTCACTGCAACCATGCACCAAACATCAATGATGGTCAACCAGGTCTATGAAAGACTGACCCTGTTTTCTCATCCGGGGTCCTGGCCAGGTCACAAGACTTTCTACTTCCAAGGACTAGGAGAAATTTGGCTGCTCACTGCCCAGTGTCCCAAACAAGGAACCTTTGCTGCTCCTGTGTTACCTGCCTCTACAGCAAGACTTGCAGCTCCGAGTTTCGACAACACGATCCCCAAGTTATCCTTGTGAGCGGACCAAGAGTTGCTGGATGTTCCTGTATCATTGATGGAAGATCAAGCAAAGTCTTGTAATCTGCTTACCGCTTGGTTGACAAGCCTCTGAAACGTGGCTTCTGCATTAAAGGTACCATTTTATCCCAGTCGCTGGCCCTCTTGTTTGCAGCCATTCCCAGCATGGATTTCAGTGTCCCATTGAACTTTCCAACCAAACCATTTGTCTTTGGGTGAGAGAGGGCAGCCTTTGGCTGTTTTACACCCCACATTGACCATGATGGTAGGTAAGGTCCCATGGGCAGAAATCTAAGGGGAAAAGGAGTTCAGGAGAGCTGGCAGTTTCTCAAGGAGACAATATTAAAAGCACAACTGCAGATGGTCACTATGTACATCTTCTCGCCTTCCTGGTGACTCAGACCAGGGCCGGCCTTAGGGGTGAACCACCTGGGCAACTTCCCGGGGGCGCCATTATCAAGAGGGAGCCATGCAGGGGTTAGGGGTGCATGAGGGTGGTGCAAGGGTTGGGAGTGCAGGAGGGGAGTGCAGGGGTTAGGGGAGGTGGGGAGCCTTGGGAGGCCATGGGGCCAGGGGCAATGTGGGGGGCACAGCACCCTCAGGGATCAGGGGCACCAAAATACAAGTTCACCCCGGGCAACATTTTCCCTAAGGTCAACCCTGATTCAGACATTACATAGCTGGAATTTAGTTGACTTGATACTCTGGACACTGGAGCAATGGTGCTGAGGTGACAATTGAGTGACATCCCCATGACTACATGAGAACTGTGCAAGGGCTGTTGGTATCTCCTGTAACTGGAGGGGTGGTACAACGATGCCGTGGGGAATGGTGGTAGCCAGGTGTCCTCACTTTGGCAAGAGTGACCCCGTGAGATGATGTTATGAAGGCTGGCGGCAACTGGCTGATGTTGCCATGGTGACAGTGACTGTGTGCTGAGGTAGCAGGAAGCCTTGTAACTCGGTTGTCGCCATGGCGATGGTGACTGTGCATGGACATAGCGGGAATCTTTTGTCTGTGTTTGTCCCCACCTCCGCCTCATCAATGGAAAAGAACAAGGATTAAGATGGATTCCAGTATCATGGTCACATGTCACTGTAAGACCCCTAGTCTCCATTCTTCCTGGGTTGGCCCCACAGGTACACAGGAAGGTTTGCAGGTAAATAAACCATCTACAACCAATTGTCCTAGTCAATGGCAGCCATCAAGTTTCTAAACCACCATTAATGGCCCACACTTTACATAATTACAATAGGACCTCAGAGTTAGACTTCATATTTCTAGATACCCCCAGATCCGGGAGAAGAACTGACCCCCGGGGTTGTAACTGGGCCAAAGTGTGACATTATAGGAGAGCTGGAGCTCCTCTGTGGTTCAGGTTGAGCAGAGCTTTCTAGTAAAAGGTTGGGTTCTCTGACTGCCCTATGGTCCATGTGCTGACTCAGATTGTCATAAAATTTGGTTTGCATCATGAGGATGCAGGTTAAGATTAGTGGTCCAAATTTGGGGTCATTTGAACAAGGGGTTTCTGAGATACAGCCCCCCAGTTAAACAGCAAAGTCACCTAGTTCTTATAAAGTCTTTTTTGCACATCCCTGGGGCTCAAACAACGGCTCTGATCCTCCCCAAACTGATCTCAGTCCCTTGACATTTATCTCCGTTAAACTGCTGAGCCAAAGAGATTGAAATGGGCATCAGCAGCAAGACAAAGGGCAAGTTTACACGACACACTTAAGTCGAATTAAGTTCATCATCACACAGCCACCGCAGTAATTAAATCTCAGGAACAACAGTAAAAACTCCAAACAATGTTAATGGCTTACAGAGGAAATGCACATAAGCACAAGGATCACCCCAGGAACTGTGCACAATAGAAACCTCTCATAGATAGCAATGCACAATGGGAACTGTTTGGCCCAGGTCATAGCAAAAGAGCTTTCCAGCAAGTGGGAAGAAGATATAAAAAGGGGACAATGATTTCATGGGGGACCTCACTCCCCCTACAGCAACACACCTGGAAATATCTGAGGCGCAAAGACTGAACTGTGGGAAAGTGATGATCCCAGGCTAGAGGGATTTTTAGCCTGAGTATGAAAACCTGGGAAAGCCCAGGCAACTTGTGCCTTAAGAATGCGCTGCCTGTTTATCACTCAGGGTGAGAATCTGCTAATTTATATCCTACCTGTCTAGTGGGTTATGCTCAGTTTGCGGGTTTTGTTTATTTACTAAGGTAATCTACTTGTTCTGTTTTCTCTCCCTTATAATCCCATTCGGATCCAGGGGGAGGGGGGACAAGAAGCGCTGCATCTCTCTGCAAATTGAGAGAGAGAGGGCGTATTTTTAGGAGCTTGTGCTGTGCAGATATTTCTATACAGTGCAAGACAGTATTGTTTTGGCTTTATCGCCCAATAGGGGTATACACGTGAGTGCCAGGTAAGTCCTCTCACACAGCGCTGACTTCAGTCTGTATCTGCAGCTGGGTGTGGCCAGGGCCGGCGCTTCCATTAGGCGACCTAGGCGGTCGCCTAGGGCACTGCTATTTTGGGGGCGCCTGCGCCCCCGCCGCCCGTAAAAATTTGGGGGCGGGACCTTCTGCCGCCGCTGTTGGGGGCGGGATTTCGGGGGCGGGACCTTCCGCCGCCTAGGGCGCCAGCAAAGCTGGCGCCGCTACTGGGTGTGGCCCTACCTGTGTGTGTGTGCTGCACGAGGCCAGAGAGCAAAACAGGGAGAGGGAATCCAGGCTGGTGGAGCAGGGGGGGCTCAGTGAAACCCCAGTACATCAGGTGGTATCCTGAACAGGGTGTGCTAACCCGTCACACTGTTCTACGGCTGTTTCCCATCTTACCTCCCCACGTCTCTCTCTTCCTTTAAGGTTATTCATCTCAGGTCATCACAGCCAATGGGCAGAGCAACTACGTGGTTGGGGCCCCTCGCTACCAACACACTGGCAAAGTCGTTCTGTTCAGCCGAGATACCAAGAGTGGGCAATGGACACCCAGATCGGAGCTGTTGGGAGAGCAGGTATGGGAGGGGGTAGAGAGAGAGAGAGAGAGAGAGAGATGGAGGAAGCTTGTAAATTTTGACATCATGTAATATTTGTGTTTGTGAAGGCTTCACCTTCAGGAATGATTTGGTCAGAGAGACTCAGGCAGGGAATAAACTTGACTGGTTTAGAGAACTGCACCGCAGCTGATATTCAGCATCTCTCCAATATCCCACTTGCAGTCTAGACAGAACTCATAAAACAGATATGGACAGAGGCTTAGGCATTGTGATGCTACAGGGAAGCACCTGCCTCTGCCAGCAATTGATGAATGGGGGGGGGGGGGTGATAGGCACTCTTCCATCTAGCCCATGTGTTAGGCCTCATCCAATAGGCATGCTAGATCTTCATAAACCAGCCGGAGGAGACAAGAGAGGGTTTCCATTATAGCCTGGGGGTTAGTCTCCACATAGGACATGGGCGATCCCTGGTTCAATTCCCTGCTTTCCCTGATGAGGAAGAAGGCTTTAACCAGGGATCTGCCCTCTCTCAAGGAGTGCTCTAACCACTGGATTGTAGGGTGGTTGTGATTTGCACATGTTCTGTGGCCCAACTGATACTTAATTAGTCAATTTAAGTGGAACAACGTGAACAGGAGAGCCTAAGGAGTCCACATCAGAATACAGCTTAGGGGTTACGACTCTGACACGGGAAATAGCAGACCCCTGTTCAACTCCTTCTCCTCTGATCAGACGTACCAGAGGGGCCCTGTAGGTGAATTAGGTGGAGGAATGTGTGTCTTCCCCCAGTTTGTGGATCATGCTGGGGTGTGGTGTAAAATGGGCAACTGGATGCTTAGAATAAGACAGCAGTGCACATGCCCTGCCCTTGAGGCTGCAACATAAGGAAATTCTACTGCAAAAAACGTAGGCACCAAGTCTGGTGGTTAAGCATATAAGTACCTTTCTTGATCTGGGCTACAGAGACTCAGGCAAGGAAAATAACATTACTAATGATATGAGCAGAGTCTGAAAAAGATCACACTACAGTAACAAAGTGAATTTCTCCAAACTCCAACTGCCTAAACATTCCAGCTAAACAAAACCTATAACTTGTAACTGTGGCTCAGTCAGTGAATACATTTTACTGGTGCTAGCCCAACTTCTAAAAAGAATTGCAGCACAGTTAGCATTCAGCATCCCCGACCCTCCAAGATCTAATTGCTTATATGTTCAAGAACACTTACAGTGATAGCACCACCTAATGTGCCGAGGGAGGGTGAGGATGGAATGAACGATGGGACTTTATCTTTATCCCCATAAGGTGAGACAGGTCCCAGTGGAAGAAGGAGGAAGTGACGAAATTGAAGAGGTGACTTATCTGCCTCTCCAGATTGGCTCATGTTTCAGGGGTACATTGTGCGCTGTGGACCTCGACAGAGATGGGAACACGGACCTGATTCTAATTGGAGCCCCCACGCACCACACACCTCTGAATGGAGGATGCGTCTATAACTACCCAAGTAACTGGCTGGTAAGAAAGAGGAGTGAAGCCAGAGGGAAGATGGATGGCCTGGGGTTGTTGTTTGCCTGGATTGCCGTGGGACTGTGATGCTGTGACAATTAGCATTGCAGTAGCAGGCGCGGTGCTCCAGGAAGCAGGGTAGAGGCTCAGTAAGAGGCACTCTTCTCTCCCAGTCAGTGCTGACCCCAATGCCCTAGAGCGGTGCTAGGGGGCGCTGTGCTGCAGTGAGTGTAAAAGAGGGTCAGTAGGGGGCACTCTCCGCTGGCAGTCAATGCTGATCCTTTCCCCATGTGTCTCTTTGGATGGGGCCTGCAGGGGGTGACGCTGATCTGCAGTAAGACACTGCCGGGGTAGCTGGGGCAGTGGTTAGCAGCACTGCAGAGCTACGATTTCACAATCCCGCGCAGGGCTGGGAACATGGCTAGAGGGCCTTGTTGAGATGGGAAGGGCAAATACTGCCCTAAGCAGAGAGCAAAGAATTGGTGCCCCAGGGGGATGGGTGTGGTTAGGAAGAAGTGGCTGTCTCCTCTCTCTCCCCATAACTTGCAGAAATGCAAATGTTCCTGGCTCATCTGTTGGACCAGTGAATGGGGGGTTTGCAGGAGTGGACTCCAGGCCAACAAAAAGCTTCCCAAAATAGAGGCCCTAGATACCTTTAAATCTGCTATTGTGTGGCCAGGGAGGTTGAAGTGTTCTCCTACAGGTTTTTGTATATTGCCATTCCTGATATCTGACTTGTGGCCATTTATCCTTTTTTGTAGGGACTGTCCAGTTTGGCCAATGTACATAGAGGGGCATTGCTGGCACATGATGGCGTATATAACATTGGTGGACGTGCAGGTGAATGAACCGATGATGTTGTAGCTGATCTGGTTAGGTCCTGTGATGGTGTTGTTGGTGTAGATATGGGGGCAGAGTTGGCATCGAGGTTTGTTGCATGGATTGGTTCCTGAATTAGAGTTGTTATGGTGCGGTGTGTGGTTGCTGGTGAGAATATGTTTAAGGTTGGCGGGTTGTCTGTGGGCGAGGACTGGCCTGCCACCCACGGCCTGTGAAAGCGAGGGATCGTTGTCCAGGATGGGCTGTAGATCGCTGATGATGCGTTGGAGAGGTTTAAGCTGAGGACTGTAGGTGATGGCCAGTGGAGTTCTGTTGGTTTCTTTCTTGGGCTTGTCTTGTAGCCAAAAAAAACCACCAGTTATAATATTAAATCTAACTTAAATTTTATTACAAAGTTAGGTTTAGCAAACTATAACTGATCACAAAAGTCATGGTCAAAAGGCTGTACCTAGAGAGAGAGGGGTGGGTTCTCACCATTCCGTGAAGCATGAATCCATCAGGGTTCTAGGGTGACCAGATGTCCCGATTTTATAGGGACAGTCCCGATTTTTGGGTCTTTNTATTACCCCCCACCCCCTGTCCCGATTTTTCACACTTGCTGTCTGGTCACCCTACAGGTTTCCCAGGTGGTGTCCGGAGTGCTGGAGACAGGCAGATCCCCCAGCACAAACAGGAGAAGATGAAGTCCTAATGGAACTGATGCAAAATTTGGATCCAGGCATCAGAGCCCATACTTGAGAGTGGGTAGGGGTTTTTGCAGGGAAATAACACTAGATTTGTTTGAGTAAACTGATGATTCAAGGGAGTATACCAAAGTTGTTTTGTTCAGGCTAGACAATAGGAACAGATCATTCCTGGCTATTGGTGGTGCTCCTTCAAGGGAGCTCATAATGCAGTTAGGCAGTTTCAGTATTTTGGATACCAATAGAGGATTTATTACTAGAATTGGTCTGATAATGGCTGTGTGCAGGTATGGATTCTTTAACATCTGGAGCAGAGATCCCCCATGATGCAGTGCTTCCCTGCTTTCCTGGTCCCAGAGTGCAGTGCGGTTCTTGCCTTGGAATCTCTGTTCTCCTTGCTGTATGCTAATGAAGATGCCTCCCTGTCCCATCTTTGATGCAAATGAGGCTAGAGGAGTTTCCTTAATCCTGTCACCCTTGTCTGGAGGGGCTTAGGTGTGTCTCCCACTGACATTTCATTGCTTTTTGTAAGTCTTCCTTCTGATGGGCTTTGGTTCAAGCAGAGGCTGGCGGGGGAGGTCTTTTATGAGTCAGGCTGGATACTGCACTCTGGTTCTCCAGGTGGGATGAGTGGAGTCTGGGCTTGGGTGAGTGCCGGGAAGGAGAGTCCTTCTCTCTGGCCACAGCCCTGGGGCAGCCTGCCTGCTGCACAAGTCAAACTGTACAAAGTTTGAGCTCCTGTGGCTATGACCAGACTGAAGCTGACGATTTAATGGATGAATCTTCCTGCTTTCTGTGCCAACAAGATCTGTTCTACACTGTGTTCCAGACAACTATAAACCCTCCTGTTTTACCTCGCTGACTGAGTCACTGCTGACTGTGAAGTTGGGGTGCAGGGCCCTTTTGGGGGCATGTAAGGCTTCCCCACAGTGGGGAGCTCATGGCACGAACAGGGGTGCTGGATGCTCCAGTTTCGGAAGAGATCCAAGGAGGTGCTGAAGCCAAGTGAGACTGTGCCCTGAGGGATGGTCACACTGCAAGAGGGTCCTGTTTGAACTTCATTCAGAGCCGTTCCAGAGCACCAAGCCTGTGCACACATATCAAACAAAACATTTAATGAAATCATGTCAGAATTGCCAGATTTTTGTTTGTTTGTTTGTACAGAAACAAAGAATCATTCCAATGCATCTACCTGCAGAGGAAGAGATCTACAGAAGGTGGGGGCAGAGGGGTGGTATAATCTGCTCACAGTGAGTATTTTGGCCTAGCCTTCTAGTGGGAATGATCACGTCTGCATCTAACAGACAGAATTGTTAATAGCTATAGCTTAAAATCTGGGAAACTAATTGCTTCTTAAACATTCGTTCCAGCAAGCTCTGCAAGCATCGTGCAACAAAAATCAGTGCAGGTAATGCACTGACCCCTGCCCATCTGCTGGAACACGACATGATGGAGCACCAAGATGTTGGTGTTGAAATTTGCAGTGAAAGCGGCTGAGTAAGTAAAGAGCTAAACCTGTAAGTCAGTATTTGTAGGGAGTGAGCTGAGAGCTCATGTCTGCAGCATCTACCCTGGCAATTGGCGGGAAACCGCCCGTGACTGAACTGCCACCAACATCGGGTTTCAATTGGCACCGTGGCACCAGGCCCACACTCAAAAGGGGTTCCGGTGCCTGGACTGAGCATTGATCTAGCCCTGGTGTAGCGGAGCTTGATCCTGCTGTGAGCAGATTCAGATGATGTGGTGGTAACAACGCCTGGAGTCCCTGGAGCTTTGTCCCCTCTAGAGCGCTCAGAGATGCGCCTTTCCCTGGCTGTGACCCATGGTATCAAGGGTGGAAATAGTTTAAGGCAAGAGAGGGCCTGAGTGACAGGAGGCATCTACTGCGGCTTGTCGGATATAATGTTCAGTAAACAGCCTGGAAACGGAACGGTGCAGAAGATACATTTCTGATGGCATTTCCAGTTCTGATGTTGGGCCAGTAGAAGTTAACTCAAGCAATAAGAATCCACGTGGGAACTACATATGCAGATCACGTTAAGAAATCTGGTGTTGGGTCTTATATGTCAGAAGGGACTGTGACAAAGCTCTGTCCTTGTCGCCGTGGGTCCCACGTTTTCTGGTGGATTTCGCTAGCCTTAGGGGCTCACTGTGACCCTCCACGTAGCCCTTCTCTCTCTAGAGGCAGGGGTCACAGCCTACTGAGCCATATTCATCATAAGCCAGTGCGGGAGGTGAGGAGAAGCTATCCTCCCTTGCAGGCTCTGTTGTCTCCCAGTTTCAGTGATTCATCAGGGGGCAAAGGGGGGAGCCCGGGCCTGCCCTTTACTCTGGGCTCCAGCCTAGGGAGCCTAATAGTATCAGCTATGGCAGCTGACTTTTTAGAAATAGGACGTGTACAATTCCCTGGGCTACTTCCCCACAGCAGCCCCCACTTCCTCAAGTTCCACTTCACCCTTACCTCAGGGCCTCCTTCCTTGTGCCTGATATGGCGTGTGCTGCTCAGTCTCTCCAACAGCACAACTTCCTCTTCCAGCTCCTGACATGCACGACTCACTGACTAACTAGGAGGCTTTTAACTAGTTCCAGCCAGCCCGTGATTGGCTTCAGGTGTCCCAATCAACCTAGCTATCTCCACTGCTTTCTAGAAGGATCTTAATTGGCCCCAGGTGTCTTGATTAACCTGGAGCAACTGCCATTTGGTTACCATGGTACCAGGAATTTGTTTAGCCTGGGACTAACATACCTGTTTCTCACTACTTTCCTGTAGCCATCTGGCCTTGCCCCGTCACAGTATATGTAGCCCTAGAGCTCCATTTGCATAAAGGAACAACAGAATTGGCAATGTGCACTTGCATTTAACACACCTGAGTGTGTAACTGTGGTAACAACATGTGTTTGAATTGTATGAAAATCTGGCCCTAGCAGTCTGACTAAATGTGGAATTGAAAAATAAATAAAAAGGAAAAGGATAAGGAGAGTTCTATGTATGGACATATGTATATACAACAGGGTCTGTGGGAAAGCGACAAAAAGGAAAACGCCAGCATAGGAACAACATTCAAGCCAATGGGTTTTTCTCCCTGGGGAAAGGCAGGAACAGTCTGAGGCTATGTCCACACTACAGAGTTTTGTTGACAGAAGTTATGCCGCATTAATTAAACCGCCGTTGCATGTCCACACAATGCTCCTTGTGTCGGCAGAGGGCATCAACACTAGCAGCTCTTGCATTGGTACAAAACAGGGCACCATGGGTAGCTATCCCATTATGCAACTGGCCACAGGGTGCTTTGCGAAGGGCTTGCAGTGCCTCCTGGGGCAGGCACAGCATCACGTGATGGAGGTTTCTCAATCCCATTGTTCCATGGGCATCCTACTAGATTGGCAGCTGCTTTTCAACTGAAGTGTATGGGGGGGGGGGGGAAGGGGGGAGGNTGGGGGGCATAGGCTCCAACTCTGTGGATGCTCTGGGGCTGGAGCACCTATGGGGAAAAATGGTGGGTGCTTGGAAGTCCCCCCTCCCCCCCATCAGCTCCAGTGCCTCCTGCCCACTAGCAGCCCCACTAATCAACTCCTCCCCCCTCCATCCCACCATCATCAGCTGTTCCACAGAATGCAGGAGGCGCTGTGGGGAGGGGGAGAAGTGAGGGCAGGGCGTGCTGGGGTAGGGGGTAGAACGGGGCAGGGTGGGGCCTTGGGGGGGAAGGGGTGGAGTGGGGGCAGGGCCTGGGGCAGAGCAGGGGTCGAGCCCCCTCCAGCCAATTAGAAAGTCGGCGTCTCATTGTGGGGGAGTGTCTCTGTGAGAGAGCCAGAGTGTGTGTTGGGGGAGAGTGCTGGCACGCTGTCTCTAAGTTCAGACAACAGGCTGAATGGTTTCTTCCTCCCTCCCCTACATTCCCAGCAGCAGCAGCAGCAGTAACCTGCTCTGCCTGCTGCTGGGTTCCTCTGGCAGGGGAGAGCAATGTTTCACAGTAATGGTGCTGTGAGTCCCTTCCAGTTCTCCCACAGCCATCCCAGCAGCTCCCCACGTGGGCGAATGTCAAAGCTTCCCGGCGCTTTGAAAGGGGAGGGGCGCATGCCTGCAGGGCAGCCGAGTTCAAAACCGCGAGCAGAGCGGTCACAGTGGGCATTGTGGGATACGGAGGGAGGCCAGTTCTGGCGATATAACGAACGGCAGCATCGCATCTGCACTGACGCTTTGCAGCAAAAAGTTCTATACCTCTCGTCGAGGGGGTTTTATTTTGTCAGCAAAATAGCAGAGTTTTGCTGCCAAAAGCAGCTTTGTAGTGTGCACACCTCCCCTGTTTTGTCAGCAAAAGCTGCCTTTTGCCGACACAACCGTGTAGTGTGGACAAGGCCTTGTAAGGGTATTTTTCATGCGTCTGTTATAATATGTTAATGCTGTTGTTAATGTCACTGTTATTCTAATTAATGTCAGGATTATTCATGTGTACTGTGGAACGCATTTATGGCTTGGACCCAATCTTGGTAGTCCACCACTGTGGACTTCGGCGCTCGGTTCCCTGAAAGGCGGGAAAAGGGAAGAAGGTTCCGGAAGGATCCAGAGCCTCAGAACTTTTGCGCCACTGAGACTACTTAAGGGCGCTGGGCACAGCAACGATCGCTGTCCATCACAGAGGCAACCAGAGAACAGTCACTTTGCGCGGGCGTCAAGGACCATCAACACCATCATCACTTGCCTGGAGAAGATCGAAGAGTGATCCTGAGCCAAAGCATCTGCTCTGGTTCCGTGTTCCTCCTGCTCAAGCTACATTGGGACAGTAGAAGTGGAGCCCATGGATTGCCTGGTGACTGGTTCCAGTTGTCATCAGCTGCCGTCCATCTTCTGCTTGCCTCTGCCATCAGGAGCTGCAAGTATAAAACCCAGAGTGTCGCCAAGGGTAGTTGGGAGCCAGGCTTCATGCCTGTATGGTGAAACCACTGAGGTGTTTGTTATTTATCTTTTCCCCTGGGTTTCCCTACTTTCTGCACACTTCGCTCAATAGATGGTGGTTTGTTTTGCACCTTATTACGTCTTTACTTACCCAAGGGAGTGTCTAACGTTCCAGACACAGATTAGATACTGGAAGCTGGGGCCAAACTGACAATCTTCTAGGCACCTGTTGCTATAATATTCTCAGTGCAATAGCCTGAGACTCAGGTGTCTTTCCATCCTCTGCTGTCCCAGCTGCCCATCAATCTTTAGAAACAGGTGCCCTAAGCCCTTACAAATAAAAGTAAGACCATCAGTTTTCTAATGTAACTGATGGCCCTGCCAAGTCTTTCTCACTCAGGCACAAATCCTACAGTCCGTATTCAGGCAAAAATCCTATTGGTTAGGACCTTTGCTGTGATCTTCCTAACATGGCCTAGGAAATAAAAGGTCATTTTTTAAAAAACTAATTGCAACATGGCAATAGGCAACTGTGATTGATTACAACCAGCTGTTTTTTTCTTGACGAAGCTCCGGTTGGTGAAAGTCTATGAATAAAAAAAAAAAAAAGAGAACAACAAAAGTACATTTTAGGTTTCATTTTACTTGCGAGCTGGGGCAGGGTTTCCAGGAATTAAGAGCTGTTTCTCAGAATAGTGGTACCATAAACAAACACTGGGTTTTGGACAGGCTTGTAAAGAGACAGGCCAAAGCCTGGCGTTCCCCTGGATGTATTAGCAGGGCCGGCTCCAGGCACCAGCTGAACAAGCAGGTGCTTGGGGCGGCCACTCGGGAGAGGGGCGGCACGTCCAGCTATTCGGCGGCAATTCGGCGGAGGGTCCCTCACTCCCGCTCGGAGTGAAGGACCTCCCGCCGAATTGCCGCCGCAGATCGCAATCGCAGCTTTTTTTTTTTTGCTACCTGGGGCAGCAAAAACCCTGGAGCCGGCGCTGTGTATTAGACCCAGCCCCAAGGGTGCAGGTGCACAAATGCAATTATCCAGCCCAAGGTTGTGCTTCCTGAGGAGCTCAGGGGCTTTTTGTGGGCTCTGAGTCATCAGGGCTATGCAGGGTTCATTTTTACAAAGTAACCACACAGAACCCAAACCTTTTCTTCAGAATTCCCAGGGGCTTGTATTGAGCATTTAAAACCCAAAGGTCCCCTATACAGGTCTGTCTCATCTTACGCTGGGGTTACGTTCCGCGGTCAGCGCGTAAAGCAGTGGTCCCCAACCTTTTTGTGGCCAGTAGCACATTCATGTTTTCAGAAGAGTGTGGCGGGCACCAACAATTTTTCAAGGCTTATTTTGTATTTGTACATTAAATAATACGAAAAACATCATATTTAATATTACATAATATATGAATCCAGAGAGAAGAGAGAAGCCGCGAGGACAGAGAACACCGGCACCTGCAGCCCCAGAGTTCTCTGTCCCCGGCAGGCGCGGGGCCGTGGCTTCTCTCCCCTGCTGGGCACTAGGCAGGCCCCGCGCCTGCCGGGAACAGAGAACACCGCGCCCGCAGCCTGAGTTCTCTGTCCCCGGCAGGCGCGGGGCCGTGGCTTCTCTCCTCTGCTGGGCACTAGGCAGGCCCCGCGCCTGCTGGGAACAGAGAACACTGCGCCCACAGCCTGAGTTCTCTGTCCCCGTCAGGCGCGGGGCCGTGGCTTCTCTCCCCTGCTGGGCACTAGGCGGGCCCCGCGCCTGCTGGGAACAGAGNGCGGGGCCGTGGCTTCTCTCCCCTGCTGGGCACTAGGCAGGCCCCACGCCTGCCAGGAACAGAGAACACCGCGCCCGCAGCCTGAGTTCTCTGTCCCCGGCAGGCGCGGGGCCGTGGCTTCTCTCCCCTGCTGGGCACTAGGCGGGCGCACATAAATGCCCCGGCGGGCGCCATGGCGCTCACGGGCACCGCGTTGGGGACTACTGGCGTAAAGCAAAAACCGCGTATAGTCAAAATTACATTGAGTGTAATGGCGGGCAGAATCGCCCGCACTACAGAAACAGTATTTACATTGTTATTTTTCTCTTTTGTTGTTGTTTTTTTCTTGTTTTTGCCGACCGCGTAAAGCTGAAATCGCACATGTTAAATGCGCCTAAGATGCGACAGACCTGTAGTACGCTCGCATACCTCACGCTTGTCTTTGTACCTTTTGAATACCAAGCACCCCTCCACTAATCAGTCCAAATAAACTGCATTTCTCTCAATCAAAAACGAGATATTTGCCTAAGTGTGGTTTCCCTGCTGTAATCAACCACCTCCCATTAGCCCTCCTGTATCCATGCCCCTTCATGTGCTCATCCCAGCACAATCCCGCGCAGGCCTGGGCACATGGCTAGATGGCTTTGTTGAGATGTGAATGGCAAACACTGCCCCAAGCAGAGAGCAAAGAATTGGTGTCCAAGGGGGATGGGTGTGGTTAGGAAGAAATGGCTGTCTCCTCTCTCTCCCCATAACTTGCATGTAAGCATGTGGACTCACCCCTGCGGCGCCTCCTGCTGGTCTCTCAGGGAATTAGCTAGATTTCCAGCCCAGAGCACCCTCTGCAGGCCAGTGATCCACCACAGCTGGCCCCTGTGTCCCTCCCAGACCCCGGTGCCCATTCTCCCTGAGGTGCTGCCCCCTGGCAATACCCCAACACTCTCTGTGGGTCTCCCTTCCCCAGGGAACCCCCACCCACTACCCCCACCTCACCTCATCTCAGTCTGGGCTACTGCCAGTCCTCACCTAGCCCCCGCTCACTGGGGCAGACTGCAGTATAAAAGCCACTCATCACAGGCAAGGGGGTTTGACCTGCTGCCTTCTTCTACCACCCAGTACCTCTCTGCAGCCTGGGGAGTCGCCAGCCTGGAGCTCCCCTGCTCCTCTGGCTCTTCCCCAGCCCTGCTTCACTCCCAGGTACCCTCTTACTCCCCTGCAGCCAGGCCAGTCTCCCTCCACAGTTAGAGGAGAGACTCTGCTCAGCTTCTGGCTTTTACTGTAGTATTGGGTAGGGGATGCTGTCTGCTCACAGCAGGAAAACTCCCATCTCCTGTGCAATATTTTGTAAGATCAAATTGGAGTTGGTGTGAAAACCATCCTGACAGAAAGGTGCTATGTCAATACGTAAACACCTAAGACTGTATCAATGGTCATTTGTTCAATTATTTCCTTTCTGAGAGGGGAGGGTTTTGTTACAGGTTGGATAAACCCTCATTCAAACTGCCCTTTGTTCAGGATACATGTCATCAACAAACCATCAAGTTCCTTTATGAAATGGCGAGCTGAAACCATAGAATGTTACCAGATTTGCCTGTTACTTTCGGGTACGCTCATCTATTAGGAACAGAGAGTCCTGTGGCACCTTTAAGACTAACAGCTGTATTGGAGCGTAAGCTTTCATGGGTGAATGCCCACTTTGTCAGACGCACGAAGCGGGTATTCACCCACGAAAGCTTACGCTCCAATACATCTGTTAGTCTTAAAGGTGCCACAGGACTCTCTGTTGCTTTTTACAGATCCAGACTAACACGGCTACCCCTCTGATTCTCATCTATTAGGGTTACTCTTCTGGGGGGGAGTCGGTAATTCTATCAATGTGCTGGTTGTGTCACTTCTGTTCTCATACGGAGCTCTACTTCTCCCTTCTGCCAGTTCCTTCCCAATGGAGCTACCCTGCAGCACCTAGGTTCCCCGGGGCTGGGTTCTTCCTGCCCTAGAATCAGATGAGCACACACATTAACATCTGAAAGGACCGCGTTGATCAGCACCCCCACGCTGACCCCTTATATGTCCCTGGACTCAGCAGGCTGGATCGAGCAGCACTTCCAAGATTCCACCCTCAGATGCTCCAATGTAGCACGTCCCTATCCCCACTTTTACGTTGCAATTGTTCTCGCCGGCTGCTGCCGNTTAGAGGAGAGACTCTGCTCAGCTTCTGGCTTTTACTGTAGTATTGGGTAGGGGATGCTGTCTGCTCACAGCAGGAAAACTCCCATCTCCTGTGCAATATTTTGTAAGATCAAATTGGAGTTGGTGTGAAAACCATCCTGACAGAAAGGTGCTATGTCAATACGTAAACACCTAAGACTGTATCAATGGTCATTTGTTCAATTATTTCCTTTCTGAGAGGGGAGGGTTTTGTTACAGGTTGGATAAACCCTCATTCAAACTGCCCTTTGTTCAGGATACATGTCATCAACAAACCATCAAGTTCCTTTATGAAATGGCGAGCTGAAACCATAGAATGTTACCAGATTTGCCTGTTACTTTCGGGTACGCTCATCTATTAGGAACAGAGAGTCCTGTGGCACCTTTAAGACTAACAGCTGTATTGGAGCGTAAGCTTTCATGGGTGAATGCCCACTTTGTCAGACGCACGAAGCGGGTATTCACCCACGAAAGCTTACGCTCCAATACATCTGTTAGTCTTAAAGGTGCCACAGGACTCTCTGTTGCTTTTTACAGATCCAGACTAACACGGCTACCCCTCTGATTCTCATCTATTAGGGTTACTCTTCTGGGGGGGAGTCGGTAATTCTATCAATGTGCTGGTTGTGTCACTTCTGTTCTCATACGGAGCTCTACTTCTCCCTTCTGCCAGTTCCTTCCCAATGGAGCTACCCTGCAGCACCTAGGTTCCCCGGGGCTGGGTTCTTCCTGCCCTAGAATCAGATGAGCACACACATTAACATCTGAAAGGACCGCGTTGATCAGCACCCCCACGCTGACCCCTTATATGTCCCTGGACTCAGCAGGCTGGATCGAGCAGCACTTCCAAGATTCCACCCTCAGATGCTCCAATGTAGCACGTCCCTATCCCCACTTTTACGTTGCAATTGTTCTCGCCGGCTGCTGCCGTTGCAGGCTGGCTGTAAGGGAGCAGGGCCGGCGGCAGGCTGACTGCTGTGTCTGTGGAGGGGAGATGCGGAGTCTGTGGAGGGGAGATGCGGAGTCTGTGGAGGGGCAGCCTGCCTGCTGCACAAGTACAAAGTTTGAGCTCCTGTCGCTGTGACAAGACTGGAGCTGACAATTTAATGCCTAGTTTATAAATCGCTGGCGCAGTTGACAGCGTCTGTCAGTCTGTTTTTAAAACCTCAGGTTGTTCTAAACTTAGATCTGCGCCCAATGGTATTAACACACAGCGCTTCCCCAACAGCTCCTCAGATCTCCCCTGCCCGCGGCTTGCTGTGGGGTGCATTCCCTCGGCCAAGGGCACCGCATTGTCCTCATCAGCCCTCTCACATACACACAGCGATCGCCCCCAGGGATCTGCTTGCCAGCAGAGACGAAACCTGCGCGGGAATAGGGAGAATAGAGAAACAAGGGGCAACCAAACCAGAGCTGGAGGAGCCCTGGGCCTGCCGCACCTGCCTGGAGGAGCCCCAGGCCAGGCACAGCCGTGCCGCACCTCCCCTCCCCTCCCCAGACCCAACTGCAAGGCTGGCCCCGCAGAGAAGAATTGCAGATATTAGAAGCATCTCTAGTTCCCCCTTTTTTCTGAACTGACCAACTCTCCTGTCTGCTTTCCTCTGGACCACAGAGTGAATGGGCATCAGCTGTCTCTGTAGCGGGGGGGGTGGGGGCTGTTTATATATGGACTGAGCCATCTTCTATGACACCGTTGGTGAGTGACTAGGCTAGTCCTCGATCGGCAAATCCGATCGCAGATGTCACATAAAAACCCGCCACCTGCGGGTGCCGGGCACTCTTTTCGAACCCTCCGCTTTTCTTGTAATGTCTGGATACATTGACTCTCGAAGCGTTTGAGAGCCTGTGTCATAGTTTGCCGCCAGAACCCTCTGTCCCGAGCTATCGTTTCCAGATCATTGGGAGATATGCTGCATGACTTCACGTTGGCCTTTAAGACATCTTTACAGCGCTTATACTGACCGCCAATGGAGCGTTTTCCACAAACAGGCTGGCAGTAGAAGACCGTCTTCGGTATCCATGTGTCATCCATCTTCATAACACAACCAGTCCAGTGAAACTGTTTGTTCATAAGCATTGCTTCCATGCCCATGATACCACACAGCTTAAGGGCCTCCGTGTTTGGAATTCTGTCCCACCAGTTCACATGGACGATCTTCCTGAGGCAGCGCATGTGGAACTGATCAAGTCTGGAAACGTGGCAGCGATATATGGTCCATGACTCCGATCCATACAACAGGACAGTCAGGACAACTGGTGACTGTCCAACTGCCTGACAAACTGCTACCTTCCTATGAAGTTTAACACCAGGGTCATTCCATAGGCGTTTGGTCAATCTTCCAAAAGCAGCGCTGGCTTTGGCTAGTCGAGCAGTTACAACGTCATCAGTGTTTATACCGGAGGAGAAAACCCCTCCAAGGTAGCAGAACTTGTTAACAGCCTTAAGGACAGTATCAGCAGCAGTGATCACTGGAGTGCTAAGCTCTTTCCGAACAGACTGAGATATAATTCTGCAGAAAAGGACCTGGGGATTATAGTGGACGAGAAGCTGGATATGAGTCACCAGTGTGCTCTTGTTACCAAGAAGGCCAACGGCATAATGGGCTGTATTAGTAGGATCGAGGGAAGTGATTATTCCCCTCTATTTGGCACTGGTGAGGCCACACCTAGAGTACTGGGTCCAGTTTTGGTCCCCCCACTACAGAAGAGATGTGGACAAATTGGAGAGAGTCCAGCGAGGGGCAATGAAAATGATTAGGGGGCTGGAACACATGACTTATGAGGAGAGGCTGAGGGAACTGGGCTTATTTAGTCTGCAGAAGAGAAGAGTGAGGGGGGATTTGATAGCAGCCTTCAATTACCTGAAGGGGGGTTCCAAAGAGGATGGAGCTCGGCTGTTCTCAGTGCTGGCAGATGACAGAACAAGGAGCAATGGTCTCAAGTTGCAGTGGGGGAGGTCTAGGTTGGATATTAGGAAACACTATTTCACTAGGAGAGTGGTGAAGCACTGGAATGGGTTCCCTAGGGAGGTGGTGGAATCTCCTTCCTCAGAGGTTTGCAAGGCCCAGCTTGACAAAGCCCTGGCTGGGATGATTTAGTTGGTGTTGGTCCTGCTTTGAGCAGGGGGTTGGACTAGATACCTCCTGAGGTCTCTTCCAACCCTAATATTCTATGATTCTATAATCTCTGTCTTCTTGAGGCTCACAGTGAGTTCAAAACAGGGAGCAAAGGTTGCAAAACGATCAAAAAGTTTCTGAGGGGTAGCCATGTTAGTCTGTATCAGCAGACCTTGTTGTCAACTATTGGGAATGGGCCACCTCCACCCTAATTGAATTAGTACTGACACCCCCCCCCCCCCGCACTTGGTAAGGCAACTCCCATCTTTTCATGTGCTGTATATTTATACCTACCTACTGTATTTTTCACTCCATGCATCTGATGAAGTGGGTTATAGCCCACAAAAGCTTATGCAGAAATAAATTTGTTAGTCTCTAAGGTGCCACAAGGACTCCTTGTTGTTTTTCCAAAAAGTTTCTGTGCATCCTCGACTGAATGAGCCAACAATGCACAGTCATCAGCAAAGAGGAGGTCACAGCTGGTTGTAGTGAACACTTTGGTGTGAGCCTGAAGTCTTCGGAGGTTGAAGATGCTGCCATCAGTTTGGAACTGAATGGGTATGCCCAACTTGCAATCCCTGAAAGCAATGAACAGCATCATCGAAAAGTAGATGCTGAACAGGAGAGGAGCAAGGACACATCCTTGCTTTGTACTATTTGATACTTCAAAAGGTACCGATGTCTCTCCATTGTCAAGGAAATGACCCAACATACCATCATAAAAGGAGCGAACTATATTGATGAATTTTTCAGGACAGCCCATTCACCCAAGTACCTTCCAGAGCCTTGGTCAGATCAATGAAAATCATGTAGAGATCCTGATGTTGCTCTCTACATTTTTCTTGGATCTGCCTGGCAGTGAATATCATATTGGCAGTGCCTCAACCAGCATGAAATCCGCACTGACGTTAAGGAATGATGCCATTTGTGAACCCATGTAATGAGAGATTGTAGAGGATGCGGGCCAGGATCTTACCAGCTATAGACAGCAGTGAGATGCCTCGGTGGTCGTCACAGCATGCACGGTCTCCTTTTCTTTTGTCTATATGTACAATCAGGGCATCTTTGAAGTCCTGTGGAACTTGCTCTTTCTCTGAAATGATGATGAGTAAACGGGTGAGATGGTGCATGGATTGGCCACCACCAGCTTTGTAAATCTCTGATGGGGTCGCATCACCACCAGGCGCCTTTCCAGATTTCATCTGCTTGGCGGCTTTTTGTACCTCGTCGAGAGTTGGGGGTGTAACCAGCTGTGAATCATTAGCCCACCGAGGAATCTCTTCAAGAACGCTGCTGTCAAGAGTTGGTGTCTGGTTTAATACATTGCGAAAATGTTTGGCCCAGCAGTCAAGGGTTTCAGTACTATCTGTAATCAGAGTGCTGTCCTCAGCAGAGCGCATTGGTGCAGAGCCAGCATCGGCCGGCCCAGAGACTGCCTTCAGCCCATCATAGAATGCTTTAAAATCCTGTCTGTCAGCTGCATCTTGATGTTTGACCTCTTTACATTTCCACCAGTCCTCTTTCATTTGCCGTAATTTGATTTGTGCCTTCTGCTTAGCTCAAATGTCTGCTGATTTCCTGAAGGCTCTTTATCATTAATCCAAGCCGGGTATGTCACATACATCTCGTCAAGAAGAGCATGGGCATCTTTGTCCTTGTCGTCAAACCAGTCCCTGTGTTTGCGTGTTCGGAAACCCGGTACTTCGACAGCAGTTTTATAGGTTGTTTCGTTGATGTTGATCCAGTCCTCCTCAATAGTGACTGGCTGCTCTGGACCTTCATTGTTGATGGCTAAGGAGGCATCAAAACTGAGTTGAAACAATGCTCGTGTCTCGGGCATTTCAAGTTTACCTACATCCAACTCCTTCTGGCACACAGCAGAATGATGATGTTTTGGTGGAAAGAGACTCAAGGAGACGACACTGCGTACCATACAATGGTCAGACCAGGAGCCAGTGACACACATTGCACAAGTCAGCTTAACATCAGAGATGTCTCTTTGTTTTGTAAGGAAATGAAATCATAGGCCAATGTTTAGACCGAGGGTGCATTCAAGTTGCGTTGTATTTATTTGCTTGTTGGAAGAACATGCTTGCAATAGCAAGCTCATGCTGTGCACAAGTTTGAAGAAGGAGGGAGCCATTTGAGTTCTCGCTTCCAATACCATGATGTCCAAGCACCTTGTGCCATGTGGTCGAGTCTTGACAAAGTCTAGCATTAAAATCGCCGAGTATATATAGCTTGGAATTAAAAGGTAATGAAGAGATCACTGAATTCAGGCTCTCGTAGAAAGTCTCCTTTTCATTGTCTGCAGAAGGCAATGTGGGTGCGTATGCGCTAACAAGTACAAGGCACTGGCCATGCTTCAGTCAGTCTAAGCTTTGCAGTCATGAGGCGAGGACTAATGGCATGTGGCTGGGATTCAAGCTGGGGAACTAGTAACGTCTTGATGGCGAAGCCAACTCCTGCTTGTCTTGGACGCCCCTCAGGATGGCCCACATAATAATTTGAATAACCTCCTCCAACCTCTGTAAAGTAGCTGATACCAGAGATGTGTGTTTCGCTTAAGGCTGCGACATCCATGTTATAATGTGCAAGTTCTCTACCAATCATTGCTGACCTGCGTTCATGGCGATCATCGCTGTCAAGAAGTGTGCGTACATACCAGCATGCAAAGCCTAGTTTTTATTTAGTCGTTGGTTTTCTCTTGTGACCGCAAAACTGGATATCAAGTTGGTCGTGGTTAACCAACAGGAGTCAGCTGGAGCAAGCTGTGTTTAGGGATTGTTTTCTCTCCCCCTCTTCTTTCAAAGAAAGTGGCGCTGTCCCTAAATAGGGCTGCCTGTTGCTTTCCTGGGCTATGCTAGCTTTTACTTCACGCAATAAAAAAATGTTTCCAAAACAAAAAAAAATTCATTTCTTGAAAAGAAACACAACTGCTGGAGAAACACGCATGGCATGACACATCTGTGCTGTGTGGGAGGAGGGAAGGGCAGGGTGGGGACAGAACATTCACAGATTTGCCCATGTCCAGGTATCATATGCAGCCTTGCTGTCTGGAGTGCCGTGCAATGGGTGCTGCACTTCAGGCTGGCTAAACTGCATGGGGATGGGGGTTGAGTGCAGTGGGTAGGGGTTGGAGTTTGCAGGGGTGGATGGTGAAGGTAAAGGTGATGGAGGCAGCTGGTGGTGATAAGAAACCAGATGTTGGGTAAAGCAGGTTGGCGGTGACATGGGGGCGCAAGGAAAAGAGTTTTGGGACAAGGGCTGCGGGGGGGAGCAGGCGTGGATCTGCTCTGTATGCAGTGCAATGAGCACCTGCATCGAGTCCGCTTGGCGCTCCATAATACTTAGGAGGCGCTCCGCAGTTTCTTGCCGGCAATCTGCATTCTCCTGGCGGACTCTCCTTTCGTTCTCCCACCACTCCTGTAATCTTTGATTTTCAGCAAGGGACTGCTGCATAACTTCATGCAGAAGGTCCTCCTTGCTTCTTCGCGGCCACTTCCTGAGGCTGCGCAGCCTTTCGGCCGTTGATAACAAGGAGGGCTGGGATCTCAAGGTTGCATCTGTGAGGCCAAAATGCAACATTTTACAGAGGCAGTATTGTTAATGCTAGACAGAGCAATGATTCGGCTGATCTGAAAGACAAGCACAGTTCACACAATAGCACAAACTGCCTGTCCCAAGGCAAGTGCACATAACCCACAAGAGCCCCGAAATGGTGAGTAACCTCAGGGACAGGGGGAACTGATTGTTCCAGGGCCGTACTGTCCTCTGGGGTCCTGTGTCCTGGGGAGAGCCAACGGCTGCAGGGTGCCCCTATACTCAACACTGTCCCCACATTTTCCAACAGGCTGGGTTCGTCCTGGAAGATATCTCGCTGCTGAGGGCGAGCTGGAAAGCAAGGGAGGGTCTTCTGCAAGAATGCGGCTTCCGCCCTGGCCCTTATGTGGCTTGCCTGTGTGCAGCAATGGTCCCCCCGCCCCTCACGGCACAGTGGCGCGAACATGTTACCCTTACTGGGACAAGGAGCACAGTAACTCTGCCAAGGAACCTGCGTAAGCGGAGTCCCAGCTTCTGCGTGAGACCTTTGATGAGATCACTGATGCCGATTACCGCGATGTTAGAGAGTAAATCAACACCCTATTCTGCATCTAGGCATGCACACAGCCAGGACTTCTTTCTGCAACCCTCCTCACCCCAACAACCCACACCCAACAACTCCCTTCACAAAATCAAAGCCACTTACCGGGCACCTCCTCTGCTGTTTGCTCTTCCCCAAGCATCAGATGCTGTGATTGGCAAGCTACCTCCGGGCTTGAAAACAGCTTCTGGTTGCATGCACCTATGGATGCCAGGCCGTCCTCTGGCTCTGGGCCCCCTTCCTCCTCAGCTCCCTCACTCCCGCTTTCCTCCTCCTGGCTTGTTGCACTCTGGGCTGCCACGGCCTCTGAAGTGCTCTTCTGGTGCTCTTCCGAGTGGAGGTGTGGTCGCCCCCAGCTCTTTGTAGAACCGGCAGGTCATGGGGGCAGCACCGGAGCGGCGGTTTGCCTCTCGCACCTTGTGGTAGGCGTTCCGCAGCTCCTTCACTTTAACCCTGCACGGCACTGTGTCCCAGTCATGGCCCCTTTCGGTCATGGCCCTTGATAGGTATCATAATTCCTACGGCTGAAGCACAGCTGGGACTGGACAGCCTCCTCTCCCCAAACGCTGATGAGGTCCAGCACCTCGGCATTGATCCATGCTGGGGATCGCCTGGCGCGTGAAGGCATGGTCACCTGGAAAGATGTGCTGAGAGCACTCCATGGAAGGGGACTTTCAAAATTCCCAGAGAATTTAAAGGGCGGGCGTGACACTGCGCTCTACATGCTTTATGGAAATATGCTTATGAATGTGAATATGATGTAACTGGAATATGCTTTATGCAAAAGGTCAGTAGAAAGCTTGTAATCTACTAGTGTGTTCATCCTATTTGTTTGCATGTGTTATTTCTATGTCTGGAGTTAGGGAAATAAGATATAAACTTGTATCACTGTTGTAGTCACACCAGGTGAGGGCCGTCAATGGGGCATGAGGAACTTGATGGTTCCCATTGACTAGGAGAATTGATGGTAAATGGTTTATTTACCTGCAAACCTTCCTGTGTACCTTGGGACCAACCCAGGAGGAATGGACACTAGAGGTCTCAGAGACATGTGACCGTATCACATGATACTGGAATCCATCTTAGTCCTTGTACTTTTCCATGGATGAGGCAGAAAGGTTCCTGCCTTGTGCCAAAGATATAAAAAGGGGTGGAGCAGGACAAAGGGGGCTGCCAGTCATGAGAAAACTCCTGTTTAACACCTGAGATGTCTGCTGGAACTAACAAGGACTGTACCAGGGGAAAGGATTGGGCCCAGACTAGGAAGGAGTCTAGTCTGTGAAAGAAGCTTATTGGAACATCTTTGAGGGTGAGATATTACCTATAATCAGTTTCTTAGTGTATTAGGCTTAGACTTGCGTGTTTTTGCTTTATTTTGCTTTGTGACTTACTTTGTTCTGTCTGTTATTACTTGAAACCACTTAAATCCTGCTTTTTATACTTAATAAAATCACTTTTGTTTATTAATAAACCCAGAGTAAGTGATTAATACCTGGAGAAGCAAACAGCTGTGCATATTTCTCTATCAGTGTAATAGAGGGCAGACAATTTAAGAATTTACCCTGTATAAGCATTATACAGAGTAAAACAGTTTTATTTGGGGTTTGGATCCCAATTGGAGCTGGGTGTCTGGGTGCTGGAGACAAGTAATCTGCTGAGCTGTTTTCAGTGAAGTCTACAGCTTTGGGGGCGTGACCCAGACCATGGGTCTGTGTTGAGCAGGCTAGCGGTCTGGCTCAACAAGACAGGGTTCTGGAAATCCCAAGCTGCCAGGAGAAACGGGCTCAGAGGTAATTTCAGCACATCAGGTGACAGTCCCAAGGGGATCGCTGTGACCAAACCCGTCACAGCAAGTCTGACGGTTGGTCACCTGAGGTCAGGGCAGTAGAGTTCAAACTGATGACCAGAGTGGCTAGAACAGGCATTGTGGGACACGTCCTGGAGGTCGATCAGAGTGCAGTAATAAACCAGGGCGTCCACACTGGCACCATGGCGCTTCAGCCCAGGCGCAGCAAGCTCTATGCCTCTCGTGGAGGTGGATTACCAGGGGCGCTCCAGCCACAGGGTCCGGGCGCTCTAATTGCCTTGCCAGTGTGGACACCTCAAGAGTTATGATGCCCGGGGCTGATTTCATGTGCTCCAACTTGCCAGTGTAGACAAGGCCTAGATCCCCTCCAGAGGAAGACTCACCAGGCTGCAGCAGCAATAAAACAGGCATAGGAGGAGGTGGATGGGTCGATATTAAGACCCAGGGGTGCCCCAAATTTTCAGGTGCTCTGCCCTATGCAGCTGCATATTCTGCATGTGCCCAAGGTTGGCCCTGAGTTCGTGAGTGTGTCTGTTTAGCTGTGTGCATATCTCTCTCCAGTTGTGTTCTAATTGTGTATCTGTTGTCTGTCTCAGTGTAGCTCTGTGTGTCTGTGTGTCTGTCCAGTTGTCTGTCTGGTTGCGTGTGTGTTTGTTTCAGGATAGGTGTGTGCACAGTATTTTTCCCAAGATTTGAAACTAGAGGGGTGTTTGAATTTACAAAGGGCGGGGGGAGGAGGGTGAAAAATGAGTAGCTGACCACTGGCATGGAGGGGGAAGGGTATGGGACAGTTCAGCGTGTGTGTTTGGTTGTTTTATTTGTTTGTTTTTCATCTGTCTCCACACAGCTCTGTGTGTGTCTGACTCGTCGGGTGTTTCAGTGTAGTTGACTTTTTCCTTCTGTTTTCTCCATTCTGTTCCCGCCCTATAACACCCTGAGTCTCCCCTCCTCCCCTGGCAGTGTTTCTCTCTTTTCAGGTATCACTTCTCTTTCCTCTGCACTCTGCTGCCTCCTCTCCAGGCAGTGCCCTTGAACCTCACACGTCCTACGAGAGCATCCCCGCTCCACACACAGCCCTCACCCAGCACAGGATGGACCCCCTGCCTCTGCTCCTCTACCTGTGCGCAGGTAAGTGCCAGCCAGAGGGACTGGGAAAAGCTGGGCTCCTCCACATGGGTGCCCAGCGAGTACCCCTCTGGCAGGGGGATGGGAGCAGCTGGAAGCTCAGGACTCTTGGGTCCTATCCCTGGCTGGCTCTGGGAGAGGAGTGGGGTCGGTGGGTTACAGCAGGAGGCCTGTGCATCGGGATTTGTGGGTTCTCTCCTCAATGGGGGCAGACTTTGGGGTGGCTGAGGATGAGGGGGGTGGGCTGGGCTGGGAAGGGGGGACAGACAGGAAGATGGGGCATGAAAAGGGGATGAAGGGAAGTATGGGGGAGGCCACCTCAGCTCCTCCCCCACCCTCAGCTCCTTTGCCCCCAGGCCCCACCCACCCAGTCCATAATGGTCAAACTTTGCCCCATATCTGCTCCTTCTATAGCTCTGGAGGGTCTTTACCACCTCCCCAGCCTGGAGGGGGCGGCTCCAAGGGGATTCTCCTTCCCAGGCCTGGACCTGTACAGAGGGCGAGGGCAGAAGGGAGGAGAGCTCTGCCTTAGGGGAGTTGGCCACGCTGTGCATTAGGGATTCACTTTTGCCACTGATGGACTGTTTGGTGTTTCTTGTGTGACATGAGTTTGGTGGGTCTCAGCTGTGGCTCCCACAACACAAGCTTACCAGGCCACCCTGCACCAATTGATAGACTCAGCAGAGAGACCAAGAACTGCCTGGGCCAAGTTGCTCCCGGTGCAATGCTGTGGCCAATCCTTGGAGGCATAAGCAGGGGAATCTTGGGTAGGAGCAGAGAGGTTATTTTACCTCTGTATTTGGTCCTGGTGCAACCACTGCTGGACTCCTGTGGCCAGTTCTGGAGCCCGGAGTTCAAGAAGGATGTTGATAAATTTGAGAGGGTTCAGAGAACACCTATGAGAATGATCGAAAAATTAGAAAACCTGCCTGAGAGATTCAAGGAGCTCAATCTATCACTATTTAGATGAATGAAGTGAAGACTAAGGAGTGCTTATGTCAGTCTATAAATACCTACCTGGGGAACAAATGTTTGATGATGGACTCTTCAGTCTAGCAGACAAAGGTCTAACACAATCCAATGCCTTGGAAGTTGAAGCTAGACAAATTTAGACTGGAAATAAGGTGTAACATTTTTAACAGCGAGAGTAATTAACCACTGCAACAATTTACTGAGGGTCATGGTGGATTCCCTTGTTGGGATATAATATGTAATATGATATATGCTATGGGGCCTCGTGTGGCTGTTGTGTGTTTGAAACCTGAGTGCATGACCTGCATTTTGGCAAACAAAGCAAGAACTTAAAGAGCAAGAGGTCAAAACCTATTTGTACAAAACACGTTGGAAAAAATGAAGAATCAGCAGATAAGGAAATTACCCCAGCAGGACTGTTATAAAAATGTATAAGAATTGGAGGAAATGGTGCACCTTGGATCATGGCAGCCTGCCCAGGGCTGTCTCTTTGGAACAGAGGGTGAAGGCCAAAGACAACAGACACACAAGACTAATGACATCACAAAGTGAATTATATCTAAATCTGCTCAACTGAAAAAAAACCCATCCCAGTCCATAATGGTCAAATATTAAAATTTTAAAAAAACAACACCCCAAAAACTAACAGGCCACCGTTGGTATAATGTTTTTTAAAAATGGTCTTCCAAGCTTTACAGATTTTCCAAATTTAATGTTACATCCTATGGTTATACTATTTGTATTAATAATTTTATTAACCTTTGTTATGTTATGTTTATACTGCCAAATAAAATAGCAACACAAAGTTCTAAGGCAAATAATATATAACATTAAATGGCATGCAAAATTATAAAGTAATATAATAATTAATGGTATTAATCATGTATCAAAAGGGGGAATATTGTGATATAAAAAATCTATATATCTACGTAACATGTTCTAGGCCATGGGGTCTAGTGTGGCTGTCGTGTGTTTGAAACCTGAGTCCATGACTTGCATTTTAGCAACCAAAGCAAGAACTTAAAGGTCAAGCAGTCAAAACTTATTTGTACCAAACAACTTTGTTATGTCCTTGGAAAAAATGAATAATCTACAGATAAGGAAAGAAGACCAGTGGAACTGCTATAAAAATGTATAAAAATTAATGGCGTGCCTTGGATCACGGCAGCCTGCCCAAAATTGTCTCTTTAAAACAAAGGGTTTTAAAACAACAGAAACAAAAAACTAATAACGTCCCAAAGTAAATTATAAATAAAAGCTTCACACATTGGCAATTTAACGTCTTTCAATAATCCAAAGCCCTGTTTATGTATGGCGTGGTACTTGTAAACTCCCCGCACCTTGTAACTAAACTAAACCCCAACTAACCATCAAAACGTCTAACTACTGGGCTCCGGTATAGTATGTTTGGGGTATAAATGTAAAATAAATAAGATCCATTTTGTAAACCATAAAAAGTATTGAAAGTATTATATAGCAACACTGTGTCCAGTATCTGCCTGCTCCCCCATCCCGTAAAAGGCCCCTGCTGAGGGTCTAACACCCTGTCACTGGAAATTTTAAATCAAGACTGGATCTTTTTATAAATGTTCCAGTCTGGGTCAAACAGACATTAATTCAGAGAAGCTCTCTGGCTTGTGTTACACAGGAAGTCAGACTAGATGCTCAAAGCGGCTCCTTCTGGCGTTATGGTCTGTAATTCTATGAAGGCTGATCTGCCCCTGCGACCCTACAGAAAGTGTTCCCCGACGCCCCCTATGAATCCGGGTCAGCAAGAGAGAAATCAAGGGCTTCATTCACCAGTGCTAAATCTGTTCATGATAGTTAGTCTTCACGTGGGAGTTTCTGCTGCTATGCAAATGAATGCATGGTGTGATTCACGTAAAATGGCCCTCAAGGACTAGACAAAAGGGAAGCTTGAATGAGCTGGGAGTCAGGACTCCTGGGCTCTATCCCCAGCTCTGAGAGGGATGTGGGGTCTGGTGCTCAGTCTCAGAAAGGTTTGGAAATTAATTGGCTGAGGCTACAGCTAATGATGGGAGTTTACTGAGGGTATTCAAGGCTATTAACATAGGGTGGTCAAAACATTACATATCTACACGTTCTAAGCTGACATGCTCACAAGAGGACATGAAGGACGCTTGGACATGGAGAAATGTAAGTGCAGAGCTGGAGAGATAAATGAACAATGAGAGAGAGAGCAATTGTTCAAATGTGTGAAACAGGCCCCCAGTGCCAACCTAAACAGAGTAAAAGAAGCTATGTTGATAAGCAATGACCAGTTCAGGGTCTAAAGTTGGTGTGGCTCTATTTATATACACAGGTGAGAACTATGTTTTGACACCGGATTATAATTCTCATTCTCTGGAGGTTGTTTTATTAGGAAATACCACATCAAAACATGTTACAATGCACATGAAATCCATATTTTGCTGGCATGGAATCCCTGAAGTTATTTGGCGCTGGGATGCAGCCACTTCTGAGGTGGGGCATAGGAGCTGTTTGTACAGCGATTCGCTCACCCGGCACTGAGATGTGGCCATTTGTTGGGTCTCTTTGGGAGGCCATGGGGGTGTGTATGACTCTCCCTCTCCATGCGGCATGTGTGCTTGGTAGGATGTGGGCTGGGGATGGGGTTGGTGGGCAGGAAGTGGACGTGGTTGGAACAGTAATTGCTATAAAGCCACCACAGGATCCTCCTGCTTCAAAGTCACGTCTGCTCTGTCTGACTTTGTGGTGGTTGAGAATAAGGATGACAGACTTGGGGCTTTGAGGGACACTGGGAGACAAGGCCTAAGAAGGGGAAATTGGGGGAGCCTGCCCCCGCTCTCCCAGCACCCCCTTTTGTCCAGCCAGCCCCACCATTTCCCAACCCCGCCCACCAGCCCCACAATTCTGCACCCCACCTTGCCCCACATTTCCTCCTCCTGCCAATCTGGAGAGTCTTTACCTCCTCCCAGCCTAAAGGGGGCAGCTCCAAGCAGGGGACTCTGCTTCCAGGTCTGGGTTTGCAGGAATGGAGCAGGCGGGGGAAGGGGGAGGCGAGCAGAGCCACCCTGAGAGATTATTTCACTCCCTACTTCTCTCCCACAATTACTCTTGACCTTGCTTGCCTCCTGCAGAAGCCTTTCTCCAGGAGGTGGGGGATGTGGGGAAGGACAGCCAGTCGGGGAGGGGTTTCCCCCCTCACCCACTTCTCCCAGCCAGTCCCACGGGGAGAGCTTTGCATAGTAGCTACCCTGTGTGTTTGGGGGTCAGTGTAGCCATCAACTGGCTGTTTGGTGTTTTGTGTGTGACATGAGTTTGGAGGGTCTCAGCTCTGGCTCCCGCAACACAAATTTACCAATGCGATGCTGTGACCCAAACGGGCTAATGTGATCTCTGTATGCATGAACAGGGGACCCTCGAGTAGGAGCAGAGTGGTTATTTTACTTCTGTATTTGGCCTTGGTGCGACTGCTGCTGGAATAGTGAGTCCAGTTCAGGTGCCCACAATTCACAAAGGATGTTGATAAATTGGAGAGGGGTCAGAGAAGTGCCATGAGACTAACGAAAGGATTGGAAAACCTGCTTCATAGTGATAGACTCAAGGAGCTCAGTCTAGTTAAGGGAAGGTTAAGGCCTGAGTTAATCCCAATCTGAGTAGCTATGAGGAGGACACATATTTAATATTGGTCTCTTTAATCTAGCAGATAAAGGTCTAACATGATCGAATGGCTGAAAGTTGCCACTAGACAAACTAAGGCCATGTCTACACTAGCGATCTTACAGCAACACTGCTGTACCGATGCAGCCGGGCCAATGTAAGATCACTCGTGTAGCCGCTCTATGCTGATGGGTGAGAGCGCTCCGGTCAACATCATTAAACAATCTCAATGAGCGGCGGTAGCTCTGTCGGTGGGAGGAGCTCTTCTGCCGCCATCGTGTTCTGCGCATTACCACTGATGCCGGTGAAACTTATGCCGCTCAGGGGTGTGCTTTTTTCACACCCCTGAGCGACATAAGTTTTGCCGCTGTAAGTGGTAGTGTAGACGTGGCCTGTGACTGCAAATAAAGCCAACATTTTTAACAGCAAGTGTAATTCACCATTGGAACAGTTTGCCAAGAGTTGTGGTGAATTCTTCATCACTGTCAAGTATCAGAGGGGTCGCCGTGTTAGTCTGGATCTGTAAAAAGTGACAAAGAGTCCTGTGGCACCTTATAGACTAACAGACGTATTGGAGCATAAGCTTTCGTGGGTGAATACCCACTTCGTCAGATGCATGTAGTGGAAATTTCCAGAGGCAGGTATAAATATGCAGGCAAGAATCAGTTTGGAGATAACGAGGTTAGTTCAATCAGGGAGAATGAGGCCCTCTTCTAGCAGTTGAGGTGTGAACACCAAGGGAGGAGCCATTCACAGTCTTTGTTTAATCCTGAGCTGATGGTGTCAAATTTGCAAATGAACTGAAGCTCAGCAGTTTCTCTTTGAAGTCTGGTCCTGACGTTTTTTTGCTGCAGGATGGCTACCTTTAAATCTGCTATTGTGTGGCCAGGGAGGTTGAAGTGTTCTCCTACAGGTTTTTGTATATTGCCATTCCTAATATCTGACTTGTGTCCATTTATCATGTACATCGGCCAAACTAGACAGTCCCTACGTAAAAGGATAAATGGGCACAAGTCAGATATTAGGAATGGCAATATACAAAAACCTGTAGGAGAACACTTCAGTCTCTGGCTTGTGTTATATAGGAGGTCAGACTAGATGGTCACAATGGTCCCTTCTGGCTGTAGCCTTTTATTTTATTTAAAGTAAATTTTGTAATGTGGTGTGACGCCACTGTGGGTTCAGCTCTGGCGGCTACAGTTTCAAGCTTAACAGTGTGAAAGTCACCTCTTTTACTTGCTTCAAACTGAGAGTCTCTAGGAACACATAGAGATCAAAGGTAATGACCATCTATTATTCACCAGTACAAGGTCTAGTCTATTTTATAAGTTTTATTAAAGTTAGTTATGATTACCCGAGCATATAGAAATTCTATACAGACCTATGCACAATTTACAAATATAGTTATACTCACATCCTTGACAATAGTGTTAGGGTCTGATGGGTCTCTCATGGCTTGATCATCAGTAGAGGGATGGTTCCTGCTGTAATCTCCCAGAGGGAGCTTAATTTTCCAATTCTGGGCATCCCCTTTTTATACTGTGATTCTGTCCACACCTACAATCTGCGTGTGTCCATAAAAGTGTCCACCCTCTTTTCCCCTATTGATCGGTCTCCCCTGGAAACTTAATGGACCCCAATTTTCTATAAGCTGGGTAAGTTCCCTTTATTCTCATTAGCATTGACGCACAAGCTGTATCCCATGGTTAAGACACATGACTGAGACAGATGCACCTTTATGGTATTTTTATGATCTAATATTAATCTTCTGGGTAATTTTGCACAATATTGTCACTTGGTACCTCTTTTCCCATAGTTTTAGGGCATCGGGTTATTTTTCAGTCACTTATGTCATCATTTCTTGTCTCCAAGCCTAAAATAGCTAAGCTAAAGTCCTGCAGGCTTTAACCTGTGAGTTCTTGCATTTCAGCTTGTCTTAGTCATCTCTAGTACTTGGTTCAGTATTTAGAGGAACTATCTTACACTTTTATAATCCTACAGATTAACTCTAGTTAACATACAATGAATATATATATAATATAACATAATCATAACATCACACAATAAGTGAATAATAACTAAAATCACTGGCTACATGGCCATAGAGTCTATCAATCTATGAAGACTGATCTGTCCCTTCTGTACCTACAGGAAGTGCATCCGCTATGGATCAGCATCAGGAAAGCAGATGGAGATAAATCTAGGACTTCCTTCACCAGCGCTGAATCCACTCATGATTAGGGCCCTGCCAAATTCACGATCATGAAAAACATGTCCCAGACTGTGAAATCTGGTCTTTTATGTGCTTTTACCTAATCCTATACAAATTTCATGGGGGAGACCAGCATTTCTCAAACTGGGGGTCCTGACCCAAAAGGGTGTTGCAGGAGAGTCACAGGGTTATTTTAGGGGGGGTCACAGTAGTGCCACCCTTACTTCTGTGCTGCCTTCAGAGCTGGGCGGCCAGAGAGGAACGGCTGTTGGCCAGGTGCCTACCTCTGAAGGCAGCGCCACTGCCAGCAGCAGCGCAGGAGTAAGGGTAGGAGTGCCACAGCCCCCCACCCCCACAATAACCTTTCGACCCCCCCCCCCCACCCCCACAACTCCTTTTTGTGTCAGGACCCCTACAATTAAAACACTGAAATTTCAGATGTAAAGACCTGAAATCATGAAATTTACAATTTTTAAAAACCTGTGACCGTGAAATTGACCAAAATGGACTTTGAATTTGGTAGCACTCTACTCATATTTATATTTAAATGAGAGTGTCTGGCGCTATGCAAATGAATGCAGGGAATGATGTATATAAAGTAGCCCTTGAGGGCTAGGCAGCCGGGCGAAGGTGGTGAGGAGCTGGGAGTCAGGACGCCTGGGTTCTATCCCTGGCTTTGGGAGAAGAGTGGGATTTGGTGGGTTAGAGTAGCAGGCTGGAATTCAGTCCCATAGCCAGAAAGCCCCAGCCACTGGTCTGGTCTTCATCAGGGAAGCTCTAACTGGAGACTGTTTAACCCCTGCAGTACTGGCACCGAGCCGTGGATTCAGCGTGGACGTGGAGGGACCCATCACCTTCCAGGAGGCAGCTGAGGGGTTTGGGCAGAGCATGTTGCAGTTCGGGAATGCCAGCGCCGGGGGGTAAGGGCCAAACGTGGGACCCCACATGACTTGTGCCCAACGCTGAGGGGCATGTCTGGCTGGGCTGCCTCCCCTGGGCCTCAGTCTCCTGGAAGTGTGGGGCATCCCCTGAGCCCCCCATACTTTTTCCCCGCAGGCTGCTCGTCGGGGCCCCGCTGCAGACAGGAAACATGAATGAAACCGGCAAAGTCTACAAGTGCGACCCGGGCTCCAGACGCTGCCAGGAGATCNACAAGTCAGATATTAGGAATGGCAATATACAAAAACCTGTAGGAGAACACTTCAGTCTCTGGCTTGTGTTATATAGGAGGTCAGACTAGATGGTCACAATGGTCCCTTCTGGCTGTAGCCTTTTATTTTATTTAAAGTAAATTTTGTAATGTGGTGTGACGCCACTGTGGGTTCAGCTCTGGCGGCTACAGTTTCAAGCTTAACAGTGTGAAAGTCACCTCTTTTACTTGCTTCAAACTGAGAGTCTCTAGGAACACATAGAGATCAAAGGTAATGACCATCTATTATTCACCAGTACAAGGTCTAGTCTATTTTATAAGTTTTATTAAAGTTAGTTATGATTACCCGAGCATATAGAAATTCTATACAGACCTATGCACAATTTACAAATATAGTTATACTCACATCCTTGACAATAGTGTTAGGGTCTGATGGGTCTCTCATGGCTTGATCATCAGTAGAGGGATGGTTCCTGCTGTAATCTCCCAGAGGGAGCTTAATTTTCCAATTCTGGGCATCCCCTTTTTATACTGTGATTCTGTCCACACCTACAATCTGCGTGTGTCCATAAAAGTGTCCACCCTCTTTTCCCCTATTGATCGGTCTCCCCTGGAAACTTAATGGACCCCAATTTTCTATAAGCTGGGTAAGTTCCCTTTATTCTCATTAGCATTGACGCACAAGCTGTATCCCATGGTTAAGACACATGACTGAGACAGATGCACCTTTATGGTATTTTTATGATCTAATATTAATCTTCTGGGTAATTTTGCACAATATTGTCACTTGGTACCTCTTTTCCCATAGTTTTAGGGCATCGGGTTATTTTTCAGTCACTTATGTCATCATTTCTTGTCTCCAAGCCTAAAATAGCTAAGCTAAAGTCCTGCAGGCTTTAACCTGTGAGTTCTTGCATTTCAGCTTGTCTTAGTCATCTCTAGTACTTGGTTCAGTATTTAGAGGAACTATCTTACACTTTTATAATCCTACAGATTAACTCTAGTTAACATACAATGAATATATATATAATATAACATAATCATAACATCACACAATAAGTGAATAATAACTAAAATCACTGGCTACATGGCCATAGAGTCTATCAATCTATGAAGACTGATCTGTCCCTTCTGTACCTACAGGAAGTGCATCCGCTATGGATCAGCATCAGGAAAGCAGATGGAGATAAATCTAGGACTTCCTTCACCAGCGCTGAATCCACTCATGATTAGGGCCCTGCCAAATTCACGATCATGAAAAACATGTCCCAGACTGTGAAATCTGGTCTTTTATGTGCTTTTACCTAATCCTATACAAATTTCATGGGGGAGACCAGCATTTCTCAAACTGGGGGTCCTGACCCAAAAGGGTGTTGCAGGAGAGTCACAGGGTTATTTTAGGGGGGGTCACAGTAGTGCCACCCTTACTTCTGTGCTGCCTTCAGAGCTGGGCGGCCAGAGAGGAACGGCTGTTGGCCAGGTGCCTACCTCTGAAGGCAGCGCCACTGCCAGCAGCAGCGCAGGAGTAAGGGTAGGAGTGCCACAGCCCCCCACCCCCACAATAACCTTTCGACCCCCCCCCCCACCCCCACAACTCCTTTTTGTGTCAGGACCCCTACAATTAAAACACTGAAATTTCAGATGTAAAGACCTGAAATCATGAAATTTACAATTTTTAAAAACCTGTGACCGTGAAATTGACCAAAATGGACTTTGAATTTGGTAGCACTCTACTCATATTTATATTTAAATGAGAGTGTCTGGCGCTATGCAAATGAATGCAGGGAATGATGTATATAAAGTAGCCCTTGAGGGCTAGGCAGCCGGGCGAAGGTGGTGAGGAGCTGGGAGTCAGGACGCCTGGGTTCTATCCCTGGCTTTGGGAGAAGAGTGGGATTTGGTGGGTTAGAGTAGCAGGCTGGAATTCAGTCCCATAGCCAGAAAGCCCCAGCCACTGGTCTGGTCTTCATCAGGGAAGCTCTAACTGGAGACTGTTTAACCCCTGCAGTACTGGCACCGAGCCGTGGATTCAGCGTGGACGTGGAGGGACCCATCACCTTCCAGGAGGCAGCTGAGGGGTTTGGGCAGAGCATGTTGCAGTTCGGGAATGCCAGCGCCGGGGGGTAAGGGCCAAACGTGGGACCCCACATGACTTGTGCCCAACGCTGAGGGGCATGTCTGGCTGGGCTGCCTCCCCTGGGCCTCAGTCTCCTGGAAGTGTGGGGCATCCCCTGAGCCCCCCATACTTTTTCCCCGCAGGCTGCTCGTCGGGGCCCCGCTGCAGACAGGAAACATGAATGAAACCGGCAAAGTCTACAAGTGCGACCCGGGCTCCAGACGCTGCCAGGAGATCCCCATCCAGAGTAGGTGCACTGTGTGCTGTGGGGTGCAGCAATAGGATTGGGGTGGGAACCAGGACTCTTGGGTTCTGTGACCAGCTCTGAGAGGGAAGGGGGGTCTAGTGGGTTAGAGGCGGGGGGGGTGAGGGCTGGAAACCAGGAATACTCATTTCTATCCTCACCTCTGGGAGTGGAGTGGAGTTTATTTGCTCACCCTGGTGTGCATCTCTCCCCTGTCAGGGTCCCCGGATGCCATGGACATGTCTCTGGCTGCCCGAGGCTCCCAGTTCCAGGTAGGTACCACACCCAGGGGAGATGGGTGCTGGGACTGGGGTCCAACATTTTCTCCCTCATCATTCCAGGGGACAGCTCCCTCCCCAAACCCCAATACTCATGTATGGTAGTAACTGGGCGGTGTCAGTGTGGCTGGAGGAATGGTGCAGAGGTGACAATTGGGTGACATCCCCAGGACTACACAATAACTGTGCGAGGGCTGTTAGTAACTCCTGTAACTGGAGGGGGGCACAAGGATGCCATGGGGAATGGTGGTAGCCAGGTATCCTCGCTTTGGCAACAGTGACCCCGTGAGATGATGTTGTGAGGGATGGCAGCACCTGGCTGATGTTGCTATGGTGACAGTGACTGTGTGCTGATGTAGCAGGAAGCGTTGTAACTGGCTTGTCGCCATGGTGACAGTCACTGTGCATGGACATTGCAGGGAGCATGGCAAGTGGGTGATATTGCCATGGCAACAGTGACTGGACACTGCTGTAGGAGGGAGTGTGATAAGCAGGTGATGCCTCCGTGTGACTCCCCTGTCTCCTCTCAGAGTTCAGTGCTGGGACCTGGGGTCCTGAGATCCTGTCTACCCCAAGGGGGCTCCTGCCCTGGCATGGCCTTTCCCTGCATATCCATGTGGGATGGGGATCAGGCCTCAGGCTCTCTCCCCCACCCTCAGTGCTCTGTTCAGAGGGGCACCTACTGACCCCGTGTCTTCTCGTGCCCCAGGTGTGCATCCCCATGGTGCATCAGGCCTGTGGGGAGAGCAAGTACGTCAGTCACTACTGCTACCCCCTGCAGCAGAGCTTCTCGCAACTCCAGCACATCCCGGACACCCAGCCAGGTGAGGGGTGACACAGTGGTGTGGGGGGGGCCACTTACACCCTGTGGCCACAGGCCATGGGGAGGTGGAGGGGCCCAGGGTGTGACAGCAGGTGGGATACCAGGCTAGATGGTTTGATTGAGGATGTCAGTAGGAGCTGGGAGTCAGGACTCCTGGGTTCTGTCCCCAGCCCTGGGAGGGGGGTGGGGTGTATTTTTTTAATCCCAGTGCTTGTCATGCTCTACTCTCAGGACCCCTCCATGGCAGGGACGGGATGATGTTATGACAGAGGGGCCGAGGGGTCTGATCAGGGTGGCCGGCAGGGGGAGAGATATCAGGTTAGATGCGCCCATTGGTCTGGCCGAGCTCTTTCTGATGGGTTTCCCATCTTTGTGGAGTTGAGTCAGGACGTACTTCATTCCTGTCCCTCTCAGAGTGCCCCAGACATGTCACAGACATAGCGCTCCTCATCGACGGCTCAAGCAGCATCAAACCTGTGGACTTTGGAAAGATGAAGATGTTTGTCTCTGAGATCATGAAGCGTTTCCGCAACACCGACACGCAGGTAACGGGCAGAGGCTGAACCCTGACTACGTACCCTGCCCCTCGCAGTCCGTGCTGACCCCAATGCCCCAGTGCGGCCCTAGGGGGCGCTGTGCTGCAGGCAGCAGCAATGGATTTTGCATCCAAAACCAGGAAAAAATTCCTGCAGAACCAGCTACGTCCTGACCGCCTGCTCCAGCCATTAACTGAGTCTGATTCCCGCTTTTCTTACCCTCCACCCCTGGGGTTGTTTTTCTCTCTTCTCCCCTGTCTCCTGCAGTTCGCCCTCATGCAGTACTCGAACAGATTTAGAGAGCACTTCGACTTCTCACAGTACAAGAGGAGCAGCAACCCCGATGCCCTTGTCAGGGCAGTCATGCAGCTCAAGGGTTGGACACACACAGCCACCGCCATCCAGAAAGTGGTGTAGGTATTGCCCTGCTCCTGGTACTGACTCCATAGGGAATGGGCTGCAAGGACATGGGAGCTAAGGGATAGGGACTCAGGACCCCGGGGTTCTATCCCCAGCTGTGGGAAGGGAGTGGGGACTAGTGGTTAGAGCAGGGGGCTGGGCGTCAGGACTCCTGGGCTGTGTGCCCGACTCTGGGAGGGGAGTGGGCACTAGTAGGTTAGAGCAGGGAGGGGGATGCTGGGAGCCAGGACTCAAGGGGTCTATTGCCAGCTCTGAGCTTCTGAGCAAGTCACAGCCCCGCAGTGTGCCTCAGTTTCCCCATTGGTAAAATGGAGGCAATGACAGTGACCTCCTTTGTCAAGGACTTTGAGATCTGCAAGGCCAAAGCAGTGGACAAGCACTAGGTGTTATTACGTATCAATAACCCTCCCATGCATTCCCCACCCCCCACTTTTCCAGGAAGGAGCTGTTCACCTCTGGGAGAGGCGCTCGGGATGAAGCCACCAAGATTCTCATGGTGATCACAGATGGGGAGAAAACTGGAGACCCGCTTTCTTATTCAGATACCGTCCCTGAGGCTGAGAGAGCTGGGATCATCCGCTACTCCATCGGGGTGAGCCATGACTGTGCGGAGAACTAGTATGGATCTGAGCCCATGTCCAAGGACAGGGGATGGGGAGGGGGTTCCCATCACATAAGGGAGAAGAACTGACCCCCTCGGTTGTAACTGGGCCAATGTGTGACATTATAGGAGAGCTGGAGCTCCTCTGTGGTTCAGGTTGAGCAGAGCTTTCTAGTTAAAGGTTGGGTTTTCTGACTGCCCTACGGTCCACGTGCTGACTCAGATTGTCCTAAATTTAGTTTGCCTCATGGGGATGCAGGTTAAGATTAGTGGTCTAAATCCTGGGTCATTTGAACAAGGGGTTTCTGAGCAGGGCCGGCTCTAGGCACCAGCACTCCAAGCATGTGCTTGGGGGGGGATTTTCCAAGGGTCGGCACTCCAGCTCCTTTTTTTTTTTTTTTTTTACTTGGGGCGCAAAAAGCCGGGAGCCGGCTCTGAGCGGAGGTGAACTGCGGCGGTGGGGGGTGCGGGGAGGGCTGCAGGAAGTAACTCTGGGGGGAGGCAGAGGAACCGCTCCCCCCCCCCCCAGCTCACCTCTGCCTCCTCCCCTGAGCGCGCTGCCGCTCCGCTTCTCAGGAAGAGGTAGGAGGGGAAATGCGGGGCCGGGGATTTGGGGAAGGGGTTGGAATGGGGCAGGGAAGGGGCGGAGTTGGGGCGGGGCTGGGGGGCGCGGGAAAATATTTTTGCTTGGGGTGGCAAAAAACATGGAGCCGGCCCTGTTTCTGCGATACAGCCCCCCAGTTAAACAGCAAAGTCACCCGGTTCTTATCAAGCCTTTTTTGCACAACCCTGGGGCTCAAACAACGGCTCTGATCCTCCCCAAACTGATCTCAGTCACTTGACATTTATCTCCGTTAAACTGCGGAGCCAAAGAGATTGAAATGGGCATCAGCAGCAAGACAAAGGGCAAGTTTACACGACACACTGAAGTCGAATTAAGTTACGTCGTCACACAGCCACCGCAGTAATTAAATCGGTTTTTCATGTCCACATTTCTCTACTTCTGTCGGCGGTGCGCGTCCTCACCAGGGGACCTTGTACCGATTTAACTGTCAGTGTGGGGGCATTGTGGGGCACTGACCGCTGAAGCCCGACGGCCTGGGGCCAACAGCCGGAACCTCAGGCTACGTAAGCCACACAGTGACTATATTGACACTGCATCGACCTAACTACATTGACCTAAAAGCAACGCGTCTTGTGGAAGTGGAGTTATGAAGTCGGTGTAGTGGGCGAGTTACATGGGTGGGAAATACATTTTAGTGTAGCCGCTTACAGAGGTAGGTCGACGTAAGCTGCCTTTCACCAACAAACTCGGGTTTAGAGTCGTAGATTCCCAGGCCAGAAGGGACTTTTGCAACCATCTAGTCTGAGCTCCCGTGTAGCACAGGCCAGAGAACTGACCCCAATAATCCCTGCTGGAACCAGAGCAGATCTTTTAGAAAACCAGCCGGTCTTGAGTTAAAAATTGCCAGGGATGGAGAATCCACCATGGCCTGTGGTGTGCTGCTCCAATGGTTAATTCCCCTCATGGTTAAACCTGACACCTTCTTTCCCAACTGAATGGGTGTAAATTTAGCTTCCAGCCATTGGATCTTGTGAGACCTTTGTCTGTGGTTTATGTCGGGCCCAGCAACCAGGAAGTGCCTGCACTCCACCGCTGAACCGACGGCACGCAACCCACCCGGCCTAGCGCGGTGGTCCCACCCCTCCACCCCTTGCCCTGAGATGTCCCCCGGAGTCATTGCCTGCACTCACCCCTCACTACGCCCTGGAGATTGAATCACAAAGGTCCCCAGAGCGCTGACAGTCCCCATGGCAAGAAGCTCTCCGTGCCCCGCTGCTGATGCAACTGACACAACTCGGAGCTGAAATGAGGCAGGTTCCAAAGCTTCAGGCTTGTGGGCCTGTCTCCTCAAAACACAGTGACACTTGTGCCAAGATGTTTCAGCGCCCCACCCCCCCCACTCACTGGAGCGGCCCACGGTGCTGGCCGAGCTGTGCCTATCGAGGGCCCAGCAGGGCTCAGGATGGGTGGCTATGTGCCATGGGCTCTTGGCTATCATTGACGCTGATGCCCTTGTCTCCACTGTACCTCCCTCTGCTCCGTGAAGGTCGGCAATGCAGGCCAACAGGAGCTCCAGGAGATCGCCTCTGAGCCCACCAGGAAGCATATCTTCTGGGTGGACAATTTCGACACCCTCGAGTGCATCGAGACCCAGCTGCAGGACAAGATCATCATCGTCGAAGGTAACAGAGCTGGGGCAGGGGCTGCAGTGGCCCTGGGGCTCTAGAAATGGGTTTTCAAGATCGAGATGGCCGGCATATTGGGCTGCAGTAGTAGAAGCACTGGTAGCAGATTGAGGGAAGTGATTATTCCCCTCTATTTGGCACTGGTGAGGCCACATCTGGAGTATTGCATCCACTTTTGGGGGCCCCACTACAGAAAGGATGTGGGTAAATTGGAAAGAGTCCAGCGAAGGTCAACAAAAAATGATTAGGGGGCTGGGGCACATGACTTACGAGGAGAGGTTGAGGCAACTGGGTTTATTTACTCTGCAGAAGAGACTAGTGAGGGGGAATTTTATAGAAGCCTTCAACTACCTAAAGGGGGGTTCCAAAGAGGATTGAGCTAGGCTGTTCTCCATGGTGGCAGATGACAGAACAAGGAGCAATGGTCTCAAGTTGCAGTGGGGGAGGGTCTAGGTTGGATATTAGGAAACACTATTTCACTAGGAGGGTGGTGAAGCACTGGAATGGGTTACCTAGGGAGGTGGTGGAATCTCCATCCTTAGAGGTGTGTAAGGTCCGTCTTGACAAAGCCCTGGCTGGGATGATTTAGTTGGTGTTGGTCCTGCTTTGAGCAGGGGGTTGGATTAGGTGTCCTCCTGAGGTCTCTTCCAACCCTAATCTTCTATGATTCTGTGGGACGGGGAGCTGCTGGGAATCCAGCGCTGGGAGTGGTGGGAGCCTATGACTGGTCCAGTGGGATATACCTATATGGGAGCAGTGGGAAGCTGAGTTTCAACAACATACCCAGAACCTCTGGAGACATGAATGATGCTTACCTTGGTAAAAACAAACCCAAAGATTTCCCGTTACCTATTTCAACAGCCCCTGCTCCTCACCCCAGAGGTGGCTGCATCTTAGTTCTGGGGAAGGGATCTCTATGTAGCGCTGTTTGTGACACCCTGACACCCCAATATTCACCATTGTCATGTAATTAGGATATGTTTTGTGCAAAATATGTCTTGTGAGGGATTATTCTCAAAGTCTTGATCTGCTGAACATTAATCTCATTGGATTGTATGTGTTATCGTTCTATGTGAAGTTATGAAGTTTGGCTACGTATGTGTTACTGAAATGTGTGGTGAAGTTCACAACACCCACAAGCAGCCTTTCAGGTACAACGGTAAAAAGGCCAAACAGTGTTAATGGCTTATCGAGGAAATTCACATAAGCACATGGATCACCCCAGGAACTGGGTACAATACAAACCTCTCAGAGATAGCACTACCCAATGGGAACTGTTTAGCCCAGGTCATAGCAAAAGAGCTTTACAGTGAGTGCGAAGAAGATATAAAAAGGGGACAATGATTTCATGGGGGACCTCACTCCCCCTACAGCAACACACCTGGAAATATCTGAGGGGCAAGGACTGAACTGTGGGAAGTGATGGTCCCAGGCTAGAGGGATTTTTAGCCTGAGTATGAAAACCTGGGAAAGCCCAGGCAACTGGTGCCTTAAGAATGTGCTGCCTGTTTATCACTCAGGGTGAGAATCTGCTAATTTGTATCCTACCTGTCTAGTGGGTTATGCTCAGTTTGCAGGTTTTATTTATTTACTAAGTTATTCTGCTTTGTTCTGTTTGCTTTCCCTTATAATCACTTACAATTTTCCTTTTGTAGTTAATAAAGTTATTTCTTGTTTATAGTATGACCCAGTTTGTGCAATTCATACCTGGGGGGTGCAAGAAGCTGTGCACATCTCTCTCCACATTGAGGGAGAGGGTGAATTTTTAGGAGCTTGCACTGTGCAGATCTCTCTGTACAGTGTAAGACAGTATTATTTCGAGTTTATTGCCCAAAAGGGTGTGCACGTGAGTTCCAGGTGAGTCCTCTCACACAGCGCTGACTTCAGTCTGTGTCTGCTGCTGGGTGTGGCCCTACCTGTGTGTGTGCTGCACGAGACCGGAGAGCCTAATTCAGCAAAAAAAGGAAAAGGGAATCCAGGCTGGTAGAGCAGGAAAGGCTCAGTGAAAACCCAGTACATCAGGTGGCATCCCAGATGGGGTGTTCCAGCCCGTCACACTGTTGTATGGCTGTTTCCCATGTCACCTCCCCATGTCTCTCTTTTCCTTTGAGGTTATTCATCTCAGGTCATCACAGCCAATGGGCAGAGCATCTACATGGTCGGGGCCCCTCTATGCCAAGACACCGGCAAAGTCATCCTGTTCAGCCGAGATACCAAGGGTGGGGAATGGACACCCGGATCAGAGCTGTTGGGAGAGCAGGTATGGGGAGCGTTACAGGTAATATGGAGTGTGGGTGTGAGAGAAGGAGAGCACTGGAGGAAGCCTGTAAGCTTTTGACATCATGTAATATTTGTGTTTTGGCTTCACCTTCAGGAACGATTCGGTCAGAGAGCCTCAGGCAGGGGATAAACTTGACTGGTTTAGAGAACTGCACCACAGCTGACATTCAGCATCTCTCCAATATCCCACTTCTGTTACCTTCACTTACAGTCTAGACGGAACTCATAAGGTGGATACGGACAGAGGCCCAGACCCACCAAGGGACTTAGGCATGCTGATGCTGCAGGGAGGCACCTGCCTCTGACAGTGATCGATTAATGTGTGGGGGAGAGAGAGACACAGGCACTCTTCACCTACCCCACATGTTGGGTCTCATCCAATAGGCATGCTCAGAGCTGCTGAGATATTCATAAACCAGCCGGAGGAGACAAGAGAGGTTTCCCTTATAGCCTGGAGGTTAGAGTCCTCACCTAGGACATGGGTGACCCCAGGTTCAAATCCCTGCTTTGCCTGATTAGAAAGAAGGATTTAAACAGGTAGCTGCCATCTCTCAGGCTGTAGGGTGGTTGTGATTTGCACATGATCTGTGGCCCACCTGATACTTAGTTACTCAATTAAAGTGGAACAACTTTAACAGGGGAGACTGAGAGAGCCCACATCAGAATATCCCACAGCTCAGGGGTTACAGCAATGAACTGAGAAATAACAGGTGCCTGTTCAATTCCTTCTCCTCTGACCACACCTAGCGGAGGAGGAGTTAGATGGAGCAGTGCCTGTCTTCCCCCAGTTTGTGGATCATGCTGGGATGTGGAAGGGAAATAGGCACCGGGCAACTGCATGCTTAGAGTAAGACAGTAAGGCACAAGCACTGCCCTTGAGACAGCAACAAAGGAGCTTCGGCTGCAAAAACTTAGGCATCAAGTCAGTTTAGGCACCTTCAGCGGCAGCCAGGCAGAGGTTTTGCGGCTCACAGAGGCAGTTAAGTCCAGGGGTTAAGCACATAAATACCTTTGTGGATCTAGGGTAGAGAGACTCAGGCAAGGAAATAATATTACTAGTGATATTAACAGTGTCTGTAAAAGATCACACTACACTAACAAAGTGAATTTCTCTAAGCTCCAATTGCCTATACATGCCACCTAAACAAAACTTATAACAGTGGCTCAGTCAGTGATGAACTTGACTTGTGATAGCCCAACCTCTGAAAAGAATTGCACCACAGTTAGCATTCAGCATCCCCGGCCCTCCAAGATCTAGCTGCCTGTCTGTTCAAGAACACTTACAGAGATAGCACCACCTGCTGAACTGAGGGAGGGTGAGACTAAAGATGGAATGCACATTGGGACTGAATCCTTATCCCCAAAGGGTGAGAAGGGTCCCAGTGGGAGAAGAAGCAGAAGGTGACTAAATTGAAGGGGTGGCTTATCTGCCTCTCCAGATTGGGTCATATTTCGGGAGTATACTGTGCGCTGTGGACCTCGACAGAGATGGGAACATGGACCTGGTTCTAATCGGAGCCCCAATGTACCATACACCTCTGAATGGAGGACGGGTCTATATCTGCCCGATTAACTTGCCGGTAAGAAAGAGGATGGAGCCATGGGGAAGATGGGTAGCCTGGGGTTCTGGTTTGCTGGGACTGCTGTGATGCTGTGACAATTAGTATTGCGGTGGGGGCATGGTGCTCCAGGAAGCAGGGTAGAGTCTCAGTAGGGGGCGCTCTTCCCTCCCAGTCAGTTCTGACCGCAATGCCCCAGAGTCGGGAGGGGGGACACACACTGTGCTGCAGAGAGAGGGAAAGGAGCTTGGTAGGGATCACTCTCTGATGAGAGCAAGTGCTGATCCTTTCCCCCTGTGTCTTTTTGGATTGGGCCTGCAGGGGACGACGATGATCTGCACCAAGACACTACATGGGCAGACGGGGGAAGTGTCTGGGCGCTTCGGGGCCAGCATGTCTGAAATCGGAGACATCAGTGGGGACGGACAGACGGACGTGGCCATCGGGGCTCCCATGGAGAATGACAGTCATGGGGCCTTGTACATCTTCCATGGGGAAAAGGGAGGCCTCAGTCCCCAGTACAGACAGGTGAGCCCAGCTCCTATGGGGAGGGGTCAGTACACGGCCCTAAAGGGACACCATGGGGTCCCACAGCCCCCTAGTGCCCATTATACGGTACACTCACCCCTTTCCTAGCCCTTATCCTCTGGTACCCCCTAGTGCCCATTATATGGTATACTCACCCCTTTCCTAGCCCTTATCCTCTGGTGCCCCCTAGTGCCCATTATACGGTATACTCACCCCTTTCCTAGCCCTTATGCTCTGGTGCCCCCTAGTGCTCATTATATAGTATACTCACCCCTTCTGCATCCCTTATTGCTCTCTGCCCTACAGCGCATAGAGGGGTCACGGTTTCCCAGCACGCTGCACTACTTTGGCCAGGTTGTCAGTGGCGGGACAGATCTGACGGGGGACGGACTGCCGGACATCGTGGTGGGGGCAAAAGGGCAGGTCCTGCTGCTGAGGTGAGTTACTCTGTGTCGTTGCACTGCTCCACACGACAATCTCAGGCCTTGTCTACACTAGAGAGTATTTTTGATACAAGTTATGCTGACGATCTAAAAGTGGAATAATTTCATCACTATTCCATGTCCACACTGCGGTCCTTGTGTCAGCAGAGCGCATCCACACTTGGTGCTGTAGCACTGAGAGTGAGAGCAGTGCACTGTGGGTACCTATCTCAGGGTGCTACTCACCACATTCCACAGCTAGGTGTTGTGGGAAGACAGAGTGGAGCACAGTGCATCATGGGTGTGGAATCAATGTCCCATGATGCAGTTCTTTCTGTCCCAGCATTCCATGGGCTTTCGACTGCATTCTGTGGCATTTTTCAATGGTTCTTGTTTACTGGGCGCCTGCCATCTCTGTCTAAAAAGATGGATCCTTCACTGATCTCTACCATTGTGGTCACTGTTACGAACACATTGTGGATGGTCATGCAGTATACCATGAGCTCCCAATCTGAACAGGAACCAGAGTTGCCTGACCTGATGTGTGCCAACAACACCAGATTACTTTTGGCATTCATGGAGTAACTGAACACAGTGGACCGTCGCTTTTGAGCTTGGGAAACAAGCACTGATTGGTGGGATCACATTGTTATGCAGCTCTGAGATGACGAGCAGTGGGTGAAGAACTTTTGGATGCAGGAAACCACCTTCCTGGAACTGTGTGCAGAGCTCACCCCAGCCCTGCAGTGCAAGGACACCAAAATGAGAGCTGCCCCCTCGGTGGAGAAGTGTGTGGCGATTGCAGTGTGGAAGCTGGCAACCCTGGACTGCTACCAGTTGGTTGTGAATCAGGTTGAAGTCCATTGCAGGGGCTGCGTTAATGCAAGTGTGCAGGGCCATTCATCGAATCCTGCTACAAAGGACCATGACTCTTGGCAATGTACGTGAAATAGTGAATGACTTTGTGGAAATGGGATTCCCTAACTGCGGCAGGGCGATAGATGGCACGCATATTCCAATTTTGGCCCCAGACCATCTTGTGACGGAATACATCAACAGAAAGGGGCACTTCTCTATGTTATTGCAGGTACTTGTTGATCATCGTGGGTGTTTTGCTGACATCAACGTGGGGTGGTCGGGAAAGGTGCATGACGTGTGAATCTTCAGGAGCACCGGCCTGCACAGAAAGCTGCAAGCAGGGACTTTCTTTCCAGACCAAAGATTCCAGTGGGAGATGTTGAAATGCCCATCGTGACCCAGCGTATCCCTTACTCCCATGGCTCATGGAGCCTTAAATGGGAAACCTGGGCAGCAGCAAGGAGCGCTTCAACAACAGACTGAGTAGATGTAGAATGACTGTGGAATGTGCCTTTGGCAGATTAAAAGCACGCTGGCGATACCTTTAGGGAAAGTTAGTTCTTAGTGAGGAAAACATTCCAATGGTCAGAGCTGCCTGTGGGGCTAAGGGTGAAAAGCTTGCTTGGGGTGGAGTGCTGAGCCAGATCACCTGGATGCTGATTTTGAGCAGACAGATACCATGGCTATCGGAGGGGCACAATGGGGGCTATTCAAATCAGGGAGTCTTTGAGGAAACATTTTGAGAATGAGAACCAGTAATCTGCCATGCTTCATTAAACTCAGTTATCTATAGTGTAGACAAGGTCGCACACAGTAGCAATACATTCTGTGTGTCTGTCTGTCTGTCTGTCTCCCCTGTACTGGAGAAAGGCACAATGATAGCTTTGCTGCAGGGCCGGTGAGTTGCATGAGCCCGTGGTGCTCGGGGTCCAGAAATATTCCGGGCCTGGGGGCCCGGCTCCACCAAAGTTTGGGTCTGAGTTCCCCCTGATGCCCCCACACGCCTCCCTGGTTCCTCCCCCGCCCTTGCTCCTCTTGGCTGAGGTGGGGCTGAGGGTGGGGGAAGTGGTGGTGTTCACGGCACTGTGGATTTGTGGGTGGGGGTGCTGGGCATAGCATGTCCAGGGACTGGGGGGGGACTCTGTTGCAACCCAAACCCCTCCCGCATCCAAACTTCCTCCGAGAACTGGCACCCCCTCCTGAACCCATACCCTCTGCCCCAGCCTAGAGCCCGCACCCAGCACCCAAACTCCCTTCCAGAGCCTTAGGCAGGTGTGTGTGTGTGGCGGGGTGAGGGGGAGGACAGGACTTAGACCTGTTCTGGGCACCACCAAAAATTAGACAAACCTGCTGCCCCTGCTTTGCTGCTCCCTTCTCTGCCCCCCAGCATCTCCTCTAGCAGAGCTGCATATCCATAACTTGTCTCCCTGGGGTGCCGTGAGCACATCCAGGCTGGGTGGGAGGCTCAGGGGAGGGAGGGGGCCTGGCCCCATTGCAGACAGCAGCTGGGTGATGGTTCTGTTCCTCCCATGGCAGGTCCCGGCCGGTGCTCAGAGTCAGGGTCTCCATCAGCTTCCAGCCCCCCACGATTCCCACCTCGGCCTTCAACTGCCAGGAGCAGGAGCAGCTCAACACAGAGGCCAGCAGGGCAGAGGTCTGCTTCACCGTCACTAAGAGCACCATGGACAGCCTAGGTCAGACCATCCCCCCCTGCCCCCCCGTTTCCTTGCATCCTGAGCCAGCCAGTTCCCTGCCCTGGGGCTGGACTTGAGCCAGGTCCTCCTAGAGGGGAAAGGCCCCATGTCCCATTTCCCCTTCAGGTTCCCGCTCTCAGTCTCTCTCTGTCCCTCATTTCCCCTCCCCCGTAGGCGACAGGATCTCCAGCACCATCCAGTACAGCCTGGCCCTGGACCCCGGACGGACGAAGATCCGAGTCACCTTCGACTCCACCAGCCCTGTCCTGAGCAGGGAGCTGCGGCTCGGCATTGAGACGAGATGTGAGATGTACCGGATAATGTTCCCTGTGAGTGTGGGGTGTCCCGGCTCCTTCCCCTCCCACTGTGTCTACCCCTTGCTCCCAAATCACCCAGAGAACAAACCTCTCTCTGGGTCCCAGCTCCCCTTTCCCTTCAGGGACCCAACGTGTTTCTGTCTCCCCAGCTCTGTCCCAAAGACATTCTGACCCCCATCACCCTACACTTCAACTACACCCTGACGGGGGAGCCCATCGCTGCCGCCAGCGGCCTCAGACCCATCCTGAGCGAGGACTCTGTGCCGGTGTCTGCAGGCTCGGTAAGGTGCCAGGGCCAGGCCCCACTGTGGGTCTGCTGCAGGGATCAAACCAGTGACATTGGCATTCAAAAGTGAGAGACTGCAAAGTTCAGAGCCAGCAGCAGCTTCCTAAACCCCTTACAGCATAGAGACACTAGAGGGTGACAGAGGCAGGATGCCGAGTCTGCCTTGGCTATGGACCTGTCTCCCCTCCATGGGAACATTTCAACTTCTCCTCAAAGTTCCCAAAATTTCTCACCAAAAACCAAAATATTTTTGGCTAAAAAAATGATTTTTTCTGAACATTTTTCAAAACTTATTTTGGCCGGGGCCCCTTAGAGGGGAAAGGCCCCATGCCCTGTTCCCCATCACCCCACGAGCCAGGCAGGCCCCCTGTCCTGCCACCCCTAGAAGTGTGATACTGTTGCTGGCCAGAGCCGGGAGGTGGAAGCGGGAGGATGGGTATGGGTGAGTGGGTGGGTGGCAAGTGCGGGGCTGATGATGGGTTCGGCTGTCCCCTGTGCAGGAGACTGGGAGGTGCTGGGGTAACTGGAGGGCCCCTGGGTCCCTGCACTGTCACTCTGGCAGATGGTGCTGCAGCCCTCTCCCCATTGACCCCTGCCCTCCTGGTCTCCCCCCAGCTCCCGTTTCAGAAGGACTGCGGCACGGATGGCCGCTGCGATGACCAGTTAGCCGTCTCCTTCAATTTCTCTGGGTAAGTCACCGCATCCTCCCCGCAAAAACACCCGCCATGGGGGGACCCGTCCAGCTTGATCACACCTTGGATTTCCAGTGCTGACGGATCCTGGGTGGGGGGCACTGCTGTGGCGAAGATCGCAGCACTAGGGTCCCTGGCTGGGCACTGCTAGAGGAAGTTCACCCCTTTCTCCCCCCCCCTTAGCTTGAGCACCCTCGTGGTGGGGGTCACCCCTGAACTCAACACCACCGTCTCCATCCAGAACCGCGGGGAGAATTCCTACAGCACCACGGTGCGGTTCTTCTACCCGGCCGCGCTGTCCTACCGCCGGGTCCTGCTGCTCCAGGTACCCCAACGTACACCGGGCATGAGGGGCAGCCTCTGCAGGGGGTGCTGTGCTGCAGGGAATGGACAGGGGACTTGTCAAGGGATGCTGCTCTGCAAGGAGCAGGCAGGGGTTCAGCAGGGGGCACCGTGCAGCAGGGAGTTGGCTGGGAACTCAGTTTGGAGCGCTGTGCTCCAGGGAGTGGGTGAGGGCTTGGCCGGTGGTGTTGTGCTGTAGGGAGCAGGCGGGGGCTCAGCAGGGGGCGCTGTGCTGCAGGGAGCAGGGGGGGCTCTGCAGGGGGCGCTGTGCTGCAGGGAGCAGGCGGGGGCTCAGCAGGGGGCGCTGTGCTGCAGGGAGCAGGCAGGGGCTCAGCAGGGGGCGCTGTGCTGCAGGGAGGAGGCAGGGGCTCAGCAGGGGGCGCTGTGGGCTGCGTCTCTCACTGGCTGGTCCCCTGTGCTCAGTCTAACAGGAGGGCCATGGCCATTAAGTGCAGCTCGGCGGAGGGCTCAGAGGAACAATCTCAAAGGAACAGCATCTGCCACATCAACCACCCCATCTTCTGGAGCGGGGCCGAGGTAGGGACGGGCCCTGGCCTGTAGACTCCCCAGGGGTGAGCCCAGCTGGGAGCAGAGAGGGGCAGTTCCCAGGAGTCAGCCCAGCCCATGACAAGAGATGTGCTGGGGAAAGCACCCAGGGGAGCCAGAGAGTCAATGCAAACAGAGCCCTGAAATCACTCTGGGCCTGGGGTCAGGCTGTGCCAGGGCTGGAAACGAAGGGCCAGACTTGGGGGGCTGGAAATCAGGCCTCACTGGGGGAGAAAAGAACAAAGGGAGGGGCTGTTCCCTCCCCCATTTGGGGTCCTTAAAATGATGATTAATGGGGTGTTGCCATGGCACAGAGCCGGCTGAGGTCTCTGGATACCAAACCAGGTTAACGCTGTTTAATCTTGGACAGGGACAGGGTCATGTTAACACCCTTTGCCCGTCTGGGGCCATTTATTCCATCTAAGTTTATACAACAGGCCCCCCCATCTTCCGTGCCTGCCCCGCCCCCGCTGTCTCTGGCAGTTCCCCAGGCCCTGAGCCCACTGGCTCTCTCACCCCCCGTGTTTTCCAGGTTGTCTTTGTTGCCACTTTCGATGTCTCCTCTGAGGCCGACCTGGGGGACAGGCTGCAGATCACGGCCAATGCCAGCAGGTGAGGGGGCTGTGCAGGGCTGGGGGGCAGTAGGAAGGGGCCGTGCATGGAGCAGGACGGTGCAGAGGCCTGTGGTGCAGCCTCCTTGCACAGTTAACTGGCTGCGTTTCCTCACATCTCTCTCCTTTGTCCTCCCCTCCCCCCAGTGACAATGGCGGCCTGATCACCGAGACCATGATTCACCAGGAGAAGCTTCTGGTCAAGCATGAACTCTTCATCATCCTCACCAGGTAGGACAGTGCAGAGACAGAGGGGAGAGCGCCCCCCACTGAGCCCCTATCCTGTTCCTTGCAGCAAAGCGCCCCCTATTGAGCTCTTCTCTGCAGCACAGCGCCCCCTAGTGCCGCACTTGGTCATAGGTGCCAGTGCTGATTGCAAGGGGAGAGCGCCCCCTACTGAGTCCTTTCTTGCAGCACAGCGCCCCCTTCTGCACATGACACCCCACCCCCACTCTCCAGCCCCATTCATCACACTCCCGTCTCGCTCCTTCTTTCCATCCTTTGCCTCCCCCAGCCTCGAGGAGTCGACCAAGTACGTCAGCTTCTCCGCCAAGGAGGCAGGGACAAGCGTGCCAGTGACACATGGGTACAAGGTGAGGCCGGCACCTCAGAGTGTGAGTGGGGAGACAGGGCAAGAGGGAGGGAGTGGAACTGCCTGAGTTAGATTTAGTGCATTAGAGCACGGAGGGGTGAGCAGGGAGCCAGGACTCCTGGGTTCTATCCCCAGCTCTGGCAGGGGAGTGGGGTCTGAGGGTCAGAGCGGGGGCTGGGGATCAGAGCTCCTGGGTTCTCTTCCTGCAGTACCCTATGGAGAGTCTGTTTCTTTCAGGTCAAGAACCTGCGGCAGCGAAGCGTCCCCGTCTCGGTCACGTTCCAGTTCCCCGTGGAGCTGAGCGGGGTCCGGGTGTGGGACGCCTCTGAGGTCGTCCCCTCCAAGGTACCTGCCTCTCCCTGTCCTTGTGTGTGTGTGAGATGGGCCCAGTGACCCCTGCTCTGCCCTACAGCGCCCCCTGCTGGGACAGGCTGCCTGGGGGGAAAGACCCCTGCCCCAGCCTCTGAACCAGCCAGTCCTGTGCCCTGGTGCCAGATTGGTGCTGGTGCCCCCTAGAGGGGAAAGGCCCCATGTCCCATTCCCAACCCCATTAACACTGTGTGTCTCTCCCTCCCCAGCCCGAGCTGGTTCAGTGCAACAGTGAGGTGGAAACACCCAGTTCAAAGGACTTTGTGAAGCAGATGAGCGATCGCCCCCTCCTGGTGAGTACAGACCAGTGCGGATCCCAGCAGCTCTTCTCCCTCTGCACTACAGACAGCAAGTGCACTATCACAGACAGACCTAGACCCTCATGGCCATGCTGAGCCCCTGCACGCCCCCTGCCTCACCCGGCGATATCCTTCCACCCCCAGGACTGCTCCGTGGCCACCTGTAAGAAGATCCGGTGCAGAGTCGCCTCCCTGGAAAAGCAGCAACCGCTGGAGTTTATGATCAAAGGGAACATCAGCTTCCAGTGGGTCTCCCAGGTACGAGAGCTGCCTCTGCCTCTTGGCACCAGGCATGGGAACCCCCGCCCATGTGAACAGCCCCGGTGCCCCTCCCCAGAGGTGGCTGCATCCCAGTGCTGGGCAAGGGATTGCTCCTATGTGAACAGCCTGTAAATTGCTCTGGGTCCCCCTGGGACGATGCTCTAGGCTGGTTTGTGTCATTTCTGGTCAGGGACGGTGAATTTCTCTGTTCCAGACTCAGCAGCAGAAAGTGAGTCTGGTGAGCGAGGCCCGGATTGAATACGAGGAGAAGAAATACACCCAGAAGGAGGGATTCATCCAGCGCCAGGTACCAGAGTGACTGTGCCCGGGATAGAGAGAGCATCGGCTAGTGGTTAGAGCTGGGAGCCAGGATCCCTGGGTCCTGTCCCTGCTCAGGGAGGAAGTGGGATCTGGGGATTTAGAGCAGGGGCGGGTGATGGTGCCAGGACTCCTGGGTCCCCATCTCACAGCTCCTCTCCCCCAGGTGCAGACGGTGGTGGAGCGCTCCGAGGTCTATAACTACCTGCCCATCATCGTGGGCAGCAGCGTGGGGGGCCTGGTCCTGCTGGCTCTCATCACCGCAGCCCTCTACAAGGTGAGGGGGGCAGGGCTTGGACCCCTCCCCCACAGCCCATCACCCAGGGGGCGGGGCCTGTGGCTCTCCCAGCTGGTGGAGAAGGGACAAGGGTCTTTCCTTCGGAGGTTCCCACAGCCCGTCCCTCTCCCTCCTCGGCCATGAGCCAGTGTCTGCCTGTCTGTCTCTCCCCCCTCCCCACTCTGTCTCCTTCCAGCTCGGCTTCTTCAAGTGCAAGTACAAGCAGATGATGGAGGACGCTGTAGAGGGCGAGGGGCCTCGCCTGACCCAGAGTGCAACCGCTGGCAACCCCCCAGCTTCCAATGCCCCCAAACAATAGCCCCCCATGCGCTCCCCAAGATGGGTCACAGAACCCCCAAATTTTAATTGCTGAAGCTGGGCACCCTCACTCTGCCGCCCTTCTTGTCTCCCTCCCCCACAGGCACGAGTTGCCAATGTTGCCCCCCTGGCTTTGCCTCCCTCTTAGTTGCTCCAGATCCACCCCCGCCCCCTTATGTTTGCCACCTCCAAGATGCAGAGAGACCGACCACTGCCCATCCCCCAACCAACAAAAGAGGTCCTAGTGCCAACTAGAGCTAATCGTTACTCAAATTAGGCTGGGCAGAATTCTACTGACCTTTTTGTCATTTTAATGGAGAACACTGAGGTTATTTTTATAGGCATTTTTTTTAGAATTCTATTGATTTAAATTTTGATGTGGAAAATTATGGGTTTTAAGCATCCCACCCCCATTTTTATCAATTTAAATGATCCCGGTTGTGGGAATTTGTGCGTGTCGGGGGTCAGGAAATATGTGAAGGTCAGACAGTTATTTAATGGCAGTAGAGGTTGGGATTCAAAAAGTTAAAAGCTTTATAACTATGCTGGGAAGGACTGGATTTTTATTGGTAAATGTTGAATTCATCACACACATGCAAACTGCTGGCAAAATATTCCATTGCTAATAATCGAAATTTTCTGCTTGAGAACATATTGGAGTTTAATTTAAGGCTATTTACTTCATATATTTTGACACGTGATGTTAATAATTTGTATTTGAATAGTTATAAAATGTGACCTTTTAAAATCAACATCTGTTGTCTTTACAGAATTAGGGTTTGATTCCCCTCCCCCCAGTAATTTTCCACAACTGAAAATTTAAATGAATAAAAATCAAAACATTTTGCTTAGAAATAAACAGTACTGTCCATGGAAATTATTTAAAAAAAAAATTCTGCCGAGCCTATTTATAACCTTAAAAAACACAAACTGTCAACATCACATGTCAAATCGCACAAAGGAATTATCCTGAAAGCAGCCCCAGTGATACCAGCACGGCCACAAGTTTTCTACACAATAAGCTGGAACACCAGAAAGTTCTCCAGGAGCATTTTTCTTTCTTTGTCTAGCTGCACATTTTGATTTTTATCGACGGAAACGTTTTCCTTTGGTTTGGGGGGGGGGGTGCGGTGAAACTGATGTTTGCTGACAATTACCGCTAAAAATCTCATCATCCCAAGCCTACCTAAAATGCGGAGTGAGCGGGCAACAAAATTGACCCCCAAATGCCCCGAACCCCTATATGGGTATTACTGTGTTCTCTTAGGGAATGACAGATCCTCAGAGCTGCATTCTCCTGCCCTGGTGAGAAACTAACAAATACATAAAGGATAAAGGGCATTCCCATTTGGGGAATAGAAGAGATGTTCAGTGGTGAACAGGGGTGAGGCTCTGGCCCCTTTCCCCACAGCTGCGACCACAGCTGTTCTTTCTTGCCACGTAACACAGGGAGCCCTTGCCTTGCCCATCATGAGCCCCCACACCCGGCGCTTCCCAGGAGCTTCAGCCTGGGAGGGAGCCTTCCCCCCAGCATCCCTTCCCAGGAGACCCCGCCTCTCCCACCCTGCTCCTGCCCCTCCCTGTTGGTGAGCTGTGAGTCCAGCTCACGTCCTGGCGCTGAGAGGAGCTGCTGTGGTTCGGCAGGCTGAGCAGGGCCAGCTGCGCTCCCAACCACGTGTCCTGCGTGGTAGATACAAATTCACTGCACGTGTGGCTGTCCATACTCACGTCTGGCAGAGGGACATCAAACCCCCACACCGTAAATCTTTTCACTGGCAACAGGCAAGGCAGGACAAAAAGTGGCCAGGCCAATTAAAAATCATCCAGGTGGCAACACTATGTGGGATGCTCCGGATCCATATCCTGATGCCCCTTGCTGAACTTGAAACCTCTCACCCAGAGCGTCCCTGGCAGGCTGGGAGCCAGGACTCCTGGGTTCTATCCCAGGAGCTGTGGAAGGGAGTGGGGTCCAGTGGGTTAGAGCAGGAGGCCCGTTCTTGGCCAGGGTCTGTGCAGCGCCGAGCACAATAGGGGCCCGTTCTCGGCCAGGGTCTGTGCAGCGCCGAGCACAACGAGGGCCCTGATCTCAGTTGGGGCCTTGAGGTGCTACTGGGTTACTGCCAATAAAACCACGCTCTCAGAGTCATTCGCCTGCCTGGTCTGAAGTGTCAGGTCACTTCAAACTGTCTCTCAATACTGTGGGTGTGTGTTTGTGGGAGTGACACACTGTGGGTGTGTGTTTGTGGCTGTGCTCTCCAAGCTTCCACACCACACAAGGAAATGAAATCACTTTTAAAACTGATTGAAAAGGACAAAATAAATGTCTCTGGTCTGCAGGTTTAGCCAGAGGAACTCCCTGCCACATGTAGTGATGAGGCTGGGACCGAATACGTTCCTGTATTCACACCCTACGTACTATTGTAATAATCTTTGTACAAAGTATGCCTTGTGAGGTATAATTCGAAAACTCACAAGTTGTTGATTGGTATTGTCCTGATAAGATATGTGTCTCAACATTGTCTGTAAAGTTTTATAAGATTTCCCTGTATGATGTTACTGACCCGTGTTCCCAACCCCACAGGCTTGCTCACGCAGAAGTTGGCAACCAGATGAGGTCTCAAGAAAGGAATGTGCCTGCCTGAATTTGCCTTTAGGCCGTAAACGGTCATCAAGAAAGAAGGAAAACAAAGGAAGCTCAATCGTGTGAGGAAAAGCCAACTGTGAACATCCTTCCACATAAACTCTGTGTGTCCTAGTGCCCAGCTGGCACCCTCTCTGTGCCTCAGTTTACCCTCCTGCACTTTCTGTTTTCCCTTGTGAGCCCTTTGGGGCAGGGACTGTCCTTGCTCTGGGTGTGTGCTGCACCCGGCACAATGGGGCCCTGATCTGGGCTGGGCCTGTGGGTGTGGCTGTAAAAGAAATAACTAAGGAAGTAGGAAACTTTAGCATCATTTACAAATGACTCTGTCGCCTCCTCCTTGTGCTGCTTTATCCCTGCTGGAAGTGAAGTCCCACAACCCAAGCCTGTTGGCTGAGCAAAACGAGATCTTACCCTCAACTCCACGGCATTTCTCTGTCAGCCAGTGGGGAATGGGGGACACACAGAGCCCCCTCCTGGGGGGAGGGGTGGGGTAATTCCTGAAATGGAGGAGGATGGGAGGGGACACACGGGGACCTGGGGTTTTGGGAGCTGGAATGAGCGACATGTGAGAGCCTTCGGTCCTGGCTGCCACTCCACATCTCTGAGGCCTCCTGGGAGCCCTCCAGAAGAACGTACGGAAGAGGAGACTTTGATTGGGGTGGGGTTTCATTTGAGATGAGGGTCACCGTGACGCAGAGGAGCGCTCCACGTCTTCATGGCGGCCGCGATTCTTCTCTGCGGGTTCTGCATTCCCTCTGTCCCCGGAGAATGGATCTGGGGTGGGGAACAGACCTTGGAACAAACACGACTGTCTGCAGCATCCTGGGAACTGCCCAATATAGGGAGCTGTGCGGGGAGGTCAAAGTGCCCCAGACTGACTGAGCACCACCCTAGAGGGAAGGACTCTGACTGGTCTGGGGACTAAGGTGCGGCCCTGATTCAAGAGATTTGGGTTTCACTCCTGGCTGTCACAGACCCTGTTCTCTCTGTGCCAGCTCAGTGCCCTGGCGGAAAGTAAGGGCTGCTGTGGATCTCAACAGCAGGAGATCCCGTCCCTTCCTCATGCCAAAGCACCAGCCCTAGCCTGACAAGTTGGAGGGGAATCCTTATTGTAAGAGTGGTAGAGGGTCTATGACACACACAGCTGAGTAATCTCAATCCACCTCTGCCTGTGAAGTCAGTGTCCCACTCCCCATGTGTGACTCTCCCTGGGGAGATCCAGGGTTGTGAGGCACTTGCCCTTAGCGTGAAGCAGCCGTGGCTGTGCCAGCCGGGGGCCAGCTCCCCGACTCTCCCATCTACAGGCAACACACACCCTCCCCTGTCCGTCCACACAGGCTCTTCTGTCTCTCTGCAGCTTAGAGAGAGGAACAGTCCTCTGAGCATCCCCTGGCAGTGCCCAGCCCTGATCCACTGGACACTCACAGCATCACCAGGTCCAGGGGTCCTGGAAGAGGGGGGGACTAGGGGGCAATGGCCTCATCACTTTTTACCGGCCATAAAGGCAAGTGATGGGGGGTGGAGAGGAGCGAGCAGGGGGCGGGGTCTTTGTGAGAAGAGCTGGCACGGGAGCGGGACCTTAGGGAAAGAGGCAGCCCAGAGGAGGGGCCTCAGGGGGAACGGGTGGTGCGAGGGCAGGGGTTTGGGGAGGAGGGCAGCTTCAGGGGAAGGAGTGGTGCAAGGGTGGGGGCTTCGGGGAAAGAGCGGTGCAGGGGTGGGGCCTCAGGGGAACAGGCCGTGTGGGGAGTGGGCTAACAGTTCAGGCAGTGGTGCCCCCCCCAACACTTTTAGGGAGCTTCCATCGCTCCTGACAACGCCTGCTGTTCCCACAGCAACAGTACACCCCAGCGCACCGGTTACACCCTGTGCACAGCTCCGCACGACACACAGCACCTACAGCCGTTTCTAGAGAAAGCCGCTCTAAGTGTAACGAAGGGCAGAGAGTCACAGGCGGCAAACAGGACTACAGGACACAACGTGTGACAGGTGCCCTAAAATCCTAACCCCGTTCCAGAGCTTCAGCGCACTAACAAGATCCCCTCTTGGCTAACAAGGTACTGCTGCCCCCAAAGCCCTCCGCCAGCATGGCTGAGACCCTCCTTCCATGAGATCTCCCCCATACTTCTGGAAGTGCCCCAGCCCAGAGCGCCGAGCCGTGAGTCCCAGCTGGGCTGAGAAAGGACAGGACTTCCTCTTCACCTGCACGGCTGCTGGGGGCAGGGAAGGAGATCACACCCATCTCTGGGTACCTTTTGGGTTGGGATTGCCACGGTTACAACACTGTGAAATGTCAGATGTAAACATCTGAAAACCTGAAACTGACCAATTTTAAAACCCTCTGACCACAAAATTGATGAAAATGGACTGTGAATTTGGTAGGGCCCTANCTGCCTTTAAACAACAAGGCCTAGAGAACATAATGCCATGTCCCCAGGGAGGGGCTATATTCCACCACCCCACCCCTGGCCCACATCCCACTGGTGGGAGAGTCTTTGTTGGATACATCTGATCTGATCTCTCCTAACTCTGCTGCACCATGGGGCGAAGGAGACGGTCTGTGCAACTGAGCCCAGCAGGATTCTTCCCCCACACCCAGGGCCGGCTCTAGCTTTTTTGCCGCCCCAAGCAAAAAAAAAAAAAAAGGGCGGCCGGGCTGCCGAAGCAACAAAAAACAAACAAACAAACAAAAAAGGAGCCGCAGGGAGCGCGTGGAGGGCGGTCAAGGCGGCTTGCAGGGGGGTGAAGGGCAGCGCCCGCCCACTCCCTCCTCCCGTGGGCAGCCAGGCGCTGCAGCCTGCTCGCAGCCGGGCAAGAGGGGCTCCCCCTCCGACCTTGGGGTGTCTCTCCCAGCCGGGCAGGCGGAGCCCCTGGGGGCTGCAGGAGGTGCTGGCTCAGCCGCTCCTTTAAAGGCGGCTCGGCCGGGCTGGGCTCAGAGCGGCGCGGGAGGCGGAGGCCGGTGCAGGCGGCGGGGAGTGGCGCGTCCCAGTGAGCCCGGCGGCACGGTGAGCGGCGGGGATCGCTAGTTCCTGCCCCCCCGGGCCGGGGTCCGTGCCCCTGCAGGGCTGGGCTGGGACTGGCGGAGCGCAGGGAGCCAGCCGGGGGCTCCGGAGCTGCGGACCGGGCTGCCAAAAAAAAAAAAAAAAAGAACCACGGCAGGGCAGCCGGAATGTGACGCCCCAAGATTGGNCCCCCCCGATGTGTCCCGATATTTTATTCCCCTCATCTGGTCACCCTACCCCCAACCCAGACTGCTCCGAGGCAGCACAGGGAAGTCCCTGCAGTTGATTTTCCCTGGTGGTTGCAGAATGACAAGTGGTCCTTTATTGTTTCAATCTTGGGGCAGGGCGCCCTCTGCTGGGAGATTAGAGGAATGTAAATTATCAAGGAGGTAGTGAGCTTCTGTTTGCAGATTCCTATCTTGCAGGCAATACTGGGACAGTATTTCAGAAGAGAAGGTTTATGGGGGACCCACAGCAGCCATCCTGGCCAGATGCAGCTCTCCTGATACAAGAGGGGGCGGAGAGTTGAGCTAGACAGCTCCAGAACTTGTCCCCTTTTGCAGGGTTAAAAATGGACAAGTGGCTTCATATTGTTCTGTGAGCCATCCAGGCCGCTGCCTCCTGTGTATTGGCATCTCTCTCACACACACACACACACACACACACACACACACACACACACACCTTGCAGAGTGTGAAGCCCATATCCCCCCCAAAAGGTCCCCAGGAGCATTTTCCCATGTTGCCCCCAGCAGAGAACGGGGCCAGGGGCTAAAATCAGGGACTGTTCTCTGTACAGAGCCCTCCCAAAATCATTCAACGTCAGGCTTTTGTTAAAAGCAAAGGTAAAGATTCCCAAAAATGGCCAGAGAAGGAGGAAGAGGGGATGGCTCAGGGGTAATGCCACATGTCCTGAACATCTGAAGGGACTGGGGGAGAGGAAGAGATATTATTACATATTCTGAAAATCCGGAGAGGGCTGAGGAATGATGTTACCTGTAGAACATCTGGAGAGGTCTGAGGAACGTTGGCACCTGCAGAACATCTGGAGAGGGCTGAGGAATGATGTCACGTGCAGAACATCTGGAGCGGCTGGGGAGTGTTGCATGGGCTGAACATCTAGAACTGTATTCCCACGGTATTCTTGCCAGCAAGTTAAAGAAGTATGGGCTGGATGAATAGACTATAAAGTGGATAGAAAGCTGGCTAGATCGTCGGGCTCAACGGGTAGTGATCAACGGCTCCATGTCTAGTTGGTAGCCGGTTTCAAGCGGAGTGCCCCAAGGGTCAGTCCTGGGGCCGGTTTTGTTCAATATCTTCATTAATGATCTGGAGNGGTGTGTTTACATGAGGCCCACAGGCCAGCTTAGGTGTGAGAGATCACTTGGAGTGCTGAAGCATGTATTTATGTAGTGTTTCACTTGACCTTGAAGGATTAGTAAGCAAACCTCCCACCTCAAACTGCACACTTTATACCAGCCCGCCGGTGGACTGAAGCAGATTAGCTGTATGCACTGTGAAGTGTTTATCTAGCCCAGGGGTAGGCAACCTATGGCACAGGTGCCGAAGGCGGCACGCGAGCTGATTTTCAGTGGCACTCGCACTGCCTGGGTCCTGGCCACCGGTCCGGGGGGCTCTGCATTTTAATTTAATTTTAAATGAAGCTTCTTAAACATTTTAAAAACCTTATTTACTTTACATACAACAATAGTTTAGTTATATATTATAGATTTCTAGAAAGAGACCTTCTAAAAACATTAAAATGTATTACCAGCACACGAAANAATGAGGGAGGATTTGATAGCTGCTTTCAACTACCTGAAAGGGGGTTCCAAAGAGGATGGATCTAGACTGTTCTCCATGGTGGCAGATGACAGAACAAGGAGCAATGGTCTCAAGTTGGAGTGGGGGAGATTTAGGTTGGATATTAGGAAACACTATTTAACTAGGAGGGTGGTGAAGCACTGGAATGGGTTACCTAGGGAGGTGGTGGAATCTCCTTCCTTAGAGGTTTTTAAGGTCAGGCTTGACAAAGCCCTGGCTGGGATGATTTAGTTGGGAATTGGTCCTGCTTTGAGAAGGGGGTTAGACTAGATGACCTCCTGAGGTCCCTTCCAACCCTGATATTCTATGATTCTATGAACTGCTTAATGATGTGGTGAGCCCCAGAGAGTCCCTCTGGGCTGTGGCAAGCTCAGGGTTCCTGCTCATCACACATATGGTCTGGACTCTTATCAGACAATGTGGGATGGCTCTGGGGTGAAACCTATGCTAATTCATCACTGTATAAACAGGAACACCTCAAGTAGGAGTAGAGAGGTTATTTCACCCCTATATTTGGCACTGCTGCGACCTCTGCTGGAATACTGTGTCTAGTTCTGGTGCCCAAAATTCAAGAAGGATGTTAATCAGTTGCAGAGCAGACAGAAAAGAGGCCCAAGAATGATTAAAATGATAGAAGCTCAATCTATTCAGTTTAACAAAGAGAAGGTTGAGGGGTGATTTGATCCCAGTCTATAAGTATCTACAGGGGGAAGAAATATTTAATAATGGGCTCCTCAATCGAGCAGACAAAGGTATAACGTGATCCAATGGCTGGAAGTTGAATCTAGACAAATTCAGACTGGAAATAAGACACACGTTTTTAACAAGGAGAGGAGAGTAATTACCCGGTACACCAACTTAACAAGGGTCATACTGGATTCTTTATCACTGACCATTTTTAAATCAGAATTGGACACTTTTCTAAAAGCTCTGCTCTAGGAATTATTTCAAGGAAGTTCTATGGCCTGTGTTACACAGGAGGTCAGGCTGGATGATCACAATGATCTCCTCTGGCCTCGGAATCTAGGGATCTATGAACAAAACCACGGCTCTGCAGTACAGCTCCAGCATCTATCACCACCATTCCCCAGCTCTCCAGTAGGGTTCCGCTGTCTCTCGCCATGCCCTGGCTCTCCTGGACAGCTCCGGCATCTCTCGCCATGCCCCAGCTCTTCAGTACAGCTCCAGCACCCTCCTAGCTGGGGTGCTTCTCCACCTTGTTTCGTTCCCAGGTATGTTTCCAGCTGAAGACATCAGCGAGCTCAACTCTCCATCCTTCCCCAGAGTTCAGCCCTCTCTGGCTTCAGCTGTCCTGAGCCTCCTGCTGCTGCTCTCAGCCTTCAGCCCTCTCTGGACATGGATGTCCAGCATAGGGGAGTTTGTAGGTGACTCCCCTGAAGGCCCTATACTTTCTCCAGCCTGATTTGGCGCCACTGCTCACCAGGGAACTCTCACCTCTCCCTCCTTCCAGACATCCCCCTCCCTGAGGCTCCCAGCCCAGCAGTGCTCCGCTCTGCTCCTGAGCTCTGCATTCATGACTCTACCTCCCTCTCTGGATTGTCGCTTGCTTTTGGGCTCTCATTTATAGCTCCCAGGCCAGCATTACCCTTCTCATTACACCAAAGGAGGGTGCACCTGGACTGGAACAGGACTTAAAGGTTCAGCTACCTTGCTACACAGCCCATTTAAAATGGACTATTGGGGTCTGAGGGTTCCATGGCAATTGGCTGGAATGTTGGGATCTGAAGATTCCATGTCAGTTGGGATCTGGAGGTACCATGGCAATTGGGCAGAATATTGGGATCTGTAGATTCCATGTCAGTTGGGTGAAATGTTGGGGCCTGCAGGTTCTGTGGCAGTCGGGTGGAATGTTGGGGCCTGGAGGTTCTGTGGCAGTTGGGTGGGAGGTGCTGGGATCTGGAGGTTCTGTGGCAGTTGGGGGGGGATGTGGAGGTTCTGTGGCAGTCAGGTGGCAGGTGATGGGGTCTGGAGGTTCTGTGGCAGTCGGGTGGGAGGTGCTGGGATCTGGAGGTTCTGTGGCAGTTGGGGGGGGGTGTGGAGGTTCTGTGGCAGTCAGGTGGCAGGTGATGGGGTCTGGAGGTTCTGTGGCAGTCGGGGGGGGGGGGGCTGGGATCTGGAGGCTCTGTGGCAGGTGAGTGGAATGTTGGGCTCTGGAGGTTCCATGGCAGTTGGGCATGTTGTGGTTTGGCAGCTCTGTAGCAGTTGGGTGGGAGGCTGGGATCTGAGGCGGACAGGGGGTCACAGGCATGGGGTAAATACCTCCCTGAGCCACCCACTCCCCTGCCCTGAGGCTCCTCTGAGTCCCTAGAGGGGAAAGGCTGCACATTCCCAGACCTGAGAACAGAGGGGATAGTTCCTGTCTCTATAAACCCAGGGAGGCTCCTTTTGGCTCATCTCTGGGTCCCTCAATCCTGGAGAGATATAGACAGATTGCAGGGAGCCTAGGGCAAAGCAACGAACATGATCAGAGGCTGCAGGGACCAGTTTAGAAGGGGAGATTAAAGGAGCCAGCTCAGCAGGGGCTGAGTGGGGGATCTGCAAAAGAGGGTGGTGCTGGGATCCAAGGGTTTGAATCCCAGTCTGGGGCTCTTTGCCGCTCTTGCTTCAAGAGCGAAGGAAATTCCCAGTTCCCTGGTCATGAAGTTTCACATGACACTGGATCATAACTAGATTTCTCTCCTTAAATCTGTGATCCCTGGTTCTTTATGCCAATCAGTAAAATTACACCACATCAGAACAATTCCCGAATGCATGGGGTGGACTTTCCAATCCACATTGGACTGGCTGGCTTCTCTCAAAGATACAGTGGTCAAGATTTTCAAATTGGGATTCATGATTTGGGAGGGAAACCAAGGCACTAGTAAAACCTCATCTGAAATACTGTGTCCAATTCTGGTCACATGGTCCAGAAATATGAATTCAAACTGGAACAGGTGTAGAGAAGGCAGTTAGGATGATCAGAGGTGTAGTAGGAAGCCCTTGTATTAGAGCTGCATCCATTGTCACGGGCATACATGTCTTACTATCCTCATAGAGTCTGCCAGGTGCTATTACCGTGCTTTGTCAACAATAAACCTGTCCTGGTGCCTTCGTACCTTAATGGATCTTGTGGTCATTGGGCGGTTCGCTCAAGGTCTACTGTGCCGGCTGTCTGTGCAGAGCTGGGGCAAAACACAGGGAGAACACACACACGCAGCCAAACAACTAACAACAAGAGGAATGGAGTGCCTAGTTTACGAGAGGAGACGGAAAGAGCTTTACTTAGTTAGCCTAAAACTAGACTTTTCAGAATTCGTTTTGGTTTTTTTTAAATAATTTTGATGCATAATATCAATGTTTATTCTTAAGTAGGGCTGTCGATTAATCGCAGTTAATTCACGCGATTAACTCAAAAAAATTAATCACAATTAAAAAAAGTAATCGGTTTTAATCGCACTGTTAAACAATAGAATACCAATTGAAATTTATTAAATATTTTGGATGTTTTTCTACATTTTCAAATATATTGATTTCAATTACAACACAGAATACAAAGTGTACACTACTCATTTTATATTATTAATTACAAATATTTGCACTGTAAAAATGACAAAAGAAATAGTATTTTTCAATTCACCTCATACATGTACTGTAGTACAATCTCTTTCTCGTGAAAGCTTACAGATGTAGATTTTTTTATTACATAACTACACTCAAAAACAAAACAATGTAAACTTTAGAGCCTACAGGTCCACTCAGTCCTACTTCTTGTTCAGCCAATCGCTAAGAGAAACAAGTTTGTTTACATTTACGGGAGATAATGCTGCCCACTTCTTATTTACAATTTCACCTGAAAGTGAGAACAGATGTTTGCATGGCACATTTGTAGCCGGCATTTGTAGCCAGATGTGCTAAACATTTGTATGCCCCTTCATGCTTTGGCCACCATTCCAGAGGACATGCTTCCATGCTGAGGACGCTCGTTAAAAAAATAATGCGTTAATTAAATTTGTCTGAACTCCTTGTAGGAGAATTGTATGTCTCCTGCTCTGTGTTTTACCCGCATTCTGCCATATATTTCATGTTATAGCAGTCTTGGATGATGACCCAGCACATGTTGTTCACTTTAAGAACACGTTCACTGCAGATTTGACAAAACACAAAGAAGGTACCAATGTGAGATTTCTAAAGATAACTACAGCACTCAACCCAAGATTTAAGAATCTGAAGTGCCTTCCAAAATCTGATTGGGATGGGGTGTGAAGCATGTTTTTCAGAAGTCTCAAAAGAGCAATACTCTGATGTGGAAACTACAGAACCCGAACCACCAAAAAAATAATCAACCTTCTGCTGGTGGCATCTGACTCAGATGATGAAAATGAACATGCGTTAGTGTGCACCGCTTTAGATCATTATCAAGCAGAACCCGTCATCAGCATGGACGCATGTCCTCAGGAATGGTGGTTGAAGCATGAAGGGACATATGAATCTTTAGCGCGCCTGGCATGTAAAGATCTTGCAACACCGGCTACAACAGTGCCTGTTCTCACTTTCAGGTGACATTGTAAACAAGAAGAGGGCAGCATTATCTCCTGCAAATGTAAACAAACTTGTTTGTCTGAGCGATTGGCTGAACAAGGAGGAGGACTGAGGGGACTTGTAGGCTCTGAAGTTTTACATTGTTTTATTTTTGAGTGCGGGTTTTTTGTACATAATTCTAAATGTTTAAGCTCAACTTTCATGATAAAGAGATTGCACTACAGTACTCGTATTAAGTGAATTGAAAAATACTATTTCTTTTATTTTTACAGTGCAAATATTTATAATAAAAAATAAATATAAAGTGAGCACTGTACACTTTGTATGTTGTGTTGTAATTGAAATCAATATATTTGAAAATGTGGAAAACATCCACAAATATTTATATAAATAGTATTCTATTATTAACAGCATGATTAATTTTTTTATTTGTGTGATTAAGCACAATTAATTTTTTTAATCACCCGACAGCCCTATTTTAAGCATTATTTGAGATTATCTATTTAAATTTTCACAGTTGTACGGAAAATATTGGGGGGGGTCAGACAATTATTTAATGACAAAAGCCACTGAGATTCAAAAAGTTAAAGTTTTATAAACCATTAAAACACAAATTGTCAACATCACATCACAATATACAAAGTATATATCCTTAAATCAACAAATCACACATGGTTTTACCGTTCATTCGTCAGTCCATTTGTAACAAGCCCAATTCAATAATCTAAATCACTGAATTTTGACTCTAATAAGTTCTCAAGCAGCATTTTTCTTACTTTGCCTATTTGTAAATTTCAATTATTATTGATAGAAATATTTTCTTGATGGTTTGTGTGTGTGGTGAAATTGACATTTACAAATAAACAGCTAACCCTTCCAAGCCTACCTAATATGCAGGCTGAGAGAGGATCTGACTGCTCTCTCTAAACAAACGGTGGGGAAAACACCAGGTNATTAACAGCATGATTAATTTTTTTATTTGTGTGATTAAGCACAATTAATTTTTTTAATCACCCGACAGCCCTATTTTAAGCATTATTTGAGATTATCTATTTAAATTTTCACAGTTGTACGGAAAATATTGGGGGGGGTCAGACAATTATTTAATGACAAAAGCCACTGAGATTCAAAAAGTTAAAGTTTTATAAACCATTAAAACACAAATTGTCAACATCACATCACAATATACAAAGTATATATCCTTAAATCAACAAATCACACATGGTTTTACCGTTCATTCGTCAGTCCATTTGTAACAAGCCCAATTCAATAATCTAAATCACTGAATTTTGACTCTAATAAGTTCTCAAGCAGCATTTTTCTTACTTTGCCTATTTGTAAATTTCAATTATTATTGATAGAAATATTTTCTTGATGGTTTGTGTGTGTGGTGAAATTGACATTTACAAATAAACAGCTAACCCTTCCAAGCCTACCTAATATGCAGGCTGAGAGAGGATCTGACTGCTCTCTCTAAACAAACGGTGGGGAAAACACCAGGTAGTGAGAAGAGCTATTGAAGCTAAAGGACAATGTTGGCACAAGAACAGATGGGGACAAACTGGCCAGCAATCAACGTAGGCTGGAAATGAGAAGGTTCCTGACCATCAGAAGAGGGAGGTTGTGGAACAGCCTCCCACTAGGAGCAAACACCCTAGCTGGTTTGAAGATGGATCTGGGTAAGTCTCTCAGTAGGATTCCATGATGGCCTCAGTGACCCAGGAAGGCCCTTCCAGTTCTAAGTTTCTTGGAGACATATTAAAGGGGCTGGTTTTCAGAGGGCAGGCGCTCAGCATCTTTTGAAAACCAGCCCCCTATAAGAGGGGTCTCAAGCTGATCAACCAAAAAAAATAAAAATAAAAATCATTCATTGCTTTTGAAAACTCTTGGCCACATTCAAGTGGAACCATGAGCCTCTTGGCTGGATGCAGGAAACACTGGGTGAGGTTTTTCTGGTCTGTGTTATACAGGAGGTCAGACTAGAAAGATCTAATGGTCTCTTCTGGCCTTGAAATCTATGATTCTACACAGGGCAACTCAGAGCCATAGATTCATTTGGGGCATCTAATTTCTGGCCTCGCCGTTGGAAACGTTGTCCATTACAGAGTCCTAGATCCCAAGGCTAGAAGGGACCATTGTGATCATCTAGTCTGACCTCCTGTGTCTCATAGGCCAAAGAACTTCCCTGAATCAATTCCTGTTTGAACTAGAGCAGATCTTTTAGAAAAACATGATTTTAAATGTGCTGGTGATGGAGAATCCACCATGACACTTGACAAATTGTTCCAATGGCTAATTATCCTCTGTGTTAAAAAATTGTGCCTTGTTTCTAGTCGGAATTTGTCTAGCTTCAACTTCCAGCCATTGGATCGAGTCAGACCTTTCGCTGCTAGACTGAAGAGTGATTTGTTCCCCATGGAGATACTTCTAGACTGTAACCAAGTCACCCCTTAACCTGCTCCTGGTTAAGCTAAATAGGCTGAAGGAGCTCAATCTATCATTATAAGGCAGGTTTTCCAATCCTTTCATCATTCTAGTGACCCCTCATAATCCCTCTTCTCCGACGCCTCTCCAATTTATCAACATCCTTCTTGAACTGTGGGCACCAGAATTAGTACCACTATTCCAGCAGCAGTCACACCAAGGCCAAGACAGAGCTATGCAGGATCTTATTGCACCTCCTGGGGAGACTTCTCTGCCGCGTGGGTCCTGGCATGTTTGCTGAGCTTGGAGCTGTCAATGAAACTCCTCCCACACTGGGTGCATTTATAGGGTCTCTCTCCTGTGTGGGTGCGCAGGTGTTTGACCAGGGTGGACTTCAGATTGAAGCACTTCCCACACTCGGGGCATTTGTAGGGCCGCTCTCCACGATGGATCCTCTGGTGTTGGATGAGGTTGGCGCTCAGGTTGAAGCTCTTCCCGCACTCCGTGCACTCGTAGGGCCGCTCCCCGGTGTGGATGCGCAAGTGCTTCCCCAGCGACGAGTTGAGGCCGAAGCTCTTCCCGCACTCGGGACACTTGTAGGGGCGCTCGCCCCGGTGGATCCGCCTGTGCTGGATGAGGGTGGAGCTCTGGGTGAAGCACTTCCCGCACTCGGTGCACTTGTAGGGCTTCTCCCCCGTGTGGGTGCGCTGGTGCTTCACCAGGTTGGAGCTCTGGCTGAAGCCTTTCCCGCAGTCCGAGCATTTGTAGGGCCTCTCGCCCGTGTGGGTGCGCTGGTGCTGGGCCAGGTTCGAGCTGCTGCTGAAACCCTTCCCACAATCGGAGCAGGTGTAGAGCTTCCCCGGCAGGTGGGATCGTAGGTGCTGAGGGAGGGAGCTGAGGCTGAAGCTCTTCCCGCACTCAGGGCAGATGTAGGGCTGCGAGCCCATGTGGGTGCGGACGTGCTTGGCCAGCGTGTGGCTGCGGTTGAAGCTCTTCCCGCATTCAACGCACTGGTAGGGCCGCTCCCCGGTGTGGATGCGTTGGTGCTGGGCGAGGTGGGAGCTCTGGCTGAAGCTCTTCCCGCAGTCGGGGCAGTTGTAGGGTCGCTCCCCCGTGTGGATCCGCTGATGCTGCACAAGGTGGGAGCTCTGGCTGAAGGATTTCCCACAGACAAGGCATTTATAGGGTCTCTCTCCCATGTAGGTGGTTTCCAGAATAATGATGTTTTCAGGGATCCCATAAGCTTCACACTCATCAGGTCTCTCCTCCACGGGGTCTCCCTGCTGCCATCCTGGCCGGCCAGCATCTCTCCGTTCGGGGCTCTGGGGCATCCCGTGTGGGTCCGCTCCCACACACTCTTCCTGCTGGGAATTCTCCTCCGCTCCTGCACCTGCTGGGAAACAGAGAGAATCCAGACGAGGCTCTTCCCCAGCAGAACCGGCCCCTCCTCAAAGCCCTCAGAGAAAGGCTGGGGAAAGGGAGGGCTCCTACCAGAGGTGGGAGCCAGGAGTCACACGTGGAGGACAGGGACCTGCGGGAGATGATACTGAGCAAGACCAGACAGAACCGGGAGGGCTCCAGGCGGCTTTGCTGGAATCCCATCACTCCCCTGAATTGCCAAACTAACCTGTGTAATTTGATGCCAGTTTTACTACTTCAAGGCGCCCCCAGCTTTGTGACTCACTGACACTAGCCCTACAGGTTTGGGGTGCGGTTCTCTGGCCTGGGTTTGGCAGGACATCAGACTAGCTGACCAGAGCGGCCTCCTCTGGCCTTCCCCATCTATGGCTCTAGCATGGCACCCCGGGGTGCTGGCTGCTAATTCATGGAGGGTCCCCAAGCCAGCCTCACACCTTTGTCACCTGTGCAAGTGATGGCCAGGGTCTCCCTTTCCTCGGCGCCCTGGAGATCCCGGACACACGGCTCGTCCCCGCGCTCCATCCCGGAGATCCCGGAGTCGGGGACCAGGAATCCTGCCTGCAGGGGAGGAAAGAGGGGAAGTCCTGGTTTGATAAATTACCATTAAACCCTTCAAAAAGCCACCCCAAAACTCTCGCCCCGGAGCTGGCTGGGCTGGGGGGACACTGCAGGGCCCTGCTTCACAACCCACCCACCCCGGGCTGCCCCGGAGCTGGGGGGTCTCTCCGGTCCCAACTGCAGGTCGGGCTCGGATCCCCTCGTCTCTGCAGCCATTTCTCAGGGCAGCGATTTCCTGCCTCTGCGGCTGCTTCTCTCCCTGCCCCGAGAGCTTCCTCCGGCTGCGCTTCTCCGCGCCTCCCCGGTGCCCCGCTCACCGCCGGGCCGATCCCCGACTGACCCCGGGGCACACAGGGAGCCGGAGTCGGGGGCGCTGGGACAGGAAGGTCCCTGCGCTATTTGGGGCCCCGCTTATGGCCCCGCCTGGGAAGGGGAGGGATTAAGAAATTGGTGGTTTTAACCCCTAAGGCTCCTTCAGTGCATGTCCCAGCATCGTCCCTCTGGCTTCCCTGCGCCTCCCGAGCGTCCGCCCGGCAAACCCGGGCTGGGGGGTCTTGGATGGGAACTCTGCAAGTGCACACACACAGCTGCATGCACACAGTCCACACGCTACAGCCATAGGCTCCAGACACACACTGCACAACACAACACACACACAGCTGCATGCACACAGTCCACACGCTACAGCCATAGGCGCCAGACACACACTGCACAACACACCACACACACTGGCTGCATGCACACAGTCCACACGCTACAGACATAGGCTCCAGACACACACTGCACAACACATAGGGTGACCAGATGTCCCGATTTTATAGGGACAGTCCCGATATATGGAGCTTTTTCTTATATAGGCTCCTATTACCCCCCACCCCCATCCTGATTTTTCACACTTGCTGTCTGGTCACCCTAACAACACAGCGCACGCACACACACACACTGGCTGCATGCACACAGTCCACACGCTATAGCCATAGGCTCCAGACACACACTGCACAACACACCACACACACTGGCTGCATGCACACAGTCCACACGCTATAGCCATAGGCTCCAGACACACACTGCACAACACACCACACACACAGCTGCATGCACACAGTCCACACACTACAGCCATAGGCTCCAGACACACCTTGCACAACACACACACACACTGGCTGCATGCACACAGTCCACACGTTACAGACATAGGCTCCAGACACACACTGCACAACACACCACACACACTGGCTGCATTCACACAGTCCACACGCTACAGCCGTAGGCTCCAGACACACACTGCACAACACACACACACACTGGCTGCATGCACACAGTCCACACGCTACAGACGTAGGCTCCAGACACACACTGCACAACACAGCGCACGCACACAAACACACTGGCTGCATGCACACAGGCCACACGCTATAGCCTAGGCTCCAGACACACGTTGCACAGCACAGCACACACGCTGGCTGCATGCACACAGTTCACACGTTACAGACATAGGCTCCACAGGCATGTTGCATAACACACACACACACACACACACTCTGGTTGCGCCTCTGGGATTAGTTTGAGGAAGTTCTCGGGCCTCTATTACAGGGGCGCTCAGACTAGATGATCACAATGGTCCCCTCTAGCCTTGGAATCTGTTAATCTCTCTCTCCCACACACACACACATACACTCATTGACTGCACACACTGACCCTGAATGCACACAGTGATTGCACATACACACTCACAAGGTCTGCACACACCCACACTGATTACATCCCCCACACACACTCACAAGGACTGCACGCACACACGGATTGCACAAAAACGAGGCATCCGGTGGCACCTTAAAGACTAACCGATTTATTTGGGCATAAGCTTTCGTGGGTAAAAAAACCACTTCTTCAGAAGCATGGAGTGAAAATGACAGATGCCGGCATCATTATACAGTACATGAAGAGAAGGGAGTCACCTCACAAGTGGAGAACCAATGCTGACAAGGCCAATTCAATCAGGGTGGATTGCACACCCCCACGGGCTACACACCCCCACACTGATTACACACCCCCACAAGGACTGCACACACACTCCACATTTTGCAGCCTGAGCTGGCTGGGGATCAGGCTGGGCAGTGCAGCCCCTGGAGCAGTTCTGGGTCTCTTTGCTGTGGCTCCCTGCCCTGCACCATTTCAATGCGCGTCAGGCAGCCACGCCAGGAAACGTGCCCTGGACTGGGCTCTGATCTCGCTCCGGGTGGGACCCAAACCACACAGGGTGGTGGCGTGTAGGGAGCGAAGGGTTAACCCCACACTCCTCCCCTTCCCAGAGCACATGGTGCCACCATCAGGGGGCTGGAATAGCGCAGGGACCTTCCTGTCCAGCCCCGATCAGCTCCTCCTGCCCTGGCGGGTCTGCTCCCGAGCCGGACTCCTCCTGTGCGCTGCTGGGCGAGTCCCCGCCTGCAGCCCCGTGGATCGCCCCGGCCGGGCGGTGAGCGGGGGCGCCGGGGAGGCGCAGCCAGAGGCCGCCCCGGGGAGGGAAACAGCAGCAGAGGCAGCAAATCGCTGCCTGGAGGAAGCGGCCGCAGGGACAAGGGGATCGGAGCCGAAGTGGGGCTGGGGCTGGGACTGGAGAAATCCCCCCCGCAGCACGTGGGGGTCTGTGCCGCTGAGCCCACAGGTGTCGTCCCCCCCCCCCAACCCGGGGCTGCCTGGGGGGAAGTTTTGAAGGGTTTAATAGTCATTTATCAAACCAGGACTTCCCCTCTTTGCTCCCCTACAGGCAGGATTCCCTGGCCCTGACTCCGCCATCTCCCAGATGCAGCGAGGGGAAGAGCCGTGTGTCCCGGTTCTCCAGGGCGCCGAGGGAAGGGAGATCCCCCGAGGTGCCTGCACAGGTGAGGAAGACCCTCTATGAGTTAACAGCAGGCCCTGCTAGAGCTGGAGATGGCGAAGGCCAGAAGGGGCTGATCTGGAGTCGCACCCCAAAGCTGGAGGCCTAGTGTCAATGATCCGCAAAGGCGGGGGGGGGGGGGGCCGGGAGGGGGCAAAAGTGGCATCCAATTATTTAGGTTGCTGTAGCGATTCGTAATCTGCCCTCCAGTGTATCCCAGACCATCAGTGCCACCCACCACCTGCACATGAGCCCAGCAACTGAATTTAACCAAAGTATCACAGCCCACCGGAGGCTAAACTATGAGATGCCACAGGCACAGAATAGGAGGGACCGAGGCACACCAGTGCCTGAGGCCCCCACAGTGGAAGGTAAATGATTAAGTGAGAGATGCCCAGATGATCCTAGCTGGTGATCTACACCCACACGCTGCAAAACTAAGGCCTGGTCTACATCGGGGGGGGGGGGGTCAATCTGTTACGCAACTCACCTACGTGAATAGCTGAAGTCGTGAGTAGCTGAAGTCGACGTACTTAGATCTACTCACCGCGGTGTCTTCACTGCGGTAAGTCGACAGCTGACGCTCCCCCATCAACTCCGCCTGTGCCTCTCACCCTGGTGGAGTACCGGAGTTGACGGGAGAGCGCTCGATTTATCGCGTCTAGACTAGACGGGATAAATCGACCCCCGCTGGATCAATTGCTGCCCGTAGATCCAGCCAGTCATGTCTCTAAGACAAGCCCTTAGAGGAAGATGTAAAACACCCAAGGTCTCTGCCAGTCTAACCTGGGGGGAAATTTGTTCCTCACCCCATGTATGGCGATTAGTTAGACCATGGTACCTGGGGGTAGGCAGAGGTCTTCTGGGGAGTACATCAACTCATCCAGATATTTCACTAGTTTTATAACAGTCTACATAAAAAGCACTAGCGAAGTCAGTACAAACTAAAATGTCATACAGACAATGGCTTTTTTTTACGGCTCTATAGTCTATACACTGAAAAGTAAGTACAGTATTTATATTCCAATTGATTTCTTTCATAATTATATGGTAAAAATGAGAGCCATTTTTCAATACTACGGTGGCTGTGACACTTGTATTTTTATGTCTGATGTTGTAAGCAAGTCGTTTTTAAGAGAGGTGAAACTTGGGGGTACGCAAGACAAATCAGGCTCCTGAAAGGGGTCCAGTAGTCTGGGAAAGTTGAAAATCACTGAGTTAGACCCTGAGCATGTGAGCTCGACCCAGCCAGCCTAGCTCCAGAGAGTGCTCGGTGCTACCTCAGAGCCCTGCCCCACTGCCTGTGTCCCATGTCCAGCCGTGGCCATCACCATTGCTTCAGAGGAAGAAGACTGGGGGGGGAAAAGCCAGCTTCCCAAAACACACTTGGGGGAAAAGATCCCTCCCTGCCTCCTGCCAGTGGACATAGGGTGACCAGACAGCAAATGTGAAAAATCGGGACGGGGGTGAGGGGTAATAAGAGCCTATATAAGAAAAAGACCCAAAAATCGGGACTGTCCCTATAAAATTGAGACATCCGGTCACTCTAGGTGGACAACTGAAACCCTGAAGTATGAGTTTTTAGGAACATGAGACATAAACCAGAAATGAGCCCCGCCTTCCCACATCACATTAGCACTCAAATTTGTCCAGTTCTCTTAAAATTAATCTTTATTCCCCCCAGACACACACTCCCCATTGGGAGTCTGTTCCAGAACCTCACTTCTCTGATGGTTAGAAACCTTCTAATTTCCAGCCAGAATTTGTTCTGCCCTGTCTTGCTCAGTATCCGACACTCACAGATCCCAAGGCCGGAAGTGTGGGATTTATCTCGTCTTGCCAGCTGTATAACACAGGCTGTTGAACTTCCCCAGAATAATTGCTTTAGAACTAGAGCAAATCTTTTCAGAAAGAATCCTATCTTGATTTAAAACTTGCCGAAGATGGAGAATCCATCGTGACCCTTGCCAAGTTGTTTTGATGGTTAATTCCCCTCAAGGTTAAACATTTACACCATATTTCCAGTCTGAATTTGTCTAGCCTTATCTTCCGGCCTTCGGATGGTGTTAGACCTTCATCTTCTAGACTGAAGAGTCCATGATCAAATTCCCCTCCCCAAGCTTTCCTCTGAGGGCTCAGCTGGATGGTTGGAGCAAAGCCACTTCCCCTCTGGGGAAGGGCTTGGGAAAATTCACCTCCTACCCATCAGATTTGCCACTCACTCTCTCCCTAGTGAACGAGCCCTGGCTGGATTCTCCCCCTCTCCCAGTAGGTGCCAGGATGGAGGTGAAGAGTCCGAAGAAGGAAGGGCCTACGGGAGCAGAGCCATACTGGACGTCCCAGAGCATTAAGCAAGAAGAGGCCAGCGGGGCTGGATGGCCGGAGGAGATCAACGCGATGTCTCCAGAGGAGATCGGCATCAGGATGATGATGGAGCACAACCGAGCCCAGCTGGGGGAGAGCCCCTACAGCTGCTCGGAGTGCGAGAAGAGCTTCAGCCAGAGTTCCCACCTGGTCCAGCACCAGCGCATCCACATGGGCCAGAAGCCCTACAAATGCACCGACTGCGGGAAGAGCTTTGTTCTCAGCTCCAACCTCCTGGAGCACCAGCGCATCCACACCGGGGAGCGCCCCTACAAGTGCGACCAGTGTGAGAAGACCTTCAGCCAGAGTTCCCACCTCTTCCAGCACCAGCGCATCCACACGGGTGAGCGGCCCTACCAATGCACCGAGTGCGGGAAGAGTTTCAACCGCAATTACACCCTGGTGAAGCATTACCACACCCACATCGGGGAGCAGCCCTTCATCTGCAGCGAGTGCGGGAAGAGCTTCAGCCTCAGCTCCTTTGCCCAGCACGTCCGCACCCATACAGGCGAAAAGCCCTACAGCTGTGCCGAGTGCGGCAAGAGTTTCAGCAGCAGTTCCAACTTGAGCCAGCACCGGCGCATCCACACCGGGGAGAAACCTTACAGCTGTGGCCACTGCGGGAAAAGCTTCAGCCAGAGCTCCAACCTAATCAAGCACCGGCGCATCCACACCGGAGAGAGACCCTACAGCTGCCCCGAGTGTGGCAAGACCTTCAACCAGAGCTCGTCGCTCATGCAGCACCGGCGGATTCACCGCGGCGAGCGGCCCTACGAGTGCACCGAGTGCGGGAAGCGCTTCAGCGTCAGCTCTCACCTGGTGGAGCACCGGCGGATCCACCGGGGCGAAAAGCCTTACAAGTGCGTCGACTGCGGGAAGAGCTTTGGCTGCAACTCATCCCTGATGAAACACCAGCGCATCCACACCGGGGAGCGGCCCTACAAGTGCCCCGAGTGCGGGAAGTGCTTCATCGACAGCTCCAAGCTCAACAACCACCGGCGCACCCACACCGGAGAGAGGCCCTACAAATGCACCGACTGCGGGAAGGGCTTTGGAGACAGCTCCGCGCTCATGAAGCACCAGAGGACGCACACCAAGTAGACACCCAGCAGATGGAGAGGGGGGCACTGGTATCTCTCTAGAGGGTGAAATTGACATGCTCTGGGGATCGGGGGCCTCTATAAAGGGAGACATTGATGTGCCTTCTGGGGGGACAAGGGCACCTTTATAGAGAGTAAATTGGTGTCCTCTCTTCCAACCCCTATTGGTCAGCAAGACATACCCATCCATCTCGGAAACCCTGGCCCCCGACCCCCAATGTATGCCAGTGCCCTTTTGCCTGCAGCAAGCTACAGGCCTGACCCGAAGCCCATTCCTCCCTCCCCCACTTACAGTGGATCAAGGTGTGGGTGGCCTCTGCGAGGATCCCAACGTGGCAGGAAATGCTAAGGCAAATCATCCAGCTGTGATGTGTGCCACAGGGATTTGTACAGAGGAAATAAGCAAACATAGTGAGGTTTAGTGATTAGGCCTGGGAATCAGGACTTCTGGGTTCTGTCCTCAGGGAGGGGAGTAGAGTCTAGTGGGTGATAGCAGAGGGGGCTGGGAGCCAGGACTCATGGGTTAGATTCCCAGCTATGTGTGGGTTATAGAAGGTGAAATCAGAGTTTATTTGCAGTTGTGGATAGGTGAATAGTTTAGAGCAGGGGCCTGACAACCAGACCTCCTGGGTTCTACACCCAGCTCTGGCACTTTACTTTTCCGTGCCTCAGTTTCTTCTTCATCTGTCAAATGAGAATAATGGTACCCAGCTTTTTTCTAGTGTTTTGAGAGTCATAGATGAAAAGTGCTTATTATTCTGTATTTGATGAGTAATTGTCTAAGCTAGAAGTGACCCTCATTTCACCTGCTTTGTTCATGCTCTGAGTTAGCTGTAGAGCATAGATCTCTAGGTCTTTTCTTAGTCTGGTTTACAGTAATTAAGATCCATGATTGATGTCTCATTTCTCTCAACCAACCAGGAGAAGAAATGTAAAGGGATCCTGGAAAGGGAAATAAGACTGGGGATTGTGCCCTTTAATTTTACTACTTTATGATGCACAAAACAAAGCCTGGGGAAGGAGCGGAGGGAATCAACCTGCTTGGGACGTTAGACATTTGGGAGTTGTATAACTTGGAAGTCTCTTGGGAAGACTGGAGAATTGGGTCTGATCAGTTAAACCTGATTGAACGTGGAGAATGGCTTTAAAACATAAGTTAAGGCTGGGAGTTTTCAATAGCAATCTCAGAGGATGTCCACTGTGTGAGATATCTTAGAGGCCTAATTTTCAGGGGGGGAGGGATAGCTCAGTGGTTTGAGCATTGGCCTGCTAAACCCAGCATTGTGAGTTCAATCCTTGAGGGGGCCACTTAGGGATCTGGGGCAAAATTGGTCCTGCTAGTGAAGGCAGGGGGCTGGACTCAATGACCCTTCAGGGTCCCTTCCAGCTCTATGAGATAGGTCTATCTCCATATATTATTATTATTCAGGTGGAAGTGCTCAGCATTGTCTGAAAATTGGGCCCCCTTAACCATTAACAGTTGGGCACTGACCGTCACCATTGAAAATTTTGGTCCAAATCTTTAAAAATCAAGATTTTCTCTCCCAACATGTTCCTTGGGTAACTGAGTTAGATAAGTGTCAACAAAGTGAGCCTATCGGATTCTTTGCCTGTGTTAATATTGAGCTAAGTCAAATGTCTGCGTCATGGGGTGCTCTACTCACCACAGGAGCACCTCCTTGTGGCCACAGCTGGGGATTAGCTCTGCCAGTCTGACGCCCCTTCCTACACGTGCTCACTCCGTCTCTCTCTCAGGACTCAATGGCTCCCTCTTCGAGGCTTGGCCCTCTGGCCCATCGACGGGGCCATTTCCCCAGTGGCTGGTAGAGGAACCCAGGCCTGGCCCCTTCTCTGGGTTACAGCTCAGGGACCCTACCCTGCTCTGTCCCACACATCACTGCTGTTTCCTTGGTCTGCTTCCTACCTTGTCTCTGTCCAGCTTCCTCTCCATCCTCCTCCAGGTTTGCCTTTCCCTCTGGGCCAAGCTCCCTGCTCTCCCAAGCCCCACAGAGTGACTATAGATCTCCTCCCTGAGCCCCTTTCTGCCCTCAGCTACCTGGCTTTCTACAAGCCCTTCCTATTCCTGTCCAGGTGAGCTTCATCCTTTAATTAGTCCTCTCTGCTCCCTACCTCCCCTCCAGGTGCAGCCTTAGTGGTTAATTGGTCCAACTAGCCATGTTAAGCCCTTCAGAGGTGGTGTGGGGTGAACGCCACATCAGACATGGGTTTACAGGGTCTGTGCTACATCCCGGCCTTTAAACAGTCTCCTGGGAGTAACCCTTTTAGTGTGGCAGACCCTCAGGGGGGGACACAGTTCCACCAGGGTAGGCCATGTGGCCTCTCCGACTCCAGGATTGGGCCTTCAGGCTCCAGCACCCCTGTTTGCCACTGGGAGCTCGTACAGCGAGTCCGACTGAGATCAGACTTCTANTGGGAGTAACCCTTTTAGTGTGGCAGACCCTCAGGGGGGGACACAGTTCCACCAGGGTAGGGCCATGTGGCCTCTCCGACTCCAGGATTGGGCCTTCAGGCTCCAGCACCCCTGTTTGCCACTGCGAGCTCGTACAGCGAGTCCGACTGAGATCAGACTTCTGCGGAGACATTCTCGTCTCAGGGAGCGATGCAGCCCATTGCGTATTAGCAGTGATGCTGAGCTCTTTCCTCCCTGCAGAGTGTCGGAGGAAGTTGCCTGCTCTTTCCAGGCCCAGCAGCTCAGCGTTCTTGTTCAGTCACTGGGGCTCCCATTATGTCTTCCGGATCTTTCATTCAGGTGTGTTGATTCTTTTCTGCTCCTAAAGACACCTTGGTACCATCTCAGACAGTCCACCTGTCATTCTGCCAGCCCTCATTCCCCGTTCTACTCAGTGTGTAGCCATACAAAGTGCACAGGGAAACTGAGACACACATATGGATCATAAAAATATTACCAACATTCCCATGTACATCACAGCATAACAGACATCTCTGGAGAAAAATCTTTGTTAAAAGTTCACCAACCCTTTGCCTTGGGAGTTCTGTTAAGCTCTCGAGCCTCCTTACCTGATGCTTCATAGGGAAATAAAATAAGAACATACATTCCTGGTGTTGCTATGGTTTAAAAAATAAACCCCAGCCCTTCCCCCAACCCTGTTGTATTTCTACAGGCAAAGCTGTCAATGGGGATCAGTGGAAGCTTTGATGGAGTTATATCTCCAAGGCAGAATTTTTTATAAAACCCTAACAGCCATGTGGAACTATTTATACTTAAGAAAAAGTGATTCTTCTGTTCTTGGAGCTGAATAGGTTAGAGGAGGGCTTTGAGTCAGGACTTCTGGGTTTTCTTCCCAGCTCTGGTAGGGGAATGGTGGGGAGTGGGTTAGAGGGGGCCTGGGAGTCAGGACACGAGGGTTCTATCCCTGGTGCTCGGGGGGAAGTGGGGTCTAGAGGTTGGAACAGAGGACGAAATGGAAATCTAGACTTCTGGGAGAGAAGAGACTAAGGCTTTTTAGAACAACAAGCTAGCATCAAGATGTGGCATGGAAAAGCTGTGATTGAAGAATGGGGTGGGAGAGGGGGAAGGAGGAGAAAAAGCAAATGACTAAGATTTTTTCCAAACTGGCTAGTTATTTTGGGGGTGCTCAGTCTGAGCCTGATTTTCAGAGGGCAAGCACTGAGCGCTTTTGGGGGAATCACTTTCCATGTAAGGGGGTCTCCCCCAATTTGACTCCCATAAAAACGGAAACACCCCTAATCACTCGCTGCTTTTGACAGTGATGGCCACTGAATCTTCAAAGTAACCGGCTAGAATCCCTGCTCTCTGCTAGCCAGGTCTTCCACCCACCCCCCACCCTCTCCTTAAGTCAGTTATTTGCTTCTTTGATTCACGCGGGGAAACCTTTTCTAAAACCAAAGGAAACCCAGATTGCTTTAGAGAAGTGACTGCTGTTAAAATGCCCTTTTTAAGTAATATTTTTTAGCCTTTTTTTTTTAGGGGAGGGCGGGTCTATTTTAATTCCGGGGATCTTTATAAACACAGAGCGGGGAAGTAAAGGGATTGGCAAGATTTCATCTTAGCAGGAAAGAGAGAGAACTTTTTCCCACAACTTCACAGGACATTATAACCCAGAGATCTTTCTCCCACAGCTTCAGGAGTTGTCATAACCCAAAGATCTCTCTCCTGCAGCTTTGTGAGTTGTCATAATGCAGAGATGTCTCTCCAACCGTTTCAAGCAACGTTACGAGGAGCTGAGAGAGACAATGCAGGAAATCTACTTGTGGCAGGATCAGGGCCTTCACACTATGTAGCTTTTAAGGGAGGGGTGTTTGAATTAATCTAATATTTTTCTGTAGGGCTGATTTTTTTAATTCTGTATCCATTTTTTTTTTTTAGTAATGCTATTTTTCTATCGGTGTCGGGAGCTTCCTGTAGTTAGATCTAAGAGGTGACAATAAATATTTGGAGCTAAAAGATGACATGTGTTTTTGTGGTCTGTGGTGTCCAGAAAAATCACAGCTGTGGGGAAGTGAGAGGTCTGTGGGTGTAGGGATTCTGTGCGGGTGAACTGAGCTCCTTAGAGGGTCACAGGAAGTGGAGGGTGAGGGTGGGAGGTCAGAGGTCTGTGTGAAGGATTTGAATCCCAGTGCCTGGATTGCTGCAGGGTAAGATGGGGATTTGAAGGAGCATTCTGTATCTCTCGGTCACGTTGGGTGGTGCTCTGATTCCTGGAAAAGATTAAAGGGAAACAAAGAAAATGATGGGGAGTCTTTAATATAGCTCAATTTCTGTAACCCCTGATTGCATCAGCATTAGGGGCAGAGTCTATTCTTCATGACTGGTGTAAATCCAGAGCGATCCCCCTGACATCTCTGGAGTCAGGGCTGCATTCTGGTTGTTCTTATTTGCAAATAGGCTTGAGCGTTCTGGTCTCTGTTCCTTTAAGATAAAAAAAAAAAATCTAGAGCCATGTTCAGATTGTGGATAACACACAGAGGTTTTGAACTATATTTTTAATGCAGGCTGCTACTGAGTTCCTCTCAATCCTGTAACAGTGGGTTTCTCACATATAAACACAGTAATTCAAAGGACTCGATTCTGATCTCTTACTAGAATAAATGCAGCATGACCCCAGTAAACCCGAAAGGATTACTGTGGATATAAACCACTATGACTGAGAGCAGAATCCAACCCTGACTCTATTCACATAAGTGAGGTCATTCTGGATTTACACCAAGGTCACTAAGATCAGAATCCAGCCCAGTGATTTTAAACTTATGTTTACATAGTATTTAGATTAGGGAAGGAGCATCTGCTGGCGAAACCAGCTGAGGGCAGAAACTTTTTCCCCCTTGTTATATTTCTCAGGGTACCATCTGGACTGATAAACAGCTGTGTCCCCTCAATTCTCCAGCCTGGGGTGCCTTTTACACTGCTTCACTAAGCTACCACTCCTTTTCTGCTCAGACACAGCCTCCAGCATGTAAGTTATTCCTAGTTATATTGTCTGAGGGTGTGTCTACACTACCCACCAGATCCGCGGGCAGTGATCGATCCAGCGGGGATCGATTTATCACGTCTAGTCTAGACGCGATAAATCGACCCCTGAGCACGCTCCCGTCGACTCCTGTACTCCAGCACCACGAGAGGTGCAGGCAGAGTCGATGGGGGAGTGGCAGCAGTCGACTCACCGCGGTGAAGAAACCTCGGTAAGTCGATCTAAGTACGTCGACTTCAGCTACGTTATTCACATAGCTGAAGTTGCATAACTTAGATCAACCTCCCCACCCCCCAGTGTAGACCAGGGACGAGTGCAATAGCCAGCCACTCTTTAATTACACTGCAGAACAACACCAGCAAATTCCTAGTCCCAGACTTTCCCCCAGAAATGTACGTCTTGTACTGCCCAGCCCTCTCCTGGACAATACAGGCTTGTATCAAGTCCGTCATTTTATTAATAGGAAATGATAGGCACAAATCCTCTTATCCCCAAATGGAGTTTCCCAAACACTTCAATCCAAGCAAAGTGGTTTAGATAAAACAAGTTTATTAACTACAGAAGATAAATTTTAAGTGAATATAAAAGAGTCAGAATTGGTTACAAGAAAATAAAAGTAAAATGCAACTAATGCCTAACTTAACCAGCTGTGTGAATTCAAAGCAAAGTCTCTCTCACCACGCTTTAGCAAGTCTTCCGGGCTGAATGTCTTTCAATCAGGATCCCTCCCCCAGTGCAAAGCTGTTTCTTTTGTTCTACAGATAGGGCCCTACCGAAGTCACCACCCATTTTGGTCAATTTCACAGTCAGAGGATTTTTAAAATAGTAAATTTCATGATTTCAGCTATTTAAATCTGCAATTTCATAGTGTTGTCATTGATGGGGTCCTGACCCAAAAAGGAGTTGTGGCGGGGGGGTCGCAAGGTTATTGTAGTGGGGGTTGTGGTACTGCTACCCTTACTTCTGCGCTGCTGCTGGCGGCGGCGCTGCCTTCAGAGCTGGGCAGCTGGAGAGCGGTGGCTGCTGGCCGGAAGCCCAGCTCAGAAGGCAGAGCCGCCGCCGCACAGTGCAGAAGTCCGAATAGCATGGTATGGTATTGCCACCCTTACTTCTGCGCTGCTGCCTGCAGAGCTGGGCCCTCAGTCAGCAGCCGCCACCCTCCAGCCGCCCAGCTCTGAAGGCAGCAGCGCAGAAGTAAGAGTGGCATGGTATGATATTGCCACCCTTACTTCTGCACTGCTGCTGGTGGGCGCTGCTCTGAAGGCAGCACAGAAGTACATAAGAACATAACATAAGAACATAAGAATGGCCGTACTGGGTCAGACCAAAGGTCCATCTAGCCCAGTATCCTGTCTACCGACAGTGGCCAATGCCAGGTGCCCCAGAGGGAGTGAACCTAACAGGTAATGATCAAGTGATCTCTCTCCTGTCATCCATCTCCACCCTTTGACAAACAGAGTCTAGGGACACCATTCCTTACCCATCGTGGCTAATAGCCATTAATGGACTTAACCTCCATGAATTTATCCAGTTCTCTTTTAAACGCTGTTATAGTCCTAGCCTTCACAACCTCCTCAGGTAAGGAGTTCCACAAGTTGACTGTGCGCTGTGTGAAGAAGAACTTCCTTTTATTTGTTTTAAACCTGCTGCCTATTAATTTCATTTGGTGACCCCTAGTTCTTGTATTATGGGAATAAGTAAATAACTTTTCCTTATCTACTTTCTCAACATCACTCATAATTTTATATACCTCTATCAT
>QXTE01000363.1:429163-554120 GCA_003942145.1 Platysternon megacephalum | reverse complement strand
GTTGTAGCTAAATTAGCCCCCATCATATTGTATGTATAGTTGGGGTTATTTTTTCCAATGTGCATTACTTTACATTTATCCACATTAAATTTCATTTGCCATTTTGTTGCCCAATCACTTAGTTTTGTGAGATCTTTTTGAAGTTCTTCACAGTCTGCTTTGGTCTTAACTATTTTGAGCAGTTTAGTATCATCTGCAAACTTTGCCACCTCACTTTTTACCCCTTTCTCCAGATCATTTATGAATAAGTTGAATAGGATTGGTCCTAGGACTGACCCTTGGGGAACACCATGACCCCCCTAAAATAACCTTGCTACATCCCCTCCCCCCCCAACCACCCTTTGGGTCAGAACCCCCAATTTGAGAAACACTGATTTCCCCCATGAAATCTGTATACTGTAGGGTAAAAGCACACACACAAAAACAGATTTCACGGAGGCAGACCAGAGTTCACGGTCTGACGTGTTTTTCATGGCCATGAATTTGGTAGGGCCCTATCTACAGGTGGTGTGGATGCCATGGGTAGAGAGAAAGGGAGGAATAATTTGGGGCATCTGCTTTCCCTTCTTATAGCTCCTTTCTCTTCTTTGATAAACATCTCCAGCTGAGGTTCAGGAGACAGAAAGTCTGTGTGGATGGGAACCCCCAGCAGTTTCTTTGTCAGGATGTAGATTTTCGCCCACATCCTCTTTCCTGCCAAAGAATGGCCACTTAACCAGGTGATGGTCCATTTGATTTTGTTGATAGCTGGCTGAAGCATCTGCTAGCTTTTTGTCTCTGGCAAACTGGTTTGTGACTGCTCTCCAGACTTGGAACATGGCTTAATAATATCATAGAGTAGACTCTTATAACTTTACATACAATGTTGCCACAGACATTGTACCAGGACAATAATGATCAGCAAATTATGAGTTTTCAAATGAGTTTTCACAAGGCATACATTGTACAAGTTTATCATAGTCTTATAAAAGCAGTGACCATAGGGAATAACGTAGCTGGAGTTGACATACTTAGATCAACTTACCGTGGTGTCTTCACCGCGGTGAGTCAACTGCTGCCACTCCCCCATTGACTCTGCTGCGCCTCTCGCGGCGCTGGAGTACAGGAGTCGACGGGAGAGGGCTCGGGGGTCAATTTATCGCGTCTAGACTAGACGTGATAAATCGATCCCCGCTGGATCGATTGCTGCCCGCCGATCCGGCGGGTAGTGTAGACATACCCTAAATGGCTAAAGCTTAGAACTCCTGGGTTCTGATCTCACCTCTGTGAGGTGAGTGGAGTCTAGTGGACAGAGCAGTGGGGTCTTAAAGTCAGGACCCCCTGGTGCTAGCCTGCCCTGTGGGAGAAGAGTAAAGTCTAGTTAGTTACAGTGGGGCAGGGCTAGGAGTTAGAACTCCTGGGTTTTATCCTGCCTCTGGGAAAGGAGTGGGGTATAATGGGGTAGAGCAGAGGGGTGGGAGTCAGGACTCCTGGGTTCCACAGCCAGATCTCTTCAGACAAGTAACTTAATTCTTCTGTGCTTCATTTAGGAAAGAGGGATGGAAGGAACTGAAGAAAAATAATTTCCTGCTGACTGGAGATTTTAGTGTTGATATAATAGAGAAATTCAACTCCAGCTTCCCAGAGCAGAGCCGGTGCTGCCTTATGTGGGGCTGTAATAGTGCCAGGACCTTCCAGTCCGAGCTCCCAACACCTGGGTCACAGCCCAAGTTCCCCTGGCACCCATGTGTTCCCAGGGATGAGTTCCAACCGATAGCCCCAGAGAAATTGCCCCGGTTGAGCGGTGAGTAGGGGCGCCAGGCGCAGAGGAGAAGCAGTGAGAGGTGGCTCCGGGGAGCAGAGCCATAACTAGGCATTTTGGTGCCCAGGGCAAGCAAGCATATTTGCACCCGTATGATTTTTTTCGTCATTTTTCCAACCCCATCTTTCTGCCCCTGCGGTTTTCCACCCTGGACAGCTGCCCTGCTCACCCCACCCTGGTTACAGCTCTGCAACTCTGCCACTTGTCTCCTATGTGATTGTGGGCTGATCATATGCTTTTGTGCCTCAGTTTCCCCTTATTAAAAAAAGCGGGATAATGATACTGCAGAGTGGTGGGAGGTAGAATTCAGTGGGTGAAATGAAAGGCATTAGAAGAGCACAAACTAGAGCAGTTCATCCCTCCAGAATGTGTACATGGAAAAAACGGGAAGCTTCCCCCGTAAATCAGAGATCACAAGTTAGGAGCCCTTACAGAAAGAAATATTGCCATGCTCTGCAATAATGATCTCTAGGGCTAGAGTATACAATGGAGTCACTACAGCATCTGGGACCCGTTCTGTAGTCTCTATTTTATAAAGATTTCAAATATGCCTCTCTGGAACTTAATCCTCCCCACCACTAAAATCCATGCCCACGTGTGGCTTCCACAGAGAGAGAATCCTGCCTGCTAACACATGTCCCAGGGAATGGGATCCCCTCCTACTCCATCAGTAATCTGCCTGTCCCTCCCTAGCCCATAGGAGCTGTACTAAACTGCTCTCTTCTGGGAGGCATTCCCGCACTCATATCCAGCAGGCCTAAAAACCTCTTCCATCAGGCCAGATCTGAGCAGTGTTTTACTTCCAGCAAAGAAAGTGCAAGTTTTATGGTGAAAGCAATTTCCCTGTGACCTGATTAACAACAAACCAAGGCCCACAGCTGGGGAGGAGAACAGAGCTTAATTGACTCTGAGTTTTGAAGTGGGATCTTAATAACCAGGTTCAAATTAGCCAGCATCACCTTTTCATCCTGGGGAATTGAAATGAAATGTGATTCTCTACAGCAGACTATGGCTAGTCCAGCTCCCACCACACACCCAGCCCTTTTAAAACATGTCTCAGATAAAGTAGGCATCTTCTTTCACAGGCTCTATTATTTTCCTCGTTGTATTGTCTGAAGTACGTATTTTAAAGCCCCGCACCCCTATCAAAGCCACCTGTGTTTTACCAGCAAATCAAGAGGACGACGAAATCTGGGGGGAAAGGAACCAAAAAGAACGACTTCGAACTGTTTTGCTTTTCTAATTAAATTATAAAGCCAGGTCCCCACCGTGTCAAAATGTCAAAAGAGCAAGACCCGATTGTCCATCAGCAAAGGCGCAGGCCTGCGGGATAGGAACCGTGAGTGGAAACAGTGACACCCAAAGAGTAGTAATAATTAGTACCTGGCATTTCCCATGGCAGAATTCTGCAGTAACGGTGCAAAGCGCAGCAAGAGCATTGATAGCAACTAAGGTCTACTGGGCTGGGCACAAGTCTCGGAATCAGACCTGCCTCCTTGGCCTAATCACTGCAGCAAATCACTCTGCCTGGTCAATTTCCCCAGCTATAAAACGGTGATAAGGGTGCTACTTCCTTTTTGTGAAGTACTTTGGGTGGGACCACAGGAGCTGACTTTGTGCTTTCCTGGAGGGTGCTCGACCCCCACTCTGCCCCAGACCCCACTCCCACTCAACCCCTTCCCCCAAGCCCCCACCTCTTCCTGTCCCTGCTCCTCCCCCTAACACATGCACGCCCCCCCCTCGCCCCTCCCTCTCCCCCCCGCGCCTCCTGCACGCCGCGAAACAGCTGATCTGCGGCAGGCAGGAGGTGCTGATTGGCGGGGCCTGCCAGCAGGCGGGAGGCACTGGGGGGAGGGAGAGGAACTGATAGAGGGGCTGCCAGTGGGTGCTGAGCACCCACCATTTTTTTCCCAGGGGTGCTCCAGCCCCGAAGCACCCACGGAATTGGCGCCTCTGGGTGGGACACATGAAGGGACTGAGGCGTTGCAATGCTGAGTGTCACAGCACCTAGAAAATCACAGGAACACACCATGATGCACAAAGCTGAGGTAAGCCCCTAAGCTCCCTGTGCAATGCATGAGGAGAGAGAAGTGCCTAAGAATGCCGCCCAGAAAAGCCAGCACTGCTGCTCCCTAGGCAATGGGAGAGAGGCCAACAACAGGCATGTGTGAAAGCCCTGCCCCGTTTCTCAGAGATAGGCGCCTATATCCAAGCTGCATTGAGGCCCCTATGTCAGCTTAGCGAGCCCCAAACAGGAACTCGCCACTTGGAATCAGACAGCTTAGGGCGATCCTGCTTTGTGGATCCCACCCTGGAGAGCTAGACAATGCGATCTAACAGCTGTGTTGTCATAAGCTGACATGCTTTGGATGGATGCTGCAGAACAATTTAACACAGCTCTTAACGTCCCCAGCGCGCTCTCTCGGGGAAACGCTGGAAGCCCTATTGCTTGGGACGTTTAAAACGGGCCTGGACCAAATCCTAATAAATGCGCAAGTGGGCACAATCCTGCGTTGCTGCAAGAGTTTGGGAGGCTGCTCTATTCTGTTCCTTAAACACAGGGCTGAAAACGGGGCTTTGCTGCCATGAACCAAAAATAGGGGAAGAACCACAATAAAATGAACTACATTGGTAAAAAAAAATAGGGTGGCAACAGCAGACGTTAACATTAAGAGGCATAAATTAACCATTGGATACCTCTTGAAAAGGATGAGGTAATTGTTTACAGTTTAATAGTTTGGTAATCGGGTAGGAGACAGCAGTTTCAGTTCAGCCTAGGTTGGCAGGCAGACAAGTGTAGACTGGGGCCAGGTAAAGATCACTCCAACCCTGCAGGGAGGGGTCAGGCAGGCAGGCTCAGTCCAAAACTAGGTACGGGTCACCAGACCATAATGCTAAACAGACCATAATACTAAGTCTTGTTATGGAACAGCTTTGATTGACAGCCAAATTTAGCTGTCGTGATAGGACTATAAGTGTGGACCAATCAGAGAGGGTTTAAAGGTGATTGGAGGATAGAATATGCTCGTGACACCCTGACACGCCAATATTCACCACTGTCATGTAATTCGGATACGTTTGGTATAAAGTATGTCTTGTGGGGTATCGTCCTAAAAGTCTTGATCTGCTAGACATTAATATCTCATTGGATTGTATGTGCTATCACCGCATGCAAAGTTATGAAGTTTGGCTATGTGTGTGTTACTGAAACATGTTGTGAGGTTAAAAACACCCACAAGCCGCCTTTCAGGTACAACAATAGCAAGGCCAAACAATGTTAATGGCTCATTGAGGAAATGCACACAAGCACAAGGATTACCCCAGGCACTACGTACAATAGAAACCTCTCAGAGATAGCACTACACAATGGAAACTGTTTGACCCAAGTCACAGCAAAAGAGCTTTCCAGCAAGTGGGAAGAAGATATAAAAGTAGGACAATGACATCCTGGGTGGACCTCACCCCCCTACAACAACACACCTGGAAACACCTGAGAGGCAAGGACTGAACTGTGGGAAGTGATGGTCCCAGGCTAGAAGGATCTTTAGCCTGTGTATGAAAACCTGGGCAACCCAAGGCAACTTGTGCCTTAAGACTCTGCCAGCCTGTTTATCACTCAGGGTGAGAATTTGCTAATTTATATCCTACCTATCTAGTGTGTTAAACTCAGATTGCGTTTTTTGTTTATTTACTAAGGGAATCTGCTTTGATCTTTTGCTATCACTTATAATCACTTATAATCTATCCTTTGTAGTTAATAAACTTGTTTTTGTTTCTCTCAACCAGTTTGCGAAATTCATTACTGGGGGCAAAAAGCTGTGCAGATCTTCCTCTACATTGAGGGAGAGAGGGAATTTCATGAGCTTACGCTGTACAGTTTTCTGTGCAGCGCAAGACAATACCATTTGCCCACCTGAGCGCTGGGCAATCCCCTAGCGGAGTTCTCCCACACAGAGCTGATTTCAGTGTCTGTGTCTTTCTGCAGCTGGGCATGTCCCTACCTGTGTGTGTGCTGGAGGAGGCTTGAGGCCCTGGCTCAGCAGGACAGGGTGAGGGAGCCCAGGAACGGGTGGGCTCAGTGGTACCCCAATACATCCGGTGGCACCCCAGAGAGGGGGGGCAACCCGTCACAATTCTAATGGCAGGAAACAAGCCAATCTGAAAAGGTCTAGTGACTGATCAAACTGAATAAAAGACAGACAGTCAGCAGACAAAAGGAACGGTCAAGACAGAGAGCCAGGAAAAGATCAGAAGAAAGAAACCTAAAAGAGTGAAGATCAGCAAAGAAGAGGTCCTGAAAGAAGAAGTAGTAGCCGCAGCAGCTGCAGTGACAGAACAGAAGGAACCTTAGACGGAGCAGAGGAAGAGAAGACTACGGAGAGTAAACATGCTAGCTATAGTGTGAAATATAGATAGAAACAGGATTAATGAGTACGAGTCTGTATGTTTGGGTTAATAAATATGTGTTTGTGTTTTGAATGATACCGTCAAGGCTGATTCCCCACTCTGGCACTTCGAGTGCAGAAGGTGGGGACCTGCAGGGATTCAAAAAATTAATACTGGTCACTCCAGGCTTGTATTAAACTCCCAAAGTTACAGCTTCTCTCCGACCTTGGCTTGGTAAATGCTGCCACCACCCAAATGCAAAAAAAAGCCCTTGGACCCAGGAAGGAGCACTTGGGAATTCCTCCCTGTGGGATACGCTGAAGCCCTTTCACCTCCCCTCTGGGGAAGAGCTGAAAAAGAAAACAAAGAAAATTAGCTGTTGCTACCAGCTAATCAAACAACAGGCACAAACCTCTTAGGACACCAAAAATCCAATCCTGTTCTTTAAAAAGGTAAATTTTATTAAAAACAAAAAAAGAAAATACATCTGGAACTTAGGCTTTTGCTAGATTTAAAAAGAGCAATTCCAAAAATTAAGCACCCAAAATAGCTTTCTTGGGGTTTCAGCTTAAAGGTTACAAACAAACAAAAGCATCTGGGATTAGCACAGAGGAGATTCACAAGCCAAAATAAAGAAATAAACCTGATCGCGTCTATCTAAACATTCCCTGTCCCAATAAATCTTTCTAGGTATGGAAAATGATTTTTTTCATACCTGGTTCAAACTTACACAGCACTCCTGCTGCCCCGGTCTCTTCAGCCCAGAGAGAGCAACCGAGAGACAAAGGGAAAGCTTTTTTCCCATCTTAAAAAGTTCTAGCCTTCCCATTGGCTCGTTTGGTCAGGTGCCCACTCTCTTTTCTTCACCTGGGAGACTTTTTTAACCCTTTACAGAAGCAAGCAGAGAACAGCTACCAAGAGGGATTTTACAGCTAACTGTCTGGCTGGGTGTCCATAAAAGGGAGCTACCCCCCCCCCCCCACACACACACACACACATACACACACACTTCATTTATCACAGATACATTGTTCTATTTGTATAAAGTTTACGATTGCTGTCAGTGACAGCAGGCGACTAATCACTGTATGCAGAACGCAGCTGCTTAGTATTGCTCTACCTATAATTTAATTGTTCAGTCAGCGAGTTATGCGATGAGCAACAGTCAGGTCCTGTCAAAAGCAGCTGTACCAGGCCCATGCGTCAGGCTCTCTCTTTCTACTACACAGGTACTTTTAACCTGTACCCAAGGATTGTGCTGAGGGACTTATATTTGGTTTGATTTATGGTTAGATTAAGTGTATCAGGGAAGATTGGTTACACTAAATAAAGAAAATACTTTGTTTTGGAAGAATACTGCCTGGTTGTCAATCAGTTATATCAGAGGGGTTGTATCTGTGTCCTCCCAAGGATAACAGGTCTAAACTGTACTGGGAAGTTTTTCCTAAAAGTGTTTCCTGCAAAACCCTGGCAATTTCTCTAGGGCAGGTATGACGGGTTGGATCACAGAAACCCCCTTGGGGCTGCCAACTGATGTGCCAAGACTACTTTTGCCCCTGCCTTTTCTGCCAGCTTGGGACTCCAGAACCCTGCCTGGTTGTGCCAGACACGCTTGCTGGCTACAAACACAGACCCAGGTCTGAACCACGTCCCACAAACTGCAGGCTTAAAAAGTGTGCCTGTCTTTAACACTCAGATGCCCAACCCCCAATGGGGTCCAAACCCCAAATAAATCCGTTTTACCCTGTATAAAGCTTACACAGGGTAAACTCATAAATTGTTCGCCCTCTATAACACTGATAGAGAGATATACACAGCTGTTTGCCCCCCTAGGTATTAATACATACTCTGGGTTAATTAATAAGTAAAAAGTGATTTTATTAAATACAAAAAGTAGGATTTAAGTGGTTCCAAGTGATGACAGACAGAACAAAGTGAATTACCAAGCAAAATAAAATAAAACACGCAAGTCTATGCCTAATACAGTAAGAAAACTGAATACAGATAAAACCTCATGCTCAGAGGTGTTCCAGTAAGCTTCCTTTTACAGACTAGTCTCCTTCTAGTCTGGGTCCAGCAATCACTCACACCCCATGTAGTTACTGTCTTTTGTCCCAGTTTCTTTCAGGTATCCTTTGGGGTGAAGGGGCTCTCTCTTGAGCCAGCTGAAGACAAAATGGAGCTGTCTCCCAGGGGCTTAAATAGACTTTCTCTTGTGGGTGGACACCCCTCCCTCCTCCTGTGTAGAATCCAGCTACAAATGGAGTTTTGGGTCACATGGGGAAGTCACATGTCCATGCATGACTGAGTTCCTTACCAGCCAAGCCACATTCCTGGGAAAGCTCAGATGTGGATTGGCGTCTCCAAGTCACTGTTGGCTTAAGTGTTTCTTGATTGGATACTTACTGAGAATAGTCTTTCCTCAGGAAGTCGACCAACTGCTTCACTGAGGCTATTTAAAATTAAACAAGTACATAGCCAATATTCATAACTTAGAATACAAAAATGATACATGCATACAAATAGGATGAATGTATTCAGTAGATCATAACCTTTGCAGAGATATTGTTACATGGCATATGTAGCATAAAACATATTCCAGTCATGTAATATTTACATTCATAAGCATATTTCCATAAAGCATTATGGGGTGCAACGTCACAGCAGGCCCCCTTTTACCTTACAAAAACAGATAAATGAGTCAGTTGAAGGGAACCTCTGGTAAACCCAGGAAGGGGTAATAGGTGAGCTATTGTGGGGGTACCCTGCATCTGTTTTTGGAGGTAACAGCGTTGGCAGGGAGAAGGACTGGATGGTCTAACTAGTCTTTGTAATCTCCAGGGTCTGATTTACAAACATTGACTAATGAATCCACAATTGTCTAGTGTGAGTGGAGAAGGGACTGGGGTTTGAGGGACACCACCCTAGTGCAGACTCGTTTATTCAGATGCCCGGGTGCTGCAGGAGTAGGCAGTGTGGCTGAATAGAGGGGGCATTGTCCCGGGAGACAGGAGTGGGGAACTCAGTTCAGTGAACTCCGCCGCTGACCCGCCATGTAATCTTGGGCAAATCCCTTAAACGCTCCGTGCTTCCATTTCCTCATCTGTAATGACACGTATGCACGTTAGTAATGTGCTTTGAAATCATTCAGTGACAGGTGTGATGTATGTGCTGAGTATTTATAGGTAGATAAAAAAGACCGGGGCCCTACCAAGGAGCTTACAACATCAGCCTAACTCAGTAGCACAATAAAGATGCCAATGGGGGATGGCCTAGGGAGGAGGAGGACAGCAAGAGGCTGACAGAGAACAAACCATGCTTGTTGCACTTACTTCCTGCTAATTACATCTATTGCCCTAGATCTCTGTTAGCCTGGGTGTGCTTGACAGGTTAATGCACAGCAGCCCTGCAGCACAGTTTGTGGAAAAGTACAAGCAACAAGATGGAGTCCAGTATCACATGATCTAGTCACATGTCCTAACATGCTTCGATGAGTCCTAGCAGCCATTACTCATACCCTGACTGAAGCGTCCACAGGGCAGATGGTCAGGTGAGGATAAGCTTTTCCCATGGCCCATTGTTTTCATTGATGGGCCATTAACTTAAATAGATCATTCACAATGTGCTGGCTAGGCTGGATGTAAATTACTTTGTGGGTGTTACCCAGGAGCAAACACATTTGAAATACAGATGCATCGTCAATATTCATAACTCCAGATACAAAAATGATACATGCCTACAAATAGGATAATCATATTCAGCAAACCATAACTTTTCCATTGACACCTCACATGACATATTTTGTACAAGATGCATCATAATTATGTCATACTCATATCACTATGGTGAATATGGGGTGCAGAGTGTCACACTCTCCATTAACTTCATGCAGCTACATGCCTATTATTCAGTGCCCAGCTCATGAAGTTGAGACACTGTGGTGAAAAAACTTGCACACGGTCATGCATTATCTTCAACAGAAACATGCAGTCTTGACTGTTGTTCAAGCACTCTTCCCTGCTGCGATGGAGCTAAAATGGACTGTACCAGAATCTAAAGGTATCCTGATTCCATGCTTAGGAGGTCTACACCCATCAATGAACTTCCTAAAAGTGCTGGGGCAGCATACGCAGGATTCTGGATTGCCGAGTGTGTGGCCTGAAAGTGGAATTTTAGGTAGACAAGTGATAGAGCGTGTAAGTGCTGTTAAAAATCATGCAACCACCAGTCATGCTCACAAGATCACGCTACAGGCAATGTGGCAACTGTTATTACCACAACTTCTAAGCTATCTTCAGCAAGATGACAAGAGACTCAAAGAAAAGCTCCTGGATTTTGCAAAATCTGGTGTTGTGGATGACAAGAACCTAGTGTCTATGCTATCATCAGCAAGTTTCTCTGACCAAATGGCATCATTTGTGCTGAGCAAAAAGGGCAACCATCCATCCCAATATCCAGTACTGGTGGCCTGAGTGGTTCTGTAGCACCCTGCCATCCATCTCTCCCTCCTCCAGGCTCCACAGCTGCACTCACAACAGATCAGTCTTGCCGACCCTTCCAGACAGGTTTTATTTATTTTCCAAGAGACAACAAACCAAAAGGAGAAGAACAGCATAAGGCAATTTTGCTGCTGGCCTTAGTCTCTGCTCTCGGGGTCTTTCCTCCAAGGTTATTGCCAAACTCTCTGTCTCTAGCCGTCCTTGCTGCTCCTTCCTTTCTCTGCAACTCCTGCAACTCTCTCAGCCACTTCCTCTTCTGCTCCTTGTTGATCAGTAAGAGAATCAGCTGATCCCTGTTCAGGTGGGCCTTCTTAGCTGCTAGGGTTGGCTGAGCTCAGGCCTCCAGTCCTTAAAATGCCAAGCCACCCCATTACAGGGCTATTTACAGGGAGAGGCCATAATCAAAAACCTAGTCCTTTTCTACATCACCTCCCTCCCTCTCTTCTTTACCAGTACAGCTAGCACCATGTGTGTTTCTTTATCCCATTCCATTCTTCTTACATATTGCTCTCTCTGCATGGAACATCCTCACCACGCAAGTTCCCCAATGCACAACCCTTTCTTTATTATTATTAATAATAATAATAATAATAATAATAATAAATAAATGACTATTAATGAAAAGAAAGAGAGAAAGAAAGAAATTCCTAGTCCTTACACATCATGCTTTCTTTGTCCGTCTTCCTTTGATCAGAAGGTCTTTGTATTAGGGAGAGTCTTTACTTTTTCTGTCTTGTAAAGCACACACTATTGACAGACAAACAATAGATTTGTCACAAACAAACAAAAACCCTTTGTCATAAAGGTTGGTCCCATCATTAAAGTAAGCCATAAAAATTAGGAAATACACAAAGGATTAAAAGGTTTCAAAGTCAAGCACTCTCAAGTTAGGAAATACCAGAATGAGCATTGCTCAAGCAACATTAACTCTGCAATAAATGAGGCAGGGATCCTAGAGCCTACAGACTCCTTCAATACACAGCCCCAGAGCAGAAAATCCTGTGCACTGAATAAATAAATAATATGGGATCATGTAATTAAAGTCTGCATCATCATGCAAATGCACAAAAGGACTGAATTAAGGGTGCCAGGGCAACACTTATTTGGACATTTGCTAACCTGAGAATGCTAAACTTTGTAACCTTTTAATCCTTTTTAAAACCTTGACTTTGTATTTCCTAATTATTTTATGGTTTAGTTTATTGATGAAAGGAAACTTAAGTAACGTTAAATGAAGGTTTTTTTGTTTGTTAATTTCCTTAGTTTTTTTTAATAGAAAGAAAATCTATTCTATATGTGCTGTTTAAACAATTAAGCTCTTACTCATCTGTTGTTTTCAGTATATATTTTATTGCCATTGTTATCTTTGTGAAGGTCCCTTTTTCACCACTCAGTGCTGAGCTGATCACAGTATTGAAAGTAATTAAATTAAACTGTATTAAAACAAAACTCATTTTATGCAATTTCAGTTTCAGTAAAAGTTCTAAGCTATAACCCTCAATTTGTAAGAAGCAGATAAACAATATCCAAGAAAAAGAGCTGGAATTTTGCATCTTATTTTCACCTAGCCCTTACTAAGGAAAGTAGCAAACAACTGCCCTTTGAAAAGAAACACTGTACCGTATCACAGTACAAACCCAAATGAGCACAGCAGGAGGCTATCCTGCTTATCCAAATCTGGTCCTGTTTCATTACAAACTTCCTATCTGTGATGATGTTCTGGTAATAAGGGGGCAATCAGTTGTCAAAGGTAGCTGTTGCCATGGCAGCCAGGGGGCTAGTCATTCTCCCCAAGTATGAAAATGAACTGGAGGGAGGAAGTGCTGAGTGGTGGATTATCTCTGATGTCACAATGCTACTGCTCAGGCAGCACCAGTGGGCAGCAACTGTCTGGATGGGGGGGAAATAGGCTTTCCCAATGCCCCTGTTTCCCCAAATCTCCTAAAGAAACCAACAACATAACACCAAATACACATTAGTGATTGTTCCACACACATGACAATTAGTAGCTGAAATTTGATTCAAATTCCCCATGGCATGTTTAGAAACAAGTGTTCCAAAAAAGGGAGAGACCTTGTAAAACAGAAAATTTTGATGCTCTGGTGTATTTGTGGTTGTGTTAAAATTGAATACTGTGACTTTAAATTTTGGGCATGTTTCCTGGACCTGCTGGCATGCTAGGGAGCTCAGTAGGGCAGCACACAATCGGGGCTTAGCAGCAGTCAGTCAGCAGGTACCCAGTGAGTTGTGCCTCTCTGTTATAGGCAGTAGCCTACGTTCTCTCCCTCTGATTTTTGGGTTCTTACGTGTTATTGTTCTGGCTCTTAAGAAACAAATTAGCAAGACATTGCGAACTTCCAGCAAGAGTATTTTATATTTTCTCTAACTTCTCTGCTTGTGTGCCACAAAACATAAAAGACACAATCTCATAAAAAATGAAATAAAATTCAGAAGCCAAAAGTCCTTTTAAAACAAAAAAATTGAAAGTTTTCCATCAGAACATTTTTTTTCAGCTGGAAAATGTTGATTCCTTGAAATTGACACATTCCTTGGGAACATGCCCATCTCAATGACATTTTGTTTGAAGGAAGTGAAGTGTTTCCATAAGATCAACCTTCTCAGAATGAAATGGTTCAACCAGCTTTAATCGGTTTCCATACCAGAGTTCAATCATTGCTCTTCGCTATGGCACCATTGTATGGTGCATTCATTCAATTTCACACAATTAATGAGGATGTGGTTTATAAAACTGAACAATATCTACCCCTTTAGTTTGTTAAACTATTTCCCCGGTACCCCCCTACCCCTTAATTTCTTGCGTATTGAACCTGGTGTTGTGATACCTCCTGCTGTTATATTTTTTCTATTGTTCAATAAATTAATAAATCAATGCACAGATTCATAGATTTTAAGACCAGAAGGGACCATTACATCATCCAATGTGACCTCCTGTATAACGCAGGCATCCCAGTCCAGCATAACCATGGGCAGCATGAAGAGCCAGGCGTGCCCAGGAGCAGGGCCGGCTCCAGGCACCAGCTGAACAAGCAGGTGCTTGGGGCGGCCACTCGGGAGAGGGGCGGCACGTCCAGCTATTCGGCGGCAATTCGGCGGAGGGTCCCTCACTCCCGCTCGGAGCGAAGGACCTCCCGCCGAATTGCCGCCGCAGATCGCAATCGCGGCTTTTTTTGTTTGTTTGTTTGTTTTTTTTGTTTTTGCTGCCTGGGGCAGCAAAAACCCTGGAGCCGGCGCTGCCCAGGAGCCAGGGTGCAGAAGCAGGAGACCTGCAGGTTGCCCAGCACCATGCGGGAGGTATCAGACACCTGCTCCCTGCCAGGCGCAGCTGTGACCCCCCAAATCCTGGGCTGTGGGTGCACATTGACACCGAGGCCTTAGGGTGACCTCCAGGGCTGAGGGGAAGTGGGGTGGGGGAACCTTCCACCCCCTGCCTGAGGTAGTGGGGAACCCCAGAGAGGATTAGTTAGGCATCATTGATCCCAGTCTTCTACATTCTTATGGGAATGCTTAAATTTACTCATGTGAGTAATCTCATTGACTTCATTGGGACTCTTCATATGAGTAAAGTTAAGCATGTAAATCAGTGTTTGTAGGATTAGGTCCTTAGTCTGAATAATGTCCACCTGACTCTGATCATTCCAGGACCGAGTGAGGACGATAACTATCATTCCTCATAGAATCGTAGGACTGAACGGAACCTCAAGAGGTCATCTAGTCCAGTCACCTGCACTCATGGCAGGACCAAGCACCAACTAGACCATCCCTAGCAGGGATGGGAGATTACACCCAAGACTTCTTTTCTGGGTCCTGAGAAGTCTAGAGAAGAAGTCAGTGAAAACCCTGGAAAGCCTGGCCAGAGACTGGAAATCCAGGCTGGTTACTGCAACTCTCCATCCCTTCCCTCCCATTGTTTTCTGGATAAATTGTACTTTCAACACTGAGGACTTTGTAAGTTATGGCCAAATAATGTACTGTCCTGGCTAAGATGCCATGCATTCAGGGGCGGCTCTATGTTTTTTGCCGCCCCAAGCACGGCAGTCAGGCGGCCTTCGGCGGCACGCCTGCGGGCGGTCCGCTGATCACGCGGATTCGGCAGCGTTTCTGCGGGTGATCTGCCAGTCCCACGCCTTCGGCGTACCCGCCGCCAAATTGCCACCGAAGCCGCAGGACCGGCAGACCTCCCACAGGCATGCCACCAAAGGCTGCCTGACTGCCGCCCTCGCAGCGACCGGCACGCCGCCCCCCGCAGCTTGCCGCCCCAGGCACGCGCTTGCTGCACTGGAGCCTGGAGCTGCCCCTGCATGCATTGCTGTGTGTGTGTCTGTGGGGTAGTGCAGACGCCATGACATTCGCACAGCCTCCTGTACCTTCCCCTCCCCTCCACCAGCCTCTGCTGGGCACTATCCCAAGTGGATGCAGAGCACTGGGGGAAAAGGTTTCTGAAAAGCCAACTTTGCTGTTTATCCAAGAGTTCAGAGTATGGGCTGTACGGCTTGTGCTGAAGCCCACGGTCTGTAGCAAGTTCACAAATAGAAATCAGTGCCCCTCTGTCCATTTCACCGCAGGCAGGCATGTTGCCTCAAAGGGGGGAAAAGGTAACCCTTAAAATAAATCTGGTGTGGTAGAGGGAAAGAAAATGGATACCCCTTTTACTCAGAAGTGCAGATACGACCCACTCTGGTATCTGATCACCCAGTGGACCAATACCCCAGGTATGGTGTGGTGTAAAATGAAGAGGAGACAGGCTATCGGGCTAGTGGAAAGCCGTCAAGGAGGAACTTTGAGGAGTCCAACGGATGAATGGTGATCTCCGTGGAAGAGAAGCCCTCTGGAGATGGAACAGCAGGATATGATAGGTGTTGAAGGTCTTCTCTGGTGTCTTCGGGATAGGTGTCACTCTCGTCGATATGGTCGGAACCACGATGAGACCCGTACTGCACCACGCACAGGCTGCCGCTCAGATGGACAGCAGCCTCATTCGCACAGGAGTCAGTCCTTTATTGATGTCAAGGCGGGGAAAAGTGGACTGTCCCAAATGGCAATGCCAAACAAGTCTGAGGTAAATCTGAGGTAATAGAACCTTCAGGGATTTTGGCGGGAAAACAGATGGAATGTCCGGAGCCCAAAGGTGGGAAAATCCAGTTCTAACCAGTTGGGGCTAGCTCTGAGTCAGTGCCCCTGAGGTAAACAAGGATTGAATCTTGAAGTCACATGTCACAGACTCCATTTTGTATTTCTTACTTTTAATTATCCCAACAGGCAGGTGGGGGTGAAGGGGTTCAAACACCGCTTGGATTAATGCTCTCCATCCTAGCTCAGGCTTTGGTTGGTTTCCTTCATTTCCCCCCAATCCTGGTAGTTTATTCTGGGAAGTTTCTCAGGCAGCATGAATTCTCAATGGCCTTTCAGGAGAAATGGGGTGCAAACCTGCGAGGGCCTCCATAACAGCCCCATTTTGACTAATTTAAAAACCCTCTGGCCTTGAAATTGACCAATGTTACCATTTCAGATGTTTCCATCTGACATTTCATGGTATTGTAACTGTGACGGGTTGGATCACAGAAACCCCCTTGGGAGCTGCCAGACTGATGTGCAAAGGCTACCTCTGTTCCTATTCTCCCCTGCCAGCTCAGTGGCTTCAGCTCCCTGTCTTGATGAAGCCAGACACACCCATCTGCTCCAGCACAGACTCAGGGTCTGAATCACCTGTCCCAAAGCTGCAGGTTTACCTGAAAACAGCTCACAGAAGTGTGCTTGCCTTTGCACTCAGATGCCCAATTCCCAATGGGGTCTAAACCCAAATAAATCCGTTTTACCCTGTATAAAGCTTATACAGGGTAAACTCATAAATTGTTCGCCCTCTATAACACTGATAGAGAGATATGCACAGCTGTTTGCTCCCCCAGGTATTAATACATACTCTGAGTTAATTAATAAGTAGAAAGTGATTTTATTAAATACAGATAGTAGGATTTAAGTGATTCCAAGTAGTAACAGACAGAACAAAGTAAGTTACCCAGCAAAATAAAATAAAATGCGCAAATCTATGTCTAATCAAACTGAATACAGATAATCTCACCCTCAGAGATGCTTCAGTAAGTTTTTTCTCAGACTGGACACCTTCCAGGCCTGGGCACAATTCTTTCCCCTGGTACAGCTCTTGTTCCAGCTCAGGTGATAGCTAGGGGATTCTTCATGATGGCTCCTCTCCCTCTCTGTTCTCTTCCACCCCTTTATATATCTTTTGCATAAGGCGGGAATCCTTTGTCCCTCTGGGTTCCCCCACCCCTCACTGGAAAAGCACCAGGTTAAAGATGGATTCCAGTTCAGGTGACATGATCACATGTCACTGCAAGGCTTCATTACTCACTTGCCAGCACACACACATACAGGAAGATCACAGGTAAATACAGCTATCTGCAGACAATGGCTCTGGTTAATGGGAGTCATCAAGATTCTAAACCACCATTAATGGCCCACACTTTGCATAATTACAATAGGCCTTTTGCATGAAGCATATTCCAGTTACATTATACTCACTTATCATGTTTTTATAAAACTATTCCAATTACATTATATTCACTTATCATGTTTTTACAAAATCATATAGACTGCACAACGTCACAGTAACCATGGAGGTCCCGCCAAAATGGGAGAATGGGGGAGTTCAGAGGTTGTTGTAGGGGGGGTCACAGCATTGCCACCCTCACTTCTGTGCTGCCTTCAGACCTAGGCTCTGAGGGCAGCAGCCAGCAACCTTTCTGAAGCTAGAGGAGGTTCCCAGATGTGGAGGTGGGTCCCTGTTGCTGGGAGCACCTCAGCTGGGGGCTCCTACATACTAATTCCTGGCAGATTAACACAAGGGCCTTGGTCCATTTGGGGGCATCCAGAAAAATGGACACCTGAGCCCCAGAAGGAACTGCAAGGGAAGCCCCAAGCCCCAGCTGCAGATGCTGGGCAGAAGCCCCGAACCCAGGCACCCAAACCTCCAGCAAAAATGGGGAGGGGCATGAAAGCCCTGAGACCAGCACCCCAGCCCTGGCTGCAGCCATGGGGGCCAGAAGCCCTGAGCCCAGGCACTCAGAGACATGGCTGGAGCAGGACCCTTGTCAGAAGCTGCCAGGGCCAAAGCCCTGAGCCCAACGCCAGGCTGCTGCAGTTCACTCGCTTCTGCACTGCCTCTGGAGGTGCATCTGATATCCCCATGGAGAGCAGCCGTGCAGGGGAAGTCCTGTCCCCAGCAGGGCCGGCTCTAGGTTTTTTGCTGCCCCAAGCAAAATAAATTTGGGCTCCCCCCCCCCCCGCACTTTTTTTTGGCTTTTACACATGTTTGCACTTTGCAGTTTTGTTTTGACTGCATTTTTTAAAAAAATGAAAACAGAGAATTTGTAGTTAGTGAAATAAAACAATTTCCTACTAGTGTAATTTTAACATTTAATTTTAACAAAAACACAATAACAAGCAATTTGAGTTCAACTATACACTGTAATGAAAAACTTTAGTGTCTTCCGGTTTCTCATAAATTAAAATAATTTATATGAACTGAATTTTTCTGGTTTTTATACTTGCGTAGTCTTTTAATAAGTCAGTGAAATCTACATTTTTTGCAAAAGTACTTTCAATTGAAATTAATGCCAATCCTGACATACGATTTTGAGACATGGTGGACCTCAAATAATTTTTTAGTAATTTCAATTTTGAGAAACTGCGCTCACCAGAAGCCACTGATACTGGTAATGTTAAAAGAATGCGTAACGCGAAACGGAAATGAGCGCGAATGGCGCCGATAGGGCAGCACAGTACACACACGTAATCCTGATTTGAGTGACCGTGTCACAACATGACATGATATTTTTCATGTCACACTCCTATTGCACTACTGTACTTGCCGTAGATAAGGCGCTAGTCATTGGGGCGAGAGAGCTCCCCACGAGCTCGGCTACACACTGGACCCAGCCCTGCTGGCGTTTTCCCAGCGTTGAGGCCGCCCAGCTGGGAGCCCGAGGGGCATTCAATGGAGAGAGCTCTGTGGCTGGAGGAGCCAAGGAAGAGGTGCTGGACTTGCTGGACAGATGCTGCCCCTCTCTGCCAGGTCGCTCACCCCCTGCAGGAGGGGAGGCAGAAGGAGCCTCCAGGCACTGGAGTGCTGTGAGGGGCTGGGGAGGGAGGCAGTAGCCTCTGGGGCTCCAGCAGGCAGAAGCTCCCCATGGGTCCTGGGGACCCTCCCGGGGACCCTCCCGCCTGGCCCACCTCTTACCTTGCTGCGGATCTGGCCTGAGGTGGAGTCATCTCTCGTCACCGCCGCTCCCAGGGCCAGGGGTTGGGGCTGCTGCTGGATCCCTGCCCTGCTCATCCTTGGGCTTCGCCTTGGCCCTGGCACGAGCTGGGCTCAGCCCGTGCTGCCGCTCCACTCCCCTCTCCCCTCCCCTCCCCTGGCAGGAGGCGGCGCAGAGAGGAGGAGGCAGAGGCGGGGCCAAGCCGAGGAGGAGCGGACCGCCCGGGGGTGGGCGCTGAGAGCAGCGGGAGCGGGTAGCGCGGCCCTGCCCCGGCTGCAGAGGACGGGCCGCTCCTCGGCTTGTTCACGCCGCTCTCCCGCGGGCAGCGGGAAGCGGCCACCCCCCCTCAGGCAGGCGCCGGTAGCACGGCCCTGCTGCGGCTTCCGGGGAACGGCCGCTCCTCGGCTTGTTCACGCCGCTCTTCCGCGGGCAGCGGCCCCCCCTTCCCCCCCTCAGGCGGGAGCCGGTAGCACAGCCCTGCCCCGGCTGCAGAGGACGGGCTGCTCCTCGGCTTGTTCACGCCGCTCTCCCGCGGGCAGCGGGAAGCGGCCACCCCTCCCCAGGCAGGCGCCGGTAGCACGGCCCTGCCGCAGCTTCCGGGGAACGGCCGCTCCTCGGCTTGTTCGCGCAGCTCTCCTGCGGGCAGCAGCCACTTCCCCCCCAGGCGGGAGCATTTTGCCGCCCCATACATTTTGCCGCCCTAGGCACCAGCTTGTTTAGCTGGTGCCTAGAGCCGCCCCTGGTCCCCAGCCCAGCGGACTAACAGCTAGGAGGCCCCTACTGGGGGGCTCCTGGCTGGGGGGCTCCCAGCAGGACAGGGAGATTGGATTTCACGGGGCAGGGCTAATTGACGATAGGTGACACGTTGTTCACTGCCGTGACATTGGTAGGGCCCTAGCTATAGAAGAAGATCGAGAGGTGACTTGGTTACGGTGTAGAAGTCCCTTCATAGAGAGGAAATAATGAATACCAAAGTGCTCTTCGATCTAGCCAAGAAAGGCACAACAAGAACCAACGGCTGTCAGCTGAAGCCAGAGAAATTCAAAGGAGAAGTAAGGCACAAATTTTTGACAGTGAGGGAGAATAACCATTGGAACAAATTACCCAGGGAAGAGGTGGATTCTGTTTCCTGGTGGTGTCCTCACATCACAACTGGTTGTCATTCTGGAACAGGGCCGTCCCTACCCATACGCAAAGTACGCAGCTGCGTAGGGCACCAGGAAATTTGCGTGCTCCGGCCCTTACCCCGCCTCTTCCCCATGGCCCCCGCCCCTGCTCCGCCCCAGCCCCGCCCCCACACTCCTGAGGACTGCAGCAGGGCCGGGCCTGCACTCACCAGCGGCAGGAAGTGCAGCGACCTGGCCCCAGCCGCGCCGCCGGTGAGTACTAGGGGGTGGTTCCCCCCTGTCCCTTAAGCCAGCCCTCCCCCCCCCGCGGAGGCCTGGGCCCCCCCCCCACACCCGTGGGGGGGCTGCGTAGGGCCCCAGAATAGCTAGGGACGGCCCTGTTCTGGAAGGTGCCATTTAGTGAATTACAAGCTAATGTGGTGGTAAGTGTGTGAAATTTCATAGCCCGTGAAATAGGCCGGATTAGGAGATCGAATTGTTTCACAACCGATGCCTGTATGAAAAACTCCGTGTGGGGTGAGGAACAGACTCTGCTGTTTTACTGGGTAGCCTGCTTGCTCCCCAGAATCAATAATGAGCAAGTGGGGTGATCCAGGGTGCAGCTCAAACATCCAACGGGGCTGGCCAGGGGCAGACGTCAGGCCTGCAAGGGAAAGGTGGGTGTGGCAGTGACTTCACAGAGCTCCCTTGACAACAGCCAGGCAGGACAGGGATGTGGGGCAGGGGGAACCTCGGAGACCCCTGTAGCCTTGCTGCAGCAAGCCTCCATCTCGCGGTCTCTCGGTGAGGATCAAGAGAGCATTGGTGTGGAGGAGATTCTTTGGGAGTGTTTTCATTTCTCTGTGGATTTTGTTGAAAGAACTCAACATCTGTGTAGAAGGTAAGAAAAAATATAGGCTATATGTACAAGATGGGGGAGTCGATCCTGGGAAGCAGTGACCCTGAAAAAGACTTGGGGTCATGGGGGATAATCAGCTGACCATGAGTTCCCATCCTCTTGTTTTCACAGCCACTTTCAATCTCCTGGTTTCTACCCCCTGCCCTGCTGGCAGGGCATTGTGCAGCACCCTTTCCAGCCCACCTAGGTGCAGGAGATCAAGGAGGAGGGCAAGGGACCAACCATCGGTGAGCATCTGCCACCCAGCTCTACCCCATCTACAGCAAGTGAGTGGCATGTGAGCATTTCCTCAGAGGCTTCCCTGTTCTGCTTGGGGAGGGGAAGAAATGGGGGGAATCTCCCCTTAATGAGACTAGATTTCCTAACACAGACCCCTGCAGCCCTTCGCTCAGCTGGGGCAGCTTGTTTCTTGCAGGGTGTTCTCCGGAGCCATCCCCAGTGTGGTGGGAATGGCCCAGCTATAGGGCTCCGGGCCCTTCCCTTGTAGGAGATTGTTCCCCACGTCGAGAGTCTTTGGGGAGGGCAGAACCTGCCAGGTGCTGAACACCCACAGCCCCAACCAGTGAAATCAGTGGGATCTGAGGGCGACTCCTCCCTCCTAAGATTGGCACCTTGTGAACTTTCGCTGGGGACTATCCGGGTCCTGCTCTTTCTCTGGCCTGGGAGTGAGCAGGGCCTACTGGGCCGGAGGGAGCTGCTTGTCCAAACTAATGGAGACCACAGCTCTGAAAGGACGAGACTTCCCTGGTTTCACAGGGCCCCAGTGGTGAGGGGGAACGTTGGGAGCAGCCTGTGCTGTGAGCTGCTGCCAGTGTGTGTGGATGGCAGCCCCCGTGCCCTGGGGTGGGGTGTGCGGTGTGGGGGAGTTGCCTCAGAGANTCCTCCCACCAGGGCTCTCTATTTACACCCACTGTAGGGGTGCAGAGGGACCCCAGTAGAAACAAGGCCCCTCCTTTGACTCCCTCTGCTGGGCAATGGGACTCTACAGAAAGAAGCCCCCTCCTCTGAGACCGACCCCAGCTTAGATGATGATTCACACTCATCTCCCTAATTCAGGGAGAGGGGAAGAGAAAGAGTCACCATGTAAGTGCCAGGGAAATTGGCTGCTTTACCTCAGAGCCCAGCTCTGTCCCCCGGCCCAGGGAAATCAGCCCACCCCCAGGGCTGCCAACTGGTGAGGGAACATGAATGGAGCTATTGAGACACGTGGAGGGAAAGAGCCCGTCATGAGGACAGGGGCAGGAGCAGGGACCACAGGGGAAGGACACAAAGCTTGTAGGATGTCACCAGTTGGGTAGCTAGGGCCAGATCCTGACTTCAGTGGGTGTGGAGGGTTCTTGGTATTAGACGCCACCATTAATGCACCCACTCCCAGAGCACAATGACCATAAGGGTCACATGATTACTGTGATGAATGAGACAAATCCCCCTTCTGGTACTAAACCACCTGCTGGGGACCCTGCGATTCCATTGGGCCATGGATGCCATGAGGACCCCGGCCAGTGTGCACTCAGCAATGGGAACAGAAGGAAACAGGCACTGAAACCGGAATGCCAAACCTCCCCAATGGGTGTGTCTTTCTCCCCCAGGGCTGAACATCAGAGAGGCAAGCGAGCTGTGGTGTCGGGACGGGCTCCGGGACACCGAGCGCCTGGGCTACAGGAACATGGCCAGAGTGGGGGAGGTAAGGACTCTCCGCCGGTGCATTGCAGCAGCTCAGGTGTGGAACTGTCTCCCCCTGCAGTGAGTGTGTCATGGACACAGGGCAAGAGCCTGCTACTTATTTCCAGATGACAGTGTTCGGCTGCGAGAGGATCCCTTGACAACAGCCAGGCAGGACAGGGATGCGGGGCAGGGGGAACCTCGGAGACCCCTGTAGCCTTGCTGCAGCAAGCCTCAATCTCGCGGTCTCTCGGTGAGGATCAAGAGAGGATTGGTGTGGAGGAGATTCTTTGGGAGTGTTTTCATTTCTCTGTGGATTTTGTTGAAAGAAGTCATCATCTGTGTAGAAGGTAAGAAAAAATATAGGCTCTATGTACAAGATGGGGGACTCGATCCTGGGAAGCAGTGACCCTGAAAAAGACTTGGGGTCATGGGGGATAATCAGCTGACCATGAGTTCCCATCCTCTTATTTTCACAGCCATTTTCGATCTCCTGGTTTCTACCCCCTGCCCTGCTGGCAGGGCATTGTGCAGCACCCTTTCCAGCCCACCTAGGTGCAGGAGATCGAGGAGGAGGGCAAGGGACCAACCATCGGTGAGCATCTGCCACCCAGCTCTACCCCATCTACAGCAAGTGAGTGGCATGTGAGCATTTCCTCAGAGGCTTCCCTGTTCTGCTTGGGGAGGGGAAGAAATGGGGGGAATCTCCCCTTAATGAGACTAGATTTCCTAACACAGACCCCTGCAGCCCTTCGCTCAGCTGGGGCAGCTTGTTTCTTGCAGGGTGTTCTCCGGAGCCATCCCCAGTGTGGTGGGAATGGCCCAGCTATAGGGCTCCGGGCCCTTCCCTTGTAGGAGATTGTTCCCCACGTCGAGAGTCTTTGGGGAGGGCAGAACCTGCCAGGTGCTGAACACCCACAGCCCCAACCAGTGAAATCAGTGGGATCTGAGGGCGACTCCTCCCTCCTAAGATTGGCACCTTGTGAACTTTCGCTGGGGACTATCCGGGTCCTGCTCTTTCTCTGGCCTGGGAGTGAGCAGGGCCTACTGGGCCGGAGGGAGCTGCTTGTCCAAACTAATGGAGACCACAGCTCTGAAAGGACGAGACTTCCCTGGTTTCACAGGGCCCCAGTGGTGAGGGGGAACGTTGGGAGCAGCCTGTGCTGTGAGCTGCTGCCAGTGTGTGTGGATGGCAGCCCCCGTGCCCTGGGGTGGGGTGTGCGGTGTGGGGGAGTTGCCTCAGAGAGGGGACGTGCGCAGGGGAGCAGGCAGGCCCGTTGATGAGAGGCTGCCTTGAACCCAGACTCATGGCTGCTCCCCACTCAGTTCCAGGATGGAGCGGTTGAAGCAGATGCTGAGGAGGAAGGCTGGGGAGGTGGCTCCGGAGCCAGTAGGGAGCAGCTTCCGGCTTACCCAGGAGGAGAGCGGCCCCTCTGTATCCGCGGGCGGGGAAGAGGCTTGTGGCCAGGTAAAGTGGGGGAGCTCCCAGGCATTCTGGAGGAGGAGGAAGACACCAGCTCCCATAGCAGGCCCTGAGGCACCTTCTGGGCCCAAATGGAGGTGGCCCAGGGTGATGCTATGTAGGAGGGACCCAGGAGAGGGCAGGAGCTGGGCAAGGCAGCTCTGGGACTTCCCTTACAGGAAGCAGAGGAGCCAGGAGCCGTGCTCCAGGGCCCAGCAGGAGCCATCCACCAGCCTGGCCACTGAGGAGCCCCCAGATGGCCCAGAGCAGGAAATGGGCGACTCTGGCACCAGCGGCAGCATCTCCACGTACCCTCGAGGGGGTCTGACAGCCCTGAGGCTGAAGGCTCCCCCTTTGCAGGTGAGGGGAGACCCAGGGGAAAGGGAGGAGGACTGGGGCGGTGCGGGACTAGTAACACCCTGTGCCCATCGGCTCGCCAAGGCACCAGGACGGACCCACGTGAGCCCCACTGACCCAGTGGGGGTGGCATAGCCACGGCCTGCGGCAGGGGATGCTGGGCGGAGTCGGGGGAGCTCCAGCCTCCCCTGATGATGTTGGGGGGGGTGGAGGGGCTGACTGCCACAGGGCCTTGAGGCTGATGAGGCTGAGGGCGTCTCTGGGAGGGTCAGAGTGGGGCCCTGGTCCCTTTGCTCCAAGCTCCCCCAGCGCCTGCTACAGAGGGGTGGGAGCAGAGCTCTGGCCCAGGGGAGCTGGAGAGCTGAAGGGAGAATGTTGATGGATTCCCCTCTCCTCCTCCTCCCACCAGAGCTCCTCCGACTTCCCCAAGGCAGGCGACTTTGTGCTGCAGCTGGGTCTCTATATATCTCACCCAGCCAACGACATCAGCCGGCAAGCCAGGGGCGGGATATATTGGCTGCACAGGCTCCTGCTGCAGAAGAGGGGTAAGAAACTCAGCTGGGCAATGGGACCCCATGGAAACGAGCCCCTCGGAGACTAGCTCCAGCTGAACATTGGGACGCCAATAGAACTAAGGGCTCTCCTTTTACACCAACTAAAGCGGGGCAGAGGGACCCCAGTAGAAACAAGGCCCCTGTTTTGGGGGGCTCCCTTGCTGGGCAATGGGACCCTACAGAAAGAAGCCCCCTCCTCTGAGACCGACCCCAGCTTAGATGATGATTCACACTCATCTCCCTAATTCAGGGAGAGGGGAAGAGAAAGAAAGTGCCAGGGAAATTGGCTGCTTTACCTCAGAGCCCAGCTCTGTCCCCCAGCCCAGGGAAATCAGCCCACCCACGGGGCTGCCAACTGGTGAGGGAACATGAATGGAGCTATTGAGACACGTGGAGGGAAAGAGCCCGTCATGAGGGCAGGGGCAGGAGCAGGGACCACAGGGGAAGGACACAAAGCTTGTCGGATGTCACCAGTTGGGTAGCCAGGGCCAAATCCTGACTTCAGTGGGTGTGGGGGGTTCTTGGTATTAGATACCACCATTAACAGGCACCCACTCCCAGAGCACAATGACCATAAGGGTCACATGATTACTGTGATGAATGAGACAAATCCCCCTTCTGGTACTAAACCACCTGCTGGGGACCCTGCGATTCCATTGGGCCATGGATGCCACGAGGACCCCGGCCAGTGTGCACTCAGCAATGGGAACAGAAGGAAACAGGCACTGAAACCGGAATGCCAAACCTCCCCAATGGGTGTGTCTTTCTCCCACAGGGCTGAACATCAGAGAGGCGAGCGAGCTGTGGTGTCGGGACGGGCTCCGGGACACCGAGCACCTGGGCTATAGAAACATGGCCAGGGTGGGGGAGGTAAGGACTCTCTCCCGGTGCATTGCAGCAGCTCAGGTGTGGAGCTGTCTCCCCCTGAAGTGAGTGTGTCATGGACACAGGGCAATAGCCTGCTACTTATTTCCAGCTCCCCAGTTCCAGAATGGAGCGGCTGAAGCGGATGCTGAGGAGGAAGGCTGGGCAGGTGGCTACGGAGCCAGTAGGGAGCAGCGTCCGTCTTGCCCAGGAGGAGAGCGGCCCCTCTGTCCCTGCAGGCGGGGAACAGGCCAGTGGGCAGGCAAAGCAGAGGAGCTCCCTGACCTTCTGGAGGAAGAGAAAAACACCAGCTCCCTTAGCAGGCCCTGAGGCACCTTCTGGGCCCAAATGGAGGTGGCCCAGGGTGATGCTATGTAGGAGGGACCCAGGAGAGGGCGGGAGCCGGGCAAGGTGGCTCTGGGACTTCCTTTACAGGAAGCAGAGGAGCCAGGAGCCGTACCCCAGGGCCCAGCAGGAGCCATCAAGCAGCCTGGCCACTGAGGAGCCCCCAGCTGGCCCAAAGCAGGAAATGGGCAACTCTGGGAGCAGCACTAGCAGCTCTGCGTACTCGAAAGGGGCCAGCAGCTCCTCCGTGGGGTCTGACAGCCCTGAGGCTGAAGGCTCCCTCTGTGCAGGTGAGGGGAGACCCAGGGGAAAGGGAGGAGGACTGGGGCGGTGCGGGACTAGTAACACCCTGTGCCCATCGGCTCGCCAAGGCACCAGGACTGACCCACGTGAGCCCCACTGACCCAGTGGGGGTGGCACAGCCACGCCCTGCGTCAGGGGATGCTGGGCGGAGTCGGGGGAGCTCCAGCCTCCCCTGATGATGTTGGGGGGGAGCTGACTGCCACAGGGCCCTGAGGCTGATGAGGCTGAGGGCGTCTCTGGGAGGGTCAGAGTGGGGCCCTCCCTGCCATGGGGCTCCTTGCAGAGGAGGGGGGAACTTTAAGCCTTCGCTCTCCACTGCATCCCCCCAGCAGCAGCAGGGATTATCCTTTCTCCTTCTCTCCCTGGTGCAGAGACCCCCAGTGCCCAGCTGGGGGGGGTGGCGGAGGAGGACGAGGAGGAGGACGTGTCCCCAGAACAAGCCACCATCAGGGTCATCCAGCAGCACCTCCAGGGCAGAGATGAGGTACAAAAATCCCCCAGCTGCGCTGCCACCGAGTCTGTCCTGCCCCTTGTTCCATCCGCACCCAGGCAGGGGGGTCTTGTACCAGAGAAACCATCACCCCTAATGGGGGGCACTTGGCACCCCAAAGTGGGGGTGTTTGCCATGCACAGGCCAAGGTGTCCTCTCCCCACAGACACTGTCCCAGTTACAACCCCTGTCTGTGCAGGGCGACACTGTGGTTTCAGGAAGTGGGGGGGGCTTTCCCTGTCCAACCCCATGGAGGTCCTGAGCCCTGGAGCTGGTTTGGGTGGGGTGGGGAGGTCCCTACCTAACAGGCTCTTTCTCTCTCCCACAACCCCACTCCTAGTGGGTGGAGGACAGGGCCAAACAGCTCCACTTCCTCCAAGCTGCCCCGAGTCTGTGCCTCTCGGCACAGCAGCAGGGGCAGGACACCCAGGAGCCCCACTTCTCCAAAGCGGCCCTCGTGGAGATCATTGTGGTGAGTGAGACCCCGTGCCGGGCCCCTGGGGTGAGGGATCCAGACATGGGAGGAAGAGTTGGTGGGGCCGGACGGGGAAGCAGAGGACAGGGGTTCCTGGGGCTGAGGGCTGGGGAGCAGGGAAGGGGGAAATTCTGATACTAATCGTGAGCTGGCAGTGGGGGAATTGTAAGGCCAGAGGGGCAGCTGAGGCTGAGGGGAGGGAGGAATTGGGTGGCAGAGGAGGAAGGAAGGAATATATTTGATGGATGGGAGGAATGGGGGGCCCAGCTGGTTGGGGGTGGGGGTGACACTGGCTGTTTCTGCAGAGCAGTTTGGCCTCCTCCCTGGGAAGTGCCTGTGGGTCTGCGGGGCCTGAATCTCACATGTGGTTTTGTCTCCTTGGCGTCTCCCAGGAGCTGATTGGAAAATCTCCCCATGGTGTCCGAGCCAAGCTCCATCGTGTCCAGCTCCATGGCCGCAGTTTGCAATCTCAGGTACCAGGACCCTCCTGTCCAGCTGCCCTAACCCTGGTGCTGATCAGGCCCAGAGCCGGGAGTCACAGATCCTCTTCCGGCCAGGTTACCCCCAGTTGTGGCTGTTCGCATCCCCCAGCAGAGGAGGCGGGAACGTCCGCTCTTTCCTGGCTGGGGGGTTGATTTCACTCCAGTAACATTAGAGTGCCCGTGGGAAGGGGATCACTACGGGGGAGGGGGGTCATGTCCATGGCAGTGCCAGCACCACTCTGGTGCTGCAAAGTGTACGACAGGCTCCTCTCTCCTGCCAGCAAACTGAAGCCGCCGCTTCCCTGGAGCTGGAATCAAACCTCCTGCGGGCTCTTCTCCGAAGCATCTTCACCATGGGCACTGGGCAGGACACCACCCACTTCCGGGTAGGTCATGATCCTACTTCTCTGTCCCAGGAGCAGGAGGGAAGGGGAGAGGCTCGTTTGTAGAGCATGTACTCCTGCCTGTTGACCCTCCCCTGCCTGATTCTCCCACAGCACGTCCATTTCTGGCTCCACTCCAAAAAGACCCAGGAGAAAGCTAGGGCCATACAGAGAAACGCTGCCCTGCTCCAATTCGCCACCTTCCTGCCCGGATTTGACGTAAGTGACCTTTGACCCCAGCATCCTGCATAGGCAGGGCTGGCTCTGACAGGCTGTGGGACGAGGCGCTGCAGGGGCTGTACATAGAGAGGCCCCCATGCGAAGGCAGAGGCAGAACTGAGCCTCAACTATGCTTGAGTCAAGTTCCTCATCCCCTGGCTATGTGGCTCCCCCTGGGTCCATAAGGGACTGTCGCGTTCCATAGGCCACTGGCTGGCAGGGTCGTGCCTGGCCTCAGGGCCCTTGTTATTCTGGAGCAGCTAGGCAGCGAGTGCTCATAGAGGGCCCTTGCCCTGGTCCCTTTGCTCCAAGCTCCCCCAGCGCCTTCTACAGAGGGGTGGGAGCAGAGCTCTGGCCCAGGGGAGCTGGAGAGCTGAAGAGAGAATGTTGATGGATTCCCCTCTCCTCCTCCTCCTCCCACCAGGGCTCTCTATTTACACCCACTGTAGGGGTGCAGAGGGACCCCAGTAGAAACAAGGCCCCTCCTTTGACTCCCTCTGCTGGGCAATGGGACTCTACAGAAAGAAGCCCCCTCCTCTGAGACCGACCCCAGCTTAGATGATGATTCACACTCATCTCCCTAATTCAGGGAGAGGGGAAGAGAAAGAGTCACCATGTAAGTGCCAGGGAAATTGGCTGCTTTACCTCAGAGCCCAGCTCTGTCCCCCGGCCCAGGGAAATCAGCCCACCCCCAGGGCTGCCAACTGGTGAGGGAACATGAATGGAGCTATTGAGACACGTGGAGGGAAAGAGCCCGTCATGAGGACAGGGGCAGGAGCAGGGACCACAGGGGAAGGACACAAAGCTTGTAGGATGTCACCAGTTGGGTAGCTAGGGCCAGATCCTGACTTCAGTGGGTGTGGAGGGTTCTTGGTATTAGACGCCACCATTAATGCACCCACTCCCAGAGCACAATGACCATAAGGGTCACATGATTACTGTGATGAATGAGACAAATCCCCCTTCTGGTACTAAACCACCTGCTGGGGACCCTGCGATTCCATTGGGCCATGGATGCCATGAGGACCCCGGCCAGTGTGCACTCAGCAATGGGAACAGAAGGAAACAGGCACTGAAACCGGAATGCCAAACCTCCCCAATGGGTGTGTCTTTCTCCCCCAGGGCTGAACATCAGAGAGGCAAGCGAGCTGTGGTGTCGGGACGGGCTCCGGGACACCGAGCGCCTGGGCTACAGGAACATGGCCAGAGTGGGGGAGGTAAGGACTCTCCGCCGGTGCATTGCAGCAGCTCAGGTGTGGAACTGTCTCCCCCTGCAGTGAGTGTGTCATGGACACAGGGCAAGAGCCTGCTACTTATTTCCAGATGACAGTGTTCGGCTGCGAGAGGATCCCTTGACAACAGCCAGGCAGGACAGGGATGCGGGGCAGGGGGAACCTCGGAGACCCCTGTAGCCTTGCTGCAGCAAGCCTCAATCTCGCGGTCTCTCGGTGAGGATCAAGAGAGGATTGGTGTGGAGGAGATTCTTTGGGAGTGTTTTCATTTCTCTGTGGATTTTGTTGAAAGAAGTCATCATCTGTGTAGAAGGTAAGAAAAAATATAGGCTCTATGTACAAGATGGGGGACTCGATCCTGGGAAGCAGTGACCCTGAAAAAGACTTGGGGTCATGGGGGATAATCAGCTGACCATGAGTTCCCATCCTCTTATTTTCACAGCCATTTTCGATCTCCTGGTTTCTACCCCCTGCCCTGCTGGCAGGGCATTGTGCAGCACCCTTTCCAGCCCACCTAGGTGCAGGAGATCGAGGAGGAGGGCAAGGGACCAACCATCGGTGAGCATCTGCCACCCAGCTCTACCCCATCTAGAGCAAGTGAGTAGCATGTGAGCATTTCCTCAGAGGCTTCCCTGTTCTGCTTGGGGAGGGGAAGAAATGGGGGGAATCTCCCCTTAATGAGACTAGATTTCCTAACACAGACCCCTGCAGCCCTTCGCTCAGCTGGGGCAGCTTGTTTCTTGCAGGGTGTTCTCCGGAGCCATCCCCAGTGTGGTGGGAATGGCCCAGCTATAGGGCTCCGGGCCCTTCCCTTGTAGGAGATTGTTCCCCACGTCGAGAGTCTTTGGGGAGGGCAGAACCTGCCAGGTGCTGAACACCCACAGTCCCAACCAGTGAAATCAGTGGGATCTGAGGGCGACGCCTCCCTCCTAGGATTGGCACCTTGTGAACGAACTTTCGTTGGGGACTATCCAGGTCCTGCTCTTTCTCTGGCCTGGGAGGGAGCGGGGCCTACTGGGGTGGAGGGAGCTGCTTGTCCAATCTAACGGAGAGCCCCATTGCTCTGAAAGGACGAGACTCTCCCAGTATCGCAGGGCCCCATTGGTGGGGGGAACGTTGGGAACAGCCTGTGCTGTGAGCTGCTGCCAGTGTGTGTGGATGGCAGCCCCCGTGCCCTGGGGTGGAGTGTGCGGTGAGGAGGAATTGCCTCAGCGGAGGGGACGTGGGCAGGGGAGCAGGCAGGCCCGTTAATGAGAGGCTGCCTTGAGCCCAGACTCATGGCTGCTCCCCACTCAGTTCCAGAATGGAGCGGCTGAAGCGGATGCTGAGGAGGAAGGCTGGGCAGGTGGCTCCGGAGCCAGTAGGGAGCAGCGTCCGTCTTGCCCAGGAGGAGAGCGGCCCCTCTGTCCCCGCAGGCTGGGAACAGGCCAGTGGGCAGGCAAAGCAGAGGAGCTCCCTGACCTTCTGGAGGAAGAGAAAAACACCAGCTCCCTTAGCAGGCCCTGAGGCACCTTCTGGGCCCAAATGGAGGTGGCCCAGGGTGATGCTATGTAGGAGGGACCCAGGAGAGGGCGGGAGCCGGGCAAGGCGGCTCTGGGACTTCCTTTACAGGAAGCAGAGGAGCCAGGAGCCGTGCTCCAGGGCCCAGCAGGAGCCATCCACCAGCCTGGCCACTGAGGAGCCCCCAGCTGGCCCAGAGCAGGAAATGGGCAACTCTGGCACTAGCAGCAGCTCTCCCTACTCCCGAGGGGCCAGTAGCTCCTCCGTGGGGTCTGACAGCCCTGAGGCTGAAGGCTCCCCCTTTGCAGGTGAGGGGAGACCCAGGGGAAAGGGAGGAGGACTGGGGCGGTGGGGGACTAGTAACACCCTGTGCCCATCGGCTCGCCAAGGCACCAAGACTGACCCACGTGAGCCCCACTGACCCAATGGGGGTGGCACAGCCACGCCCTGCAGCAGGGGATGCTGGGCGTAGTCGGGGGAGCTCCAGCCTCCCCTGATGATGTTGGGGGGGGAGCTGACTGCCACAGGGCCCTGAGGCTGATCGGGCAGAGGGCGTCTCTGGGAGGGTCAGAGTGGGGCCCTCCCTGCCATGGGGCTCCTTGCAGAGGAGGGGGGAACTTTAAGCCTTCGCTCTCCACTGCATCCCCCCAGCAGCAGCAGGGATTATCCTTTCTCCTTCTCTCCCTGGCGCAGAGACCCCCAGTGCCCAGCTGGGGGGGGTGGCGGAGGAGGACGAGGAGGAGCACGTGTCCCCAGAACAAGCCACCATCAGGGTCATCCAGCAGCACCGCCAGGGCAGAGATGAGGTACAAAAATCCCCCAGCTGCGCTGCCACCGAGTCTGTCCTGCCTCTTGTTCCATCCGCACCCAGGCAGGGGGGTCTTGTACCAGAGAAACCATCACCCCTAATGGGGGCACTTGGCACCCCAAAGTGGGGGCGTTTGTCCCACACAGGCCAAGGTGTCCTCTGCCCACAGACACTGTCCCAGTTACAACCCCTGTCTGTGCAGGGCGACACTGTGGTTTCAGGAAGTGGGGGGGGGCTTTCCCTGTCCAACCCCATGGAGGTCCTGAGCCCTGGAGCTGGTTTGGGTGGCGTGGGGAGGTCCCTACCTAACAGGCTCTTTCTCTCTCCCCCAACCCCACTCCTAGTGGGTGGAGGACGGGGCCAAACAGCTCCACTTCCTCCAAGCTGTCCCGAGTCTGTGCCTCTCGGCACAGCAGCAGGGGCAGGACACCCAGGAGCCCCACTTCTCCAAAGCGGCCCTCGTGGAGATCATTGTGGTGAGTGGGACCCCGTGCCGGGCCCCTGGGGTGAGGGAGCCAGACATGGGAGGAAGAGTTGGTGGGGCCGGACGGGGAAGCAGAGGACAGGGGTTCCTGGGGCTGAGGACTGGGGAGCAGGGAAGGGGGAAATTCTGACACTGATTGGGAGCTGGCAGTGGGGGAATTGTAAGGCCAGAGGGGCAGCCAGTAGCGGCGCCAGCTTTGCCGGCGCCCTAGGCGGCGGAAGGTCCCGCCCCCGAAATCCCGCCCCCAACAGCGGTGGCGGAAGGTCCCGCCCCCAAATTTCTACGGCGGCGGGTGCGCAGGCGTCCCCAAAATAGCAGCGCCCTAGGCGACCGCCTAGTTCGCCTAATGGGAGCGCCGGTCCTGGGGGCAGCTGAGGCTGAGGGGATCAAGGAATTGGGTGGCAGAGGAGGAAGGAAGGAGTATATTTGATGGATCGGAGGAATGGGGGGGCCAAGCTGGTTGGGGGTGGGGGTGACACTGGCTGTTTCTGCAGAGCAGTTTGGCCTCCTCCCTGGGAAGTGCCTGTGGGTCTGCGGAGCCTGAATCTCACACGTGGTTTTGTCTTCTTGGGGTCTCCCAGGAGGTGATTGAAAATCTTCCCATGGTATCCAAGCCAACTTCCATCGTGTCCAGCGCCATGGCCACAGTTTGCAATCTGAGGTACCAGGACCCTCCTGTCCAGCTGCCCTAACCCTGGTGCTGATCAGGCCCAGAGCCGGGAGTCACAGATCCTCCCCCGTCTCCCTAGGCGGCGGAAGGTCCCGCTCACATCCCCCAGCAGAGGAGGCGGGAACGTCCCCTCTTTCCTGGCTGGGGGGTTGATTTCACTCCAGTAACGTTAGAGTGCCCGTGGGAAGGGGATCACTGCGGGGGAGGGGGTCATGTCCATGGCAGTGCCAGCACCACTCTGGTGCTGCAAAGTGTACGACAGGCTCCTCTCTCCTGCCAGCAAACTGAAGCCGTCGCTTGCCCTGGAGCTGGAATCACACCTCCTGCGGGCTGTTCTCTGAAGCATCTTCACCATGGGCACTGGGCAGGACACCACCCACTTCCGGGTAGGTCATGATCCTACTTCTCTGTCCCAGGAGCAGGCTCTGGTCCCTGCTCCCTCGGTTTGATGGAGCTGCTGAGAACAGGGGAGGGGTGAGCAGAGCTGGGAACAGACCCGGGACAAACTGGCAGGGAGGGCCCCTTCCCTCCGGAGGGGATTGCGTTACCCCTCCATGGCTGATCCCAGACTTTCCTCCTCTCCTCATTCTCTGCTCTGCTGCCTGGACTCTCCCGCGGATCCTACCTCCCACCCATTGCAGTTTGGCTGTTCCATCCTCTGCTGGGTACCAGGCCCTGCACAGAGAACTGCTACGGGCAAGGATTGAAGAGCCAGCAGGCATCCGGCCATGAACTCTTGCTAAGTGTCCCTGGAGTGATGTGAATGGGAGAGGCCAGGATGTGCCTTTGGAGTCTTGCCAGGGATCCTGGAGAACCCCCCTAATTGTCCCTTGATTGGTGAAGCCCCATGTCCCAGGACTGAGGGTGCTCCCTCTTCTTACAGGCTCTGCAGAAGAGCTATTTGCAGAGCCTGGACACCATGCTCAGGGGCCTGCTGACAGAGACCCCAACCTTGGACAAGCTGCAGCACCTCTTGGAGGTGAGTAGAATGGGAGGGTCTGGGGTGGAATTTCCCCTGATCCCCGTGGGAGGGCTGCAAAGGAGAGACTAGAAGAGCCACGTTTCCACTGTGTCCTCCCAGCTTGGACCCAGCCGGCCACACGTTCCCAGAGCTGTCAGTGCAGGGGGAAGGAGCTGGGACTGTCGGCCAGAGCTCTGCACGGTGGCATTAAGCACTAACAGTGAGCACCAGGCCTGGCTGGGGACTGAGAGACTGAAAGCCCTGTGAGATGCAGGACATGGGCCTCTGAGAAAAGTCACTGGTGGCTCCTTTCCAGGGAGACCCTGAGATACAGGAGGAGCCGCCGGGGATCAACTCTTCTGTCCTAGGGCCACTGCAGTTCCTGGAGGGATTGTCCTCACGGCCGTTCCATCCATCCTACCAAGGCCTTTGCAGCTGGGGTCTGGGGGTCCAGGGCATGTGGCTTGATCCTGATGTGCTGTTCATGGATCAGGGGTCCAGAGCAAATAGACCAGCCCCAAGACTGAACATTGTCCCAGCCTGGAGAGACAATGACAGCTTGTGCCCAGCAAGACATGGGCAGTGTCATGAACCCCCTTTTCAAGCTCTGCGACCAGGGGTCAGATTCGTGAACTTCTTCGAGATGATGCATTTGACCATGCACTGCGTGGCAAGGAAAAGACGGCATGGAAAGCCTTCCAGTTAGTGGCAATAAATTTTCTCGGAAACAACAAGGCACACAACTACAGGTTGTTGGTGGAAAACCTCCTCAAGGCATACAAAAGCCTTGGTTGCAACATGTCACTAAAGATACATTTTTTGCACTCTCATCTAGATTTTTTTCCACCGAACTGCGGAGCAGTGAGCGACGAGCACGGCGAGCGATTTCACCAGGACATTGCAACAATGGAGAAACGCTATCAGGGCAAATGGAGCCCATCAATGCTTGCAGACTATTGCTGGACAGTGACAAGAGATGCTCCATTTAATGAATACAAGAGACAAGCCAAGAAGCGCCGAGTAGACACTGAATAGGACTAAACTATGTACATAATAGTTTTTTGCCTTTTGTTTCATAATAAATTTTATTTATATAACCCTTTTGCTGATTTTTAAAGTGTTACATAAACAGGACAGGTGAAATATTATCATGTAAAGCAACCATAAACACATGAAAAGACCTAGGTTTACAATTTATGATTAAAACTCTACTATCTACACAATATACATAGACATAAAATGTAAAAACTTAAATATCTTAGAAACAGTAGCCAATCAGTTGTTTTAATTGTCATATTTGAATTCAGCACATCAAAATACATAATAAATATCACATTTTATCTCTGAAGCAGACGACTTCTCAAAAATTGTAGACCAGTGTATTCAACCCTAAGCACAAGGTCTCATCCCCTTGGGGAGGGGGAGAGGCTCGTTTGTAGAGCATGTACGCCTGCCCGTTGACCCTCCCCTGCCTCCTTCTCCCGCAGCACGTCCATTTCTGTCTCCACTCCAGAGAGACCCAGGAGAAAGCTAGGGCCATACAGAGAAGCGCTGCCCTGCTCCAATTCGCCACCTCCCTCCCCGGATTTGACGTCAGTGACCTTTGACCCCAGCATCCTGCATAGGCAGGGCTGGCTCTGACAGGCTGTGGGACGAGGCGCTGCAGGGGCTGTACATAGAGAGGCCCCCGTGGGGAGGCAGAGTCGGACCTGAGCCTCAACTATGCTTGAGTCAAGTTCCTCATCCCCTGGCTAAGTGGCTCCCCCTGGGTCCGTAAGGGACTGTCGCGTTCCATAGGCCACTGGCTGGCAGGGTCGTGCCTGGCCTCAGGACCCTTGTTATTCTGGAGCAGCTAGGCAGCGAGTGCTCATAGAGGGCCCTTGCCCTGGTCCCTTTCCTCCAAGCTCCCCCAGCGCCCCCTACAGAGGGGTGGGAGCAGAGCTCTGGCCCAGGGGAGCTGGAGAGCTGAAGGGAGAATGTTGATGGATTCCCCTCTCCTCCTCCTCCTCCCACGAGAGCTCCTCCGACTTCCCCAAGGCGGGCGACTTTGTGCTGCAGCTGGGTCTCTATATATCTCACCCAGCCAACGACATCAGCCAGCAAGCCAGGGGCGGGATATATTGGCTGCACAGGCTCCTGCTGCAGAAGAGGGGTAAGAAACTCAGCTGGGCAATGGGACCCCATGGAAACGAGCCCCTCGGAGACTAGCTCCAGCTGGCCATTGGGACGCCAATAGAACTAAGGGCTCTCTATTTACACCCACTGTAGCGGTGCAGAGGGACCCCAGTAGAAACAAGGCCCCTCCTTTGAGACTCCCTCTGCTGGGCAATGGGACCCTACAGAAAGAAGCCCCCTCCTCTGAGACCGACCCCAGCTTAGATGGTGACTCTTTCTCTTCCCCTCTCTCTGAATTAGGGAGATGAGTGTGAAAGTGCCAGGGAAATTGGCTGCTTTATCGCACAGCCCGGCTTTGTCCCGCACCCCATGGAAATCAGCCCACCCACGGGGCAGCCAGCTAGTGAGGAGACAGGAACGGAGCTATTGAGACATGTGGAGGGAAAGAGCCCGTCATGAGGGCAGGGGCAGGAGCAGGGACCACAGGGGATGGACACAAAGCTTGTAGGATATCACCAGTTGGGTAGCCAGGGCCAAATCCTGACTTCAGTGGGTGTGGGGATTTCTCAGTATTAGACGCCACCATTAACAGGCGCCCACTCCCAGAGCACAATGACCGTAAGGGTCACATGATTACTGAACAAATCCCCCTTCTGGTAGTAAACCACCTGGTGGGGACCCTGCGATTCCATTGGGCCATGGATGCCACGAGGACCCCGGCCAGTGTGCACCCGGCGAAGGGAACAGAAGGAAACAGGCACTGAAAGCGAAATGCCAAACCTCCCCAATGGGTGTGTCTTTCTCCCGCAGGGCTGAACATCAGAGAGGCAAGCGAGCTGTGGTGTCGGGACGGGCTCTGGGACACCGAGCGCCTGGGCTACAGAAACATGGCCAGGGTGGGGGAGGTAAGGACTCTCCGCCGGTGCATTGCAGCAGCTCAGGTGTGGAGCTGTCTCCCCCTGCAGTGTGTGTGTCATGAACACAGGGCAAGAGCCTGCTACTTATTTCCAGCTGACAGGGTTCGGCTGCGAGAGGCTGAGGAGCCTGGGTTGGAGCCTTGCTAAGAGCCCCGGCTTGTGTGTGTTCCATGGGTCCCTGGCTACGTGGCATAAAAGGGATCCCCTGGGGGTTGGGTTAATGGAGGATTGTATCTCCAGGGATCCAGCTCCGCTCACTGTCTCCCTGGCTGACACCCTAGTGTCTGAGAGGGGAGCCACTAGGTCAGTGAGTTGGGAAGCTCACACCAGCTATCGCCGGACCAGATCCTCGTTGGATTCCCTGCACCCCATGGAAGCACAGGCAGGGTGTGGGGTTTGCCCAGCACCATGGCGAGTCAGAGAGCAGAACCTGCCCCGGCCCTGGGCACTGGGTGAGGGACACCGAGCTCCTACCCTGGGCTGAATCACTGCAGCGTGTGTGACGCTCGTGGGAATGTCAGTGGGGTGGGGAGAGGGAATGGGAGCAGATCTAAAAGGCCCTTTCCTCTAGCGGGTGAGCTGCAGGAGAGATCGCTGCTGGGAGCAGTAGGGGTCCTTTGTTGTCTGTGTGAGCTGGGTCCAGACCGCGCAGACACATTCCCAGCATCTCATGGCACCTGCGGTGAATCCTGCTCCAGAAAGAGCTATTCAAGGCCTCAGTGCCTGCAACCTCTAACTGAAGGGGGTTCCTTGGTCCATGGGACCCCAAAGGTTGGCTGCCCCAGGACTCTTCTCCTCCTTGTGAGCCACTCGAGGGATCTGGAGCCTGGTTCTGGGCCATTGCCAAGGGCTCTGGTGCTGTTGGTTTTAGGTATTTGGAGACATCTTCACAGAAGGCCAAAGAAGAACTTTCCTCCAGGCGGCGCTCCTGGTCATACACGACCCCCAGCTCCGTGTCAGCCAGGCTGGGCTGATGCTGACATATTCCATCCTGAGGGAAGCCGGCCAGCTGATAGGGGACGAGGTAACCAAAGAAGGATCAACTAGGGAGGGACCCCCAGGGTCTTTCACCACCAGGCCATTGAAAGTCACTCCCATCCCATCCCCATGTGCTGACCTGGGAGCAAGGAGAGGATGAACTCAGGCAGGTGCCATTGGTAGGTGCCAGCTTGTCCCCTAGGCAGCTCAAAGCAGGGCAGACCCAGCTCTCCAGCAAGGCTATTTCCTAACAGGCATCACATCAACACAACACGCTGCCATTGCTCATGCTAGGGGCTGCCAACTCCCCTAGCGACCTCTGAGCCTTTCATACCCCTCCAGGCCTCAGGCCGGTTCCTAGTGCTCTGGGATCATGTTATCCCAGCCACCACCTGCTCTGGGAGAACTGGAGTAGTCAGTCAGCAGAGGCTGCTCAAGTGCCCCATTCACCAGAGCCACTGTCCATGGTGTCACCTTAAGGACGGGGGGGGTCCCTTGGGGAAAGGTGTCCACTTCCTCTCACCCCCCCGGCACTACTGCCCAAAGCCTCCCAGCCCCTCAGCTGGAGGGGGAGAGGGTGGCTGAGGGGATTCTGGGGAGCAGAGCTGAATCCCCATCTGGGTTGGGAGGTAGAACAGCTGTCACGGGGGGACTGAGAGAAATAGGGGCAGGAANTCAGTCAGCAGAGGCTGCTCAAGTGCCCCATTCACCAGAGCCACTGTCCATGGTGTCACCTTAAGGACGGGGGGGTCCCTTGGGGAAAGGTGTCCACTTCCTCTCACCCCCCGGCACTACTGCCCAAAGCCTCCCAGCCCCTCAGCTGGAGGGGGAGAGGGTGGCTGAGGGGATTCTGGGGAGCAGAGCTGAATCCCCATCTGGGTTGGGAGGTAGAACAGCTGTCACGGGGGGACTGAGAGGAATGGGGGCAGGAGTTCATTCCACAATGGTGGGAGAGGGGTTGGACGTCACTAGAGAGGAGACAAGATTTCGTCTCGGGGGTTGGGTGGGGGAATCCTCCCCCAGACGTGGGGAGAGGTGGAGTGGACATTTTGCTGGCTCCCGGTGCCGTTAATACCCTTTGTTACCATGGGTGTCCGAGTCTCTGACTGATCCTGGTTCCCTTGCAGCAGGAGGACATTACAGCGAAGGTCATGGCCCATCTTTTCAACATCAGGTGCTTGCACCAGGTGCCCAAAGCACTGCAGGGGCTGTGCTCCGTGGGACACCCTTGAAGGGCCCCCCCTTCGCATGACCAGAAGCTCCCACTCCCTGCCGCCGCTACTGCTCTGTCTCACTGTGCCTGGGGGAGAAGGGCTGGGGGGAGCAGCCATAGAGCCCACAGCACTGAGAGAAACCCAGGCCGAGCACCTCGCTCTCACCACCCTGCCCCACCTCGACCCCTGGAGCTGAGGCCAGGCCAGATACTGTCCCTGTCCCCAGGCCCAGAGGCCAGGTTCGGAAGCATCAGGCTCTCAGGACCGTGGGGCTGGCCCAGAAATGAGAGCAACTGCAGAACCAGTGTTTATCCTCAATAGCCATTGCAGTCTGGGAGGGGTGGCTTGACGTGGAACCCCTCCCCTGTCGTCACTGCTCAGACCTTCCCATGACTCGTGTCACCCTGATGCAGTGAATGTCTGACCATCCCCCACCTGGGGCCCCATCCACCCATCTGGTATCTGAACCCTTCCCAGCCAGGAATGAAACTCCCCCCTAGCATCCTGGGGCAGGGAAGGATCCTCCCCATCTGGCAGGTGGGGACAGAGACACAGAGGAAAGACTGTGGTCCTGGTCACACAATCCTGGGTGTAGATCTGGGAACTGGACTGGGTCCCAGCCTAGTGCCTTTCCCCCAGGGACAGCTTCACTTTCTGCCCTTTGTTCTCCCCTCCAGCTAGGGAGTCAAGGGGGGCCAGTCTTTTAAGTAGGGAAGCCATTTGCTGAAGGGAGGTACCGAGCCCCTAGCACTGACCGAATTCCTAAGCCCCGTCTGTGGCAGCAGCTCCTGACCCATCCCCCTTTGCTGACCTTCTGATCCCATCCTCCTCCCCTGGCTCTAGGGAGCAAACTCTGGGTCCCTTCCCTCACTCTGGCACAATCCATGCCCAGAGTGTTTGAGCCCCTCGCAGACAATGGGACTCTCCTCCTAGAGGGGGGGGGGGCTACTACCCCCATTTTACAGACAGGGAATGAAGGTGATGAAGTGACATCTCCAAGGTCACAGCTAGCAATGTGGGGGAGAGCTGGGAACTGGACTGGGTTCTATAGGAGTTTCCTCCCCACAGGGGCAGCTTCACTTTCTGCCCTTCGTTCTCTCCTCCCCGCTTGGCCCATCTTCGAAGGGGCTCTGAATGGGAAATGAGCAGGGACTTCCTCCTCCCTCTGTCTTCCAGGCTCTGGGATCTGTCCATGTCGCCTACAGCAATGCAGCCTGAAGCTGGCCCGGACTGAGGAGCCATAACCTCAACCTGTGAAATCGAGAGCTGCTGCAGTCAAGCATCCACAGCCAGAAGAGAGACGATGGGAAACTCCCTTAGATGGCTGGCGGCAGCAGCAGCAGCCGTCTCATAAAGCTCTGCTCACGCGCTAGCCAACAGAGGCAGGACAAAGAGCCACACGGTGAGAGCCTGGGTTGCAATTAGCACTATGCGGTTTTTCAGTGGATTATGCTGTCCTGACGGTCTATTTCCTGTAATGTGCACATCCAGCCTCGCTGGCTGACCTCAATGGAAGTTAGGTGCTCCGTGCCTACAGGATCAGTGCTCAGTATGCTCGCACAGCAACCTGGCGTGCAAAAATGCAATATGAGAGATGCAATGGTCCAAATATGTAGAAACCTGTCCACCCTGTTTGTCCCTGCCGTTTTCATGTTTGCAATTAAAGGAAGTCAGATATCTAGCTACTTGAGAGCCCCCTTGTTCCAGTCAGGCAGAAAGAATTGCTGTGTAAAAACACCCCCGTTTTGTGACAAGCACCAGTATTTCAATTGTTCAGGTCTGAATTTGCCAACTTTCCATTTCACTGGGGAGAAGTTGTCATTCAGCTCCTCCTGGTAACACCAGAGAATGTTTCACTGTCAGTTACTGACCTTAGAACACAGAATTGTGCGTGAGCTGTTCAAATCCTTTGTCAACAGTTAATTTCATCTGCCACTGAGCTGCCCATTCACACAACTTTCAGCTAGGTCCCTCTGAAGTTTTCACTCTCATTCCCCAGCCTGGACTCACCAAAACAATTTGATGTTATCTGCAAATTTTGCCACCTCACTGCTCGCCCCCTGTACCAGATCATTAATAAATATTTGAAACACCACCAGTCCTAATGTGGAACATTGTGTCGATGCATATTTTACCTGTTGCTGTGTTGAAAATGACTGTTTATTCTCCCTTTGGCCCAAATGCTATTTCCTGTAATGTGCACATTCAGCCTCCCTGGCTAACCTCAATGGAAGTTAGGTGCTCCGTGCCTACAGGATCAGTGCTCAGTATGAGAGATGCAATGGTCCAAATATGTACAGGTCTGTCTCCTCTTACGCGCATTTAACATGCGCGAATCCAGCTTTACGCGGTCAGCAAAAACAAAACAAAAACAAAAGAGAAAAATAACAATTTATGTACTGTTCCTGTAGTGCGGGCGATTCTGCCCGCCATTACACTCAATGGAATTTTGACTATACGCGGTTTTCGCTTTACGCGCTGACCGCGGAACGTAACCCCAGCGTAAGATGAGACAGACCTGGAGAAACCTGTCCTCCCTGTTTGTCCCTGCAGTGTTCATGTTTGCAATTAAAGGAAGCCAGATATCTAGCTACTGGAGAGCCCCCTTGTTCCAGTCAGTCTGAAGATCAGAGCTACCATGCGCACAAACCCTTATAGGGAAAAGATGGATTTTTAACCTAAAGCCATACCCAGGTCAGCCACATTTTCATGACTTTCCAGGGGGGGCAGTTAAGAAATGGCTGGGCCTTTGCTTAAGATTTGACTCACTGTGGAATGGCACGTCACATTACTCAGTGTTGGATAACTATGGACTGAAGGGCCTATGAAACTGCAGAATGACCAGCAAATTAAACCGGAGGTGATCTTTTAAAAATAAAGTGTTTACATTCCCTAATAAGCCAAACTCTGCCCAAACCCAGGTCTGCTTTGTGTTTAAACCCTAGGTAAAACCCAGTGCATTCAGGCCAGCATGGAGCTGCTGTTTGAATCGTCTAATCTGGGCTTTTCAAAGGAATTTTTGAACGTTAGATGTACTGATCCATTTGAAATTAAGTGAGAGCTGGGCATCCACCTTTCCATGGCATTCACCTGCTCCTCAGTATCATGACAACTGCGCACCTCACAACCTTCAATGTATTTAGCCTCACTACACCCCTGTGAGGTTAGGAATTATGACCCTCCCCATTTCACAATTGGGAAACTGAGGCACAATGAGATAAAGCAAGTTGTGAGGGTAACTCAGGAAGGCTTTGACAGAACAAGTAGTTGAATCTGGTCTACCAAGTCCAGGATTAGCACCTCAGCCATGGGAACATCCTTATGCCTGACACCCTTACCCTCCTCTGAGTATCCTCGTCCTAGTTTAGGCTTTTTCCACTGCAGTTTCCTGTGCCTCCCATTCATTATTCATTGTCTTTAGACTTTAAAGACCTAAAAGACGTCTGTGCCAGTTTTAGTTGCCTTAATAGAGGAGTAGAAACACAATCCACAACAAAACAAAAGCAAGTGCAGTGGCCACCTCAGCCAACACAAAACACATCCGGACACAAACGTACCCTCCCCTGATCTCCTGCAAAAGATGTACATCGCTTGTAATCAGACGTTGTGGAGCTAGAACCTGAGCTGGTGTAAACTGGAACAGCTTGAGGATCTGTAAATTAAGCACTTTAACACTTTGAGTTGTTGGGATTTTGTGGTTCCCAATAATAACCAAATGAGTCAGATGCCGGGCAGAATCAAGGGTCTTCGATACTTCATTCAATTCAATTCAATTCAACAAGACTTTATTAAATGTGCACAAAGGGAGACCCCCTGGTACAAAAATCGGCCAGAGTCCCCTGAGTAAGGAGCCCCTCCCATTGCTAGTTCATAGCACATGGCAGTTATATAACAAGTTACATAACACAAACCTCTAGCCAATCATATTTAACCTTTCCATATATGGATTTGTTTATCACATGCTTATACTTCTCCACTCCACATGTTGAGTTCACCCCCCTCCCCTTGGCTGTTTCTAGAATGTTCCTAGGGTGATGAGCAGGGCTGGCGATCCCATTAGGCGACCTAGGTGGTCGCCTAGGGCACTGCTATTTTGGGGGCGCCTGCGCCCCCACCGCCCGTAGAAATTTGGGGGCGGGACCTTCCGCCGCCGCTGTTGGGGGCGGGATTTCAGGGGCGGGACCTTCTGCCGCCTAGGGCGCCGGCAAAGCTGGCGCCGCTACTGGTGATGAGCCACAGCATGCTTCCCTATGCATATGCACCTTGTCAATCACATTTTGTTTAAAATGAACACAAGCACACCCTTCAGAGGGCATTTTTGTTTTAAGTCTTTGACAAGTAAAAAAAATACATGATGAGGAACATGTCCGTGCCCAGTGTTCATTCATCTGAGCTATGGGGCTGTTTGAGTGGGGGGGATGACATATCAGTTTCACCACACTGTGTTACCCTGGCACATTTACAAATGGTTCTGAACCAATGGGAAGCAATTCATAGGCTAAAGGAGTGGCAGAGTGCAATTTTCAATCTTTTTTTTTTTTAACTGGACCTGGTCAGAAAACGGCTTTCCATTCTGCAGGAAATTCTGACATTTCTGGGGTGGGACATTTTGGAATTTACAGCAGAATTAATATTCCAAAAACGTTTGATTCATTACCAGTTCCTTTTGAAAATGGCAAATAATTTTGTTTTATTTTGTCATCACAATTATTTTTGTTTCAACTGTTATAACATATTCAATATTATAATAATATAATATTTTAAATAGCACAACTTTACTTATCATGTCTGTCTGTCTGCCCTAGGAAGCGCGCTTCCAGATGCAGCATACACATACCTCAATTCCATTTTTCAAGAAACATAATTTCAATATCCTTGCTGCCATTCCTCTTCCCTAATGCTTATCAGGCAATGACTTCTCCCCAGGAAGGGGAATAAACTCACAGCGCGTGGGTGTACCTTAGGCGTGGTCTACACCAGAAATCCACATCCCGGAGCGATGTAGTTAAGCTAACCTAAGTGCCTATGTAGACAGTGCTGGGTCAAAGGAAGAATTCTTCTGTCAACCTCGCTACTGCCTCTCGGGGAGGTGGATTGCCTATGCCAACAGGAGACTCCTTCCCATCAGTGCAGGTTGTGTTTACACTGTAGTGTTTTAAAAGTAAACCAGCCCTTACATTAAGTGGACCTAGCCTTAAGCCACACTGGGTATTTTTATACTGCGGCTGGGAGCTCGCCTCCCAGCCCGGTTAGGCAGACTCACTTTAGCTCCTCTAGAGCTCGTGTGCTAAAACTTGCCGTTTAGCGACTGCGGCACTGGCCGTGGCTCTAGTTAGCCACATAAGCTCAGACTCAGGGGTCGTGGAGGCTTGGAGACAGACAGCGANTTTTGTTTCAATTTTTATAACATATTAAACATTATAATATAATATAATATAATATAATATAATATAATATAATATAATATAATAGCACAACTTTACTTATAATGTCTGTCTGCTCTAGGAAGCGCGCTTCCCGATGCAGCATACACATATCTCAATTCCATCTTTCAGGAAACATAATTTCAATATCCTTTCTGCCATTCCTCTTCCCTAATGCTTATCAGGCAATGACTTCTCCCCAGGAAGGGGAATAAACTCACAGCGTGTGGGTGTACCTTAGGCGTGGCCTCAGTAGCGGCGCCAGCTTTGCCGGCGCCCTAGGCGGCGGAAGGTCCCGCCCCTGAAATCCCGCCCCCAACAGCGGCGGCGGAAGGTCCCGCCCCCAAATTTCTACGGGCGGCGGGGGCGCAGGCTCCCCCAAAATAGCAGCGCCCTAGGCAACCGCCTAGGTCGCCTAATGGGAGCGCCGGCCCTGTGTGGCCTACACCAGAAAATTAGGTTGTTATAAATCCACATCCCTGAGCGATGTAGTTAAGCCAACCTAAGTGCCTATGTAGACAGTGCTGGGTGAAAGGAAGAATTCTTCCGTCAACCTCGCTACTGCCTCTTGGGAGGTGGATTGCCTATGCCAACAGGAGACTCCTTCCCATCAGTGCAGGTTGTGTTTACACTGTAGTGTTTTAAGTGTAAAGCAGCCCTTACATTAAGTGGACCTAGCCTTAAGCCACACAGGCTTTCTATACTGCTGCTGGGAGCTCGCCTCCCAGCCCGGTTAGGGAGACTCACTTTAGCTCCTCTAGAGCTCGTGTGCTAAAACTTGCTGTTTAGACACTGGCCGTGGCTCTAGTTAGCTACGTGAGTTCGGACTCAGGGGTCGTGCAGGCTTGGAGACGGCCAGCTAGTCTGATCTGCCACAGGTGCTGCAATGTCCACATAGGTGCTGGACCCAGGGGGGCTGCTGCTGCACCCCCTGGCTTGAAGTGGTTTCCATCATATACAGGGTTTACAGTTTGGTTCAATGGCTTCCAGCAGCCCCACTATAAAAATTGTTCCAGTGCCCCTGAATTGGCCGCCAGTAGATTGTGTTGAAGCGGGCTGCAGACCTTACAAAATGCTCTGGTGGTCCATATATGGACTGCAGGCCATAGGCTGGGCACCCCAGTATCAGAACAATGGGAGATATAGTCCTGCCAGACACCCCAGCTCTTTGAGGAGAATTGCCACACGAGACACCCAAACAATAACTCCCCTAAGGCCTCAGGGAAACATTTCCAAAGAGACATTTTTGGTTTTCAGCCAAAAGTTTTAGGCTGAACATTTCTGGGGTTTAATATTTTCTTTAAAAAAAAAAATTGCTGTGTAAAAACTCCCCTGTTTTGTGACAAGCACCAGTATTTCCATTGTTCAGGTCTGAATTTGCCAACTTTCCATTTCACTGGGGAGAAGTTGTCATTCAGCTCTTCACAGTAACACCAGAGAATGTTTCACTGGCAGTTACTGACCTTAGAACACGGAATCATGCATGAGCTGTTCAAATCCTTTGTCAACAGTTAATTTCACCTGCCACTGAGCTGCCCATTCACACAACTTTCAGCTAGGTCCCTCTGAAGTTTTCACTCTCATTCCCCAGCCTGGACTCACCAAAGCAATTCGATGTTATCTGCAAATTTTGCCACCTCACTGCTCGCCCCCTGTACCAGATCATTAATAAATATTTGAAACACCACCAGTCCTAATGTGGAACATTGTGTTGATGCATATTTTACCTGTTGCTGTGTTGAAAATGACTGTTTATTCTCCCTTTGGCCCAAATGCTCAAAGGTAGGTAGGCTACTAACTTTCACTGAAATCAACAGACGTTAGGAGTCTAGACATCTCTGAGGATCTGGGCACTTATTTTCTGTTGCGTAACCAATTTCTCATTCATGACAGCTGTGACAGGGTCAGGCCAGATGGCTACAGAAGAGTGATCGAAGGCAGATATATTAGTCCCAGATTAAGCAGGTCTCTTTTCCCTGGGTAATGTAACAGGGGCAGTTCCAGAACAAGCAGGAACTTGCTGGAACCAATTAAGGCAGGCAGGCTAATTAGGACACCTGGAGCCAATTAAGAAGCTCCTAGAATCAATTAGGACAGGCTGGCTAATCAGGGCACCTGGGTTTAAAAAGGACCTCATCTCAGTCAGTGAGGTGTGTGCAAGGAGCTGGGAGCAAGAGGCACTAGGAGCTGAGAGTGGGAAGGTGTACTGCTGGAGGACTGAGGCGTACAAGCGTTATCAGACACCAGGAGGAAGGTCCTGTGGTGAGGATAAAGAAGGTGTTGGGAGGAGGCCATGGGGAAGTAGCCCAGGGAGTTGTAGCCGTCATGCAGCTGTTACAGGAGACACCCTAGACAGCTGCAATCCACAGGGCCCTGGGCTGGAACCCAGAGTAGAGGGCGGGCCTGGGTTCCCCCTAAACCTCCCAACTCCTGATCAGACATAGGAGGAGTTGACCAGGACTGTGGGTTCCACCAGAGGGAAGGTCTCTGGTCTGTTCCCCGACCCACTTGGTGGATCAGCAGACACTGCGGGGATTGTTCTCCTTCCTTTTCCCCATTCTGGCCCGTGATGAGGGGAGCTGAGTGAACGGCAGATTTGAGCCACAAAAGTGGCCAAACTGAGGGCTGCCGTGAATCTCTGAGGTGAGCAAATCCGCCAATAAGCGCAGGAACCACCAAGGCAGAGGAGGAACTTTGTCACACAGCATTTTGCCTCATATTCCATGACTACATAACTTCTTTAATAGCCTCATGTGAGGGACTTTGTCAAAGAAAGTCCAAGTATATTATGTCAGGTGGTTCCCCCATATTCGCTCTCTTGTTGACAAAATGAAAGAATTTAGTAGATCAATGAGGTTCTGTAGTAGAATCACAAGTCGTTAGTCCCTATCATGACATGCTCATCTCGGTATTTTTTAATTCCATTTCATCATCACTACTAGAGAGACGCACACATTATTGCTTAGATAGGGTGAGATATGCCCCCGGCCATGCCCTTCACCCCATTACTCTATGCATCACTCTATGCTATTGCAGCCCTTTCTGAACCCCTGAGTCTGCCAGTGCCCCTCAATCCTGATCTTCAGCCATTTTTGCTACTCCAATCCCAGGTCATCAGTACCCATGTTGAGTGGAGGTGGTTGAATTTATTTTAACCAAGTCATATTTTTATGAAAAATGCATTTTTGCAGAAAATTTTCAGTATAGTCCAACTTCTTCTGATGTTTCAGGGGAAAAAAAAAGGAAACCAAACTCCAAATATTTGGGGTGGGACATTTTCAATGTGTGGTGAAATCTGGAACCTAAAACCCTACAGATTTTAATAACATTTTTTCAAACCCAAAATATTTACATAGAGAGAAGGGACGCTGTTGTTTTGTTTTTTTGTAAAAACTGCGATGGTGATGGGGAAAAGCTCCATGAAATTTCCCACCAAATTTCAAGTTTTATTCATTATCATTAAAAATCACATAAATTATCATTTAAAATCTCCAACCAGCTCTAATGCTGCATAATACTTTACACCACGACTAATCAATGTAAATGAATGGTGCAATTTGAGGATTAAGTTACTTCCCAACAAGAGAGACTGTCTCAGAATCTTGTCCATCATGAATAATTTCTGCACTGTTTGCTTCCTATTATTTCAGCTTTCAGGCCTTCTAGCTACATTTCACTTAACCAATAAATAAGATAAAATAGGGTTACATTAAAAAGAAGATGCTTCCAGCTCCAGAAAATACAGTGGTTTACTCCATTATTTATCCCAGCTTGGTTCAAATATAGCCCTGTGAAAATTACCTGCTGATGAAAGCTGGCATTTACTGAAAGACTTCAAAGGATTTACATTAATAAAAGGAACGAGTTTTAAGTTGAAGTGTTTATTACTAGCTTATAAAGCCAAGACAGATTCCCTGGAGTTTTCAGATCTCTTGATGACAGAATTGCTCAATTAAGTAACTAAGACTCACGTTGCAGCCGGAGATTTTGGGTACAGAATAACTGCCCTCAGATATATTGTTCTGTTGGGAGTGGGGGTGCGAGAAGAGATTTTTACTCCTATGCCCAGTATTTCTATTCCTGTTTTCTTTCACAAAGATAATTGATCTTCCACATTTGGGTGGAATAAGGTCCAAAATAAACCCCCAATTTCTGATTCTATTCTATATAGACTTACATCACCATAATATCTGAGCATCTTCCTGCCGTGTATAAAGTGACATGATTATTTGTTCTCACCTCTTCTCCCCATTATTCCTGGGGGAATTCTGCACCATTGCACAATGCACAATTCACACTGCATTAATATTCTGTGCAGAATTTCCTCCACCTCCCCCAGATTTGGCATGGAGCTCGGCTGTTCTCAGTGGTGGCAAATGACAGAACAAGAAGCAATGGTCTCAAGTTGCAGTGGGGGCAGGGCCGGCGCTCCCATTAGGCGACCTAGGCGGTCGCCTAGGGCACTGCTATTTTGGGGGCGCCTGCGCCCCCGCCGCCCGTAGAAATTTGGGGGCGGGACCTTCCGCCGCCGCTGTTGGGGGTGGGATTTCGGGGGCAGGACCTGCCACCGCCTAGGGCGCCGGCAAAGCTGGTGCCGCTACTGAGTGGGGGAGGTCTAGGTTGGATATTAGGAAACACTATTTCACTAGGAGGGTGGGGAAGCACTGGAATGGGTTACCTAGGGAGGTGGTGGAATCTCCTTCCTTAGAGGTTTTTAAGGTCAGGCTTGACAAAGCCCCGGCTGTGATGATTTAGTTGGGGATTGGTCCTGCTTTGAGCAGGGGATTGGACTAGATACCTCCTGAGGTCTCTTCCAACCCTGATATTCTATGATTCTATTCTATGATTGAGGATATTGACATAGGATGAAACAGGTTTACAGGCAGTTTGATCTCAACCCACTAATCATAATAGAATATTATTATTCTTATCTCTGTAAAGACCGGTTAAAAGGTAAATCTATTCAGAGAATATTTTTTCTTATCATTATAAATATATGTTTCTAAAAATATGTTCACTATCGTTAATTTTCTCAGAAATATTCACCCCTGGCTACACGCTTTTAGTCTGGTCATCAGAAGTATACGTGTGGTAATTTTTCAGCAGCCAAAGATCTGGAATATCTTGGAAGGGGTGAATATCAACAGAGGGAAAGGTGTGAGTATCACACCTTCTTGTCAACCGTTGGGAATGGGCCACATCCACCCTGATTGAATTGGCCTCGTTAGCACTGACCCCCCACTTGGGAAGGCAACTCCCATCTTTTCATGTGCTGTCTATTTATACCTGCCTCCTGTATTTTTCACTCCATGCATCTGATGAAGTGGGTTTTAGCCCACGAAAGCTTATGCCCAAATAAATGTATTAGTCTCTAAGGTGCCACAAGGACTCCTCGTTGTTTTTGTTACTCCACAGTCATTGCTCCCAAGAGCTTCTTAGCACAGAGGGATGAGCTTCTTAGCACAGAGGGAATCTATTTCCTACACAGCTTGCATCATCCAATATTTTAGCTTCATATTGTTTGTCATCTCGGAGTGCCTTCTGCTGGCAGTAATGGCGTATGACCGTTATGTAGCCTTCTGTAACCCGCTGCTGTATACGGTCATCATGTCACCAAAGCGCTGCCTATAGCTGGCGGCTGGTTCATATCTATGGACCTTCGTAAACTCTGTGATACACACGAGCGGTTTGCTAAGATTATCCTACTGCGACTCCAATATCCTGAATCATTTTTTCTGTGATATCAACCCACTTCTAAAGCTGTCCTCTTCTGGCACCTCTATCAATCAGCTACTTGTTTTCCTCTTTGGCAGTCTGATTGAGGTGATCAGCATTGTGACCATCCTCATCTCATACATCTTAATTATTGTGACTGTGCTGCGGATCCGCTCCACTGAGGGCAGGCGCAAAGCCCTCTACACCTGCACCTCCCACCTGATGGCCGTCTCCATGTTCCATGGGACGATTCTCTTCATGTATTTCCGATCCAGCACCAGCTACTCGTTGGACACAGACAAAATGGCCTCCGTGTTCTACACTGTGGTCATCCCCATGCTGAACCCCCTCATCTACAGCTCGAGGAACAAGAATGTGAAGGACACCCTGAGGAGAGCAATAGAGACAAAATTGAGGCCCATTTTTCCCCAAAGGGTGCCATAATAGGACAACCAAATCCTTCAATGGCTGCTCTGTACACATAAGGCTTGTCTCCACTACGGGATGGATCGATGCTGTGGCGATCAAGCCACCGGGGGACAATTTAGGAGGTCTAGTGAAGACCCACTGGATTGACCGCCTATCACTCTCACATCGTCTCCGGTACTCCACCAGAATGAGATGCGTAAGGGGAGTAGATGGGAGAGTTTCTTCTGTCGACCCAGTGCAGTGTGGACCCCGTGGTAAGTATAGCTAAGCTATGTCGACTTGAGTTACGCTACTAACGTAACTCAAATTGTGTCGCTTAGATCGACCTGTCCCCGTAGCGTAGAGCTGCCCATGGGCTCTGATTCAGAAAGTCCTTAAGCACATGTTGAAGTATCTCTCCCTTTGACTTCAGTGGGGCTTAAGCACGTTTAAAGTTAAACATGTATTTAAGTGCTGCTTTGAAGAGAGATGCGTTCCTCAATAGAGGCCTTATGTGCATAAAAAGGCCATGTCAGTTATTAAATGATGGCTTGGCTCCCCTGTGCCTATAATAAAATACTTTGACATTGATTTTTCAGTGTAAGATATAAGAGGGTGATTTAAATGTTGTTTAGAATTACTGAATAACAGGGAAAAGTTCACACTGCAACAATGGATTCATGAGCAATAACCAGGACTGGTTTTATACTCTAAAAACGTTGACAGATATTTGTTCAAATACATTTTGTGATTTTGCTTCAATCAGATCCACAGCCCAACTCATCTGTTTTTTGGGAGACATTTGGGTGCATGAAATTATATTCAAAACTGTGTTTGTTGAAAGGGAGAATGTCATGAATGCTCAGTCAGATATAATATTTCATGAGTACTCACACTAAAAGTCCCCCACAAACTCTTTGTGAGTTTGAGTCACGCAATTAAAGACCAGGTAGTTTAGGTGACCAAACATATACAGACACATTGTCAAGGATAGTCTTTTGATTGTGAATGCCACTGTTATTGGGATCTCAATGTAAAAGACCTTGAGCCTTATTTTCCCAAGTGCTGAGTATTTACAGCTCCCGTTGACTTCAGCTGGAGTGGTGGGACCTTTTATTTCTGGAAATCAGGACCGAGGGGACTGAAGTTGGGCACCCATAAATAGAGGCTACCAAAATCACTGGCCATTTCTGAAACTTTTGGGCATGGCGAATTACAACAGTGAATACCCGAAGCACCAGTCACCTCAGGGTACATCCACACTGCAATGTAAGCCCAGGGTTCGAACTCATGCTCAAGTCAAGCCCCCTTCCATCTACACACAAATTGCACTAACCAAGGGCTCAAACCCAGGGTCCCAGGACCCCACAGCAATAGAAGGTCTGAGCCTGAGTCAAGCAGAGAGCCAGGGTTCAAGTCCTTTATTGGTTTGTAGTGTAGACGCAGCCCCACTGGACTCCTGCTCTGGGAATCAGCCAAAAGTATCCCAAAAGCTGAGTTTCTTTCTCCCCTGGATGGTCAAGTGTTCCCACGCTGCACCGCGAACAAACAGCTAGAGTGGTCACATTTTGGGAGCGTGCTGGGAAGTCTTGGATATGGGTGGTTGAAATGGGGCCCACATAATGCCGTGTAGATGCTGGAGCCCCAGTTTGGGACCCAGAATCCAACAATCCCTAACCTGGGGTTACAAATGAGTTTAGATTCTCAAACCCTAGGTTAACAAACCCAGGGTCTGCTAACATGAGTTCTACTAGCCCAGGGCTTACACTGCAATGTAGACATGCCCTCAGAGAGTTAGTGAATCACTGTGATGTGTGTGCACTGTTCAGCACAATGGGGCTCTGGTCTCGATTTGCACCTCCAGTCACTAGTGTAAAAGTAATAATAATATTGAGCTACGGGCAAGTTTCAACCACATGCCAGGCTCCTCCTAGGATCCTATATATATGACCCAGCAGAGCTCCCTCAGAATGGAGAGATTGAAAAGGTCTGAGGAATCACAGCCTAACCCCTAGGCCCGCTGCCTTTCAGACCCACGACGCCCAGTCAAATATTTCCCCTCTTTTTCATACAATTTGTTCCCTCCTGCCTCCAGCTGCTGCCACCCCTTTCTGCCCTCACCCAAACACAGTGGAGTTTTTATCTCGCTCCCCTGCCCAGAACACAGCTCAGACCCAGGGCAAGGGAAAGAGCAATTCTAAAGGCTGGGGAGCCTGCTGCGTGGCCTACAGAAGCAGCGGTATCCTAGAGCTGAGAACTGTGCAGGCAGAAGAAGGGGGCAAAAAATAGAGCCACATCCAGATACCTGCATCAACCATCTTAACAGAAAGCATCACCCTGCCCATCACCTAAGACCATAAGACTGGTCATACTGGGTCAGACCAATGGCCCAGTGTCCTGTCTTCCACAATGGCCAATGCCAGATGCTTCAGAGGGAATGAACAGAACAGGGCAATTATCAAGTGATCCACCCCCTGTCATCCACTCCCAGCTTCTGGCAGTCAGAAGTTTAGGAACACCCATAGCATGGGGTTGTGTCCCTGACCATCTTGGCTAATAGCCATTGATGGACCAATCCTCCAGGAACTTATCTAATTCTTTTTTGAACCCAGTTATACTTTTGGCCTTCACAACATCCCCCTGGCAATCACTGTCCTCTGCACAGCTCTATTGCTGACAGCTGAAATTCTTCTTTAGCACATCAAGTATTGGCTTGTGTTTTAGGAACTGAGTTCCAGACCCTAGGTTGTTGTATAATTTAGTTGAAGTCAATGGAGCTACACAAATGACAGCAAATGAGGATCTGGCCCTGAAAATAATGAGTTCTACTAATACATCTTATTTTTATTAGTTAGTTTATCCAAGGGAAGGTCAAGAAGTGACTTAAACATGCTGTATACGTGCCTGTGTGGGATAAAGATTTCCAATAGGGTAAAGATCTTTAATTCTGCAGACAAAGGCATAAGATTCAGTGGCTGGAAGCTAAATAAACTCAGTCAAGATATGAGGTGCACCTTTTTCTTAGTGAAGGTAATTAATTATTGGAACAAATTACCTATTACTGTGGTGGATGTTCCATCACGTAACGTGTTAAAATCAAGGCAATATATCTTCCTAAATCATATGCTATCACTTGAACAGAATTCATGGACTCAATGGACACATTACTGGGTGAGGGTCTTGTGCCTGTGTTATGAAGGAAGTTCAACTAGATAAAGATATTGGTCCTTTCAGCATGTTTGAGTCACTTTAAAAAATCTAGGAATCTATGAGTCTCTATGTCTTCCCAACACATCTTGATCTCTGACTTCTGAGGAGACGTAACAATAACCCTGATATCTCTGTTCAGAATATGACGTTTATTTCAGCAGCTATTCGCATATTCCATATGTAAGGGGACTGTTTGGCCCTTTACTAAAACGCAGTGTGGGTGTTTTTGTTGCTAGCTCCCAGTACCAAAAGGAAGGGGAAGGGTCGGTGGGAACCAGGACCCGGAGACTGACGGTCCCCAGGGGCAATGGGGAGATTTTTGACAGGGCAGACAGGCTAATGACGGAGTCAGGGGGTCAGAAAGGTCCCATCCTCCGTGTGAGCTGGAATCAGAGGCTCCACTCGGCCTCCTGCCCCCTGGGCTGCTTCTCTGGCCCCTCTGGCTGTGGGGCTGCAGCCCTGCTCCCAGCACAGAGTCTGCTCTCTCCTTAGCTCAGCCCCACTCTGTCTGTCAGACCCAGGGCAATTGCAGCTCACACGGAGGACGGGACCTTTCTGTCCCGCCAACTCCCTCATTAGCCTGTCTGCCCTGCCAATCAGGCTGACCTGGAGCATTGGCCTCTTCCCATTGGCCCTGGGGACTGTCAGTCTCAGGGTCCTGGTTTCCCACCGACCCTTCCCCTTCCTTTTGGCACTGGGAGCTAGCCAACCAGAAACCCTCACTGCGTTTTAGTAAGGGGCCAGCAGTCCCCTGACACCTAGAAGTGTGGAAGTGGAGCCACTGAGCCAAAGGGGGTCTCCATTTTGTCTTTAGCTGGCTAAACCCCTGGGAGACCCCTCCATTTTGTCTTCAGCTGGCTAAACCCCTGGGAGACCCCTCCATTTTGTCTTCAGCTGGTTAAAGAGACCTCTTTAGCCAGCTGAAGACAAAATGGAGGGGTCTCCCAGGGGTTTAAATAGACTTGCTCTTGTGGGTGGAGACCCCCTCCTCACTCCTATGCAAAGTCCAGCTCCAAGATGGAGTTCTGGAGTCACCTGGGCAAGTCACATGTCCATGCATGACTCTCAGTCTTTACAGGCAGAAGCCATTGTCCACATGGTATCTTGTACGTCTCCAGGAAGACTTCTTATGTGGATTGGAGCATTCCAAGATGCATTGTTCCCCAAGTGCTTCCTGATCGGGTACTTAACCTTGCAAATTCCTTCCTAAAGAAGCTGACCAAATGCCTCACAAAGCTTACTTAGAAATCAAGCAAGTATACAGCCAATATTCTTAACCTCAAGTACAAAATGATATATGTGTACAAATAGGATGAATAGATATAGTAGACCATAACCTTTACAGAGATATGTTACATGGCACAGGCAGCACAAAACATATTCCAGTTATGTCATATTCCCATAAAGCATTATGGGGGTACAGCGTCACAGATTTTTTCAGAGAACTATCCACAATGACTCCGAGATCTCTTTCTTGAGTGGTAACAGCTCATTTAGACCCCATCATTCTCATCACTGATTCCCAAGGTGCTGTAACAGTGTGGTGGAGAGCGTGACTTGGTCCCCGGCATGCAGCATCCCTGCTCCAGCAATGGTACCTGTCATGTTCCATCCTGTTTGCCAGCCCAGGGTGCTACTTGCAATGTACGATGCGGGTTTTCCAATTTATTTGAACTCTGGGAGCATGACCATGTGTCTGTGAAACTTCGCAGCCCAATTAAATGTGACTTATGGATGCTTTTGAACAGCCACCTTCTGGAGTCTAGAACTTGAAATACTGGAGTCTAGAACTTGAAATACCAGGAAAGCTGGTGGGTGCACACATTCAGGGTTCCTGTTTGGCCCTGTTGTAAAGCAGTCTCCTTCCAAACCCCCACTCCTCCCAAAGCACGCTTCCGTTCTTTCACCAGTATGGCCACACACGGGGCCGGCCTTACACAGGGGCGAACTGGGCGAAGGCCAGGGCCCCATTATAAACGGGGTGCCTCTGGAGCAGGGGTGCCCCTCCCCCTGCTGCAGCTGCTCCAGGGAGCTTCTAATCTGCTGGGGGGGGGGGGAGAAGAGGGGCGCCACTGATGTCAAGCAGTATAAAAGGCACCCCAGGCTGGAGAATTGTGGGGACACAGCTGTTTATCAGTCCAGATTGTACCCTGAGAAATGAAACGATAGGAGAAAAGTTTCTGCCCTCATCTGGTTTCGCCAGCAGATGCTCCTTCCCTGATCTAAATACTATGTAAACATAAGTTTAAAATCACTGGGCTGGATTCTGCTCTTAGTGACCTTGGTGTAAATCCAGAATGATCTCACTTATGTGAATGGAGTCAGGGTTGGATTCTGCTCTCAGTCATAGTGGTTTATATCCACAGTAATCCTTTTGGGTTTACTGGGGTCACTCCGCATTTATTCTAGTATGAGATCAGAATTGGGTCCTTTGAATTCCTGTGTTTATACAGGAGAAACCCACTGTTACAGGATTGAGAGTAACTCAGTAGCAGCCTGGATTAAAAATATAGTTCAAAACCGTTGTGTGTTATCCACAATCTGAACATGGCTCTAGATCTTAAAGGAACAAACAGAGACCAGAACGCTCAAGCCTATTTGCTAATAAGAACAATCAGAATGCAGCCCTGACTCCAGAGACATCAGGGGGATCGCTCTGGATTTATGTCATGAAGAATAGAATCTGCCCCTACTGCTGATGCAATCAGGGGTTACAGAAATTGAGCTGTATTAAAGACTCCCCATCATTTTCTTTGTTTCCCTTTACTCTTTTCCAGGAACCAGAGCACCACCCAGCATGACTGAGAGATACAGAATGCCCCACCTATTACCCTGAAACACTGGCTTTGGGGAACCTCTTGAATAACCTGCCTATCTAATTGTTTATGTCCGTGTGTGGAATGAATTTTGTTATGTGCACCGATATGGAAGTAATGTGTGACACATCACCTTCATATTGGTTCACATAATAACATTCATGTGGTGGGGATGGGGCCAAGGGGTTCGGAGTGTGGGAGGGGGCTCAGGGCTGGGGTAGAGGGTTGGGGTGGGGGGGGGGATGAGGGCTCTGGCTGGGATATGGGCCAGGGATGAGGGATTTGGGGTGCGGGAGGGGGCTCAGGGCTGGGGCAGAGCATTGGGGTGCGGGGGTTGGGGCCAGGGATGAGAGGTTTGGGGTGCAGGCTGCCCCAGGGCTGCGGTCGGGAGAGAGGACTCCCCCCCCAGCCCTCTCTCGCCGCAGCAGCTTGGGGCGAGGCACCTCTCCCCAACCATGGCAGCTCCAGCGGGGCTGGGCCGGGCCGAGGGAGGGGCTCCTCTCCCCCAGCCGCAGCAAGTCCGGGGCAGGTCTGCGCTACCGGCGGGGGGGAAGGGGGCGCCTCTCCCTACCGCGGCAGGTCCACGCTGGGGCCGGCGAGGAGAGGGTCTCCCCCCCGTACCCCTGAGCCCCTCCACTGCGATTAATAGTCGGCTGCGCAGCCACGCAGCTTAGAGGGAATTTAGATTGTGGGTCTTCCCCAGGTATCCTGATCTAAATGTGCCACTAAGCCAACAGGATCATATGCTGACACTGGAGAAACCAGAGGTGCCCGGCCTCCCTATGCTATCTGCCTAGGGGGGTGGGGGAACTGTAGGTACAGTTTCCTCATACTTTAGTAACCTTCAAAGCAGCTCTACAGCAGGCAACCTATCCATTTGGTCTCTGCTCTCATATTGTAACAGCCGCTTCCACACTACGTTTCTCCAGAATTTCTGCTGTTCTTTGTGAGGATTCCAATTAATTTCCCCATTCTGGCTTCTTCGCTGGCCCCCTTTTCCCAGCAGCTGGTCTCCTAATTCCTCTCTCAACCATTCCAGCTGCCTTTTATACTGTCCTGTCAGCGAGCAGATCTTTACTACACAGGCTGATCGCGAGTTGTTTACCACAGAGTTATGCTGCACCTGTTTCTGCCAGTTCTGTGGTTTTCTCTGGTTTTTTTTTTTTTCCCCAGCTGAACTTTCGACTTGCGGAGCTTTCGATCTTTTGGACTACTTTTTTTTCCCTTCAACTGAACTTTTGACTTTTTGGCCTATTTTCAGCAACGATGTATCATGTGACCTGCAACTTCTAATGGTGGAATGACCTCTGCGTATTCAAAATGCAAGCTAGGGACACCAAATGGAGCTTGGAGAATCTCTCCGGTATCACACCATCTCTTACCCTGCAGCAATCCAGGCACTGGGATTCAAATCCTTCACACAGGCCTCTGAACTCCCACCCTCCACTTCCTGTGACCCCTCTTAGCTCAGTTCATCCACACAGAATCCCTACCCCCCAGACTTCTTATTTCCACACAGCCGTGATTTTCTGGATTCCACAGATCACGAAGGAAAAACACACACACACAAACCCCATCTTTTAGATCCAAATATTTATTTTCACCTCTTAGATCTAACTACAGGAAGCTCACTACATGGATAGAAAAATATCACTAGTTAAAAAAAATGGATAAAGAATTAAAATCAGTCCTACAGAAAAATATTTGAATTAATCTAACACCTCTCCCTTAAAAGCTATATAGTGAGGCAACATTACCCTGAGCTCTTCCTTGATTTTCCTTTGTTCCTGAACTTTTTCTAGCCTGCTGTTCTTGAAGCCTTGCACTCCGCCGGACAGGGGGACGAACAGGAACAAAGTCGTTCTCCTCCCGGTGTGACTCTGGGGCATATGGTGAGGAACTTTTACAACAATTTTTCATACAAACAGCTTCNCGTCGAGCGCTCACTTACCTCTCCAGGGGAGTCAAACACCTGGACTGGGACTCAAACCCAGGCTGGGACTCTAACCCAGACTACTTGGATCCTGTGCAAACCTGGACTGGGACTCAAACCCAGACCTAAGCTGTCAGGGACTCGAACCCCGACAATCTGCACTGGGACTCAAACCCAGGCAACCTTTACCCTACTCAACGGGTAGGTGGATGTTGCTGGATTTCTACGAGCTTCAGCTGGTTCACAGAACTCGCCTTATCGCCGACGCAGAGATCAGATTACCAGGCAAGGCTCCTCTAAACCAGAGGATGCGCGCTGCGTTGCCTCAGAGTCTGATCCCCCGCCGGAGAGTCAGACAGAGTCCCGGCGGAGTCGCCAAAGATGTCGGGGACTTGAACCCCAACAGCGAAGTTCGTTGTTTGACCGCAGAGAGACAGGCAATACCAGCAAGGTCCAATAAAAAAAAAGTTCTTTATTGACAAGTGCACGCGCCAGTAAAGAACTGCTTGTATTCGAAGAGAACCAGCAGCCACTCTTACAACTAAGTATAGGTTATATACACAGTTTTGTTGCGTTACAAATTATTTATTTTACACAATTTATATTTTACTCCCCTTTGGTTAGTAACAAACCTTAATAACAAAGCACATTTGTCTTTTTTTATAATGTAAGCAAGTTGTGATGCCCCAGCAACTTTTTTATTAGCAAGGTTGCCAAGCAACAGACACTGGAAGACAAGAGTTAACGCAGCTGGTAACTTGAGGAATGCACCTTCCTTTCTTATTTTACTTTTTTTTAGGGCTTTTATGAAACATGCTTTTTGAAACCTTTATTAATTTGACTGAAGTCAAGTTGGCATAACTGTTATTTGTGCTACATTTTTATTTAGGCCTAACAGTGAGAAGGCCCCGATCCTTCCATGAGTAGATTTCCTTCATCTCTCAACTCATCATAACATTGATTGAAATAATTGGAGCGAGAGCTCTGTGTTATGACATCTGATGAAGCTGCAGGAGAAATATCTCTGGATTATAACGTCCTGTGAAGTTGCAGGAAAAAGCTGTCTCTTTCCTGCTAAAATGAAATCATGCCAATCCCTCTACTACCCCCATCCCCGTGTTTATAAAGATTCCCAGATTAAAATACGCACACCCGCCCCTCAAAAAGAAAAAACAAAACAAACAAGGCTAAAAAGAAATCACTTTAAAAGGGCATTTTAACAGCGGTCATTTCTCTAAAACAATCTGGGTTTCCTTTGGTTTTAGAAAAGGTTTCCCCGCGTGAATCAAAGAAGCAAATAACTGACTTAAGGAGAGGGTGAGGGGTGGGTGGAAGACCTGGCTAGCAGAGAGCAGGGATTCTAGCTGGTTACTTTGAAGATTCAGTGGCCATCAGTGTCAAAAGCAACGAGTGATTAGGGGTGTCTCAGTTTTTATGGGAGTCAAATTGGGGGAGACCCCCTTACACGGAAAGTGATTCCCCCGAAAGCGCTCAGTGCTCGCCCTCTGAAAAAAATCAGACTCAGACTGAGCACCCCCAAAATAACTAGCCAGTTTGGAAAAAAATCTTAGCCATTTTCTCTCTCTCCTCCTTCCCCCTCTGACCCCTTTCTTCAATCACAGCTTTCCCATGCCACATCTTGATGCTAGCTTGTTGTTCTAAAAAGTCTTGGTGTTAAGTGAATTCTCCACGCAGCTCTGCCGCATATTTAAAGACTGCCCCTACCTAGGGTTGGGCGCCTGCTGCTGGTTGCTGTGCACACTCTGTGCCTGGCTAGTCTCTGGTTGTTGAGGGCACTTGGCACAGGGCCAGAGAGTGCCATTATTTTGCAAAGAACAGAACACAGAAATAAATCTAGATTTCCATGGCCGCCTCTGCTGCAACCAATAGACCCCACTTCCCTCCAAGAGCCATGGATACAGCCCAGGCGTCCTAACTCCCAGCCTCCCCTGCTCTAATCCACTCTACACTTTTCCCCTACCAGAGGTGGGAAGAAAACCCAGAAGTCCTGACTTGTTGAATCCCGTCTCTAACCTACACAGCTCCAAGACCAGACGAATCACCTTTTCTGCCTTTACTTACGTATAGATAGTTCCACCGGGCTGTTGGGTTTTTTATAAAGAATTCTGCCTTGCGGGCATAACTCCACCAAACTCGAACAACAGCTTTGCCTGTAGAAATACAACAGGGCTGGGGGAAGCTCTGGGGTTTATTCTTTAAACCTTAGAACCACTAGGAATGTGTGATCTTATTTTATTTCCCTGTGAAGCATCAGGTGAGGAGGCTCGAGAGCTTAACAGAACTCCCAAGGCAAAGGGTTGGTGAACTTTTAACAAAGAAGATTTTTCTCCAGAGTGTCTGTTATGCTGTGATGTACATGGGAATGTTGGTAATATTTTTATGATCCATATGTGTGTCTCAGTTTCCCTGTGCACTTTGTATGGCTACACACTGAGTAGAACGGGGAATGAGGGCTGGCAGAATGACAGGTGGACTGTCTGAGATGGTACCAAGGTGTCTTTAGGAGCAGAAAAGAATCAACACACCTGAATGAAAGATCCGGAAGACATAATGGGAGCCCCAGTGACTGAACAAGAACGCTGAGCTGCTGGGCCTGGAAAGAGCAGGCAACTTCCTCCGACACTCTGCAGGGAGGAAAGAGCTCAGCATCACTGCTAATACGCAATGGGCTGCATCGCTCCCTGAGACGAGAATGTCTCTGCAGAAGTCTGATCTCAGTCGGACTCGCTGTACGAGCTCCCAGTGGCAAACAGGGGTGCTGGAGCCTGAAGGCCCAATCCTGGAGTCGGAGAGGCCACATGGCCTACCCTGGTGGAACTGTGTCTCCCCCTGAGGGTCTGCCACACTAAAAAGGTTACTCCCAGGAGACTGTTTAAAGGCCGGGATGTAGCACAGACCCTGTAAACCCATGTCTGATGGGGCGTTCACCCCACACCACCTCTGAAGGGCTTAATGTGGCTAGTTGGACCAATTAACCACCAAGGCTGCACCTGGAGGGGAGGCAGGGAGCAGAGAGGACTAATTAAAGGATGAAGCTCACCTGGACAGGAATAGGAAGGGCTTGTAGAAAGCCAGGTAGCTGAGGGCAGAAAGGGGCTGCAGGGAGGTCTGTAGTCACTCTGTGGGGCTTGGGAGGCAGGGAGCTTGGCCTAGAGGGAAAGGCAAACCCGGAGGAGGATGGAAAAGAAGCTGGACAGAGACAACGTATGAAGCAGACCAGGGAAACAGCAGTCATGTGTGGGACACAGCAGGCCTTAGCCACTGGATGTAGGGTCCCTGGCCTGGAAGAGGCCAGGCCTGGGTTCCCCTGCCAGCCACTGGGGAAATGGCTCTATTGATGGGCAGTGAACTGGAAGACTGCCTGGGATGACTGGTACAGAGAGACATGGGTACACAAACCCCCCCAGAAGGGGAAAACTACAGTGACCTGGCCAAAGGGCCAAGCCACGAAGAGGGAGCCATTGAGTCCCGAGAGAGAGACGGAGTGAGCACATGCAGGAAGGGGTGTCAGACTGGCAGAGCTATTCCCCAGCTGCGGCCACAAGAAGGTGCTCCAGTGGTGAGCAGAGGATTCCATGACGCCATGATATAGGCATTTGAGTTATATAAATATTAACACAGGCAAAGAATCCGATAGGCTCACTTTGTTGACACTTTTCTAACTCAGTTATCCAAGGAGCATATTGGAGAAAAATCCTCATTGTTAAAATTTGTGTCAAAACTTTCAATGGTGACGGTCAGTGCCCACCTGTTAATGGTTAAGGGGGCCCAATTTTCAGACAATGCTGAGCACTTCCACCTGAAAATTAGGCCTCTAAGATATCTCACACAGTGGACGTCCTCCAAGATTGCTACTGAAAACTCCCAGCCTTAACTTATGTTTTAAAGCCATTCTCCACGTTCAATCAGGTTTAACTGATCAGACCCAATTCTCCAGTCTTCCCAAGAGACTTCCAAGTTATATAACTCCCAAATGTCTAACGTACAAGTCCCAAGCAGGTTGATTCCCTCCGCCCCTTCCCCAGGCTTTGTTTTGTGCATCATAAAGTAGCAAAATTAAAGGGCACAATCCCCAGTTTTATTTCCCTTTCCAGAATCTCCTTAAATTTCTTCTCCTGGTTGGTTGAGAGAAATGAGACATCAATCATGGAGCTTAATTACTGCAAACCAGACTAAGAAAAGACCTAGAGATCTATGCTCTACAGCTAACTCAGAGCATGAACAAAGCAGGTCAACTGAGAGCCACTTCTGGCTTAGACAATTACTCACCAAATAAAGAATAATATGCACTTTTCATCTATGAATCTCAAAACACTGTAGAAAAAAAAGCTGGGTATCATTATTCCCATTGTACAAAGAGAGGCACACAGAGGTCAAGTGACAGAGCTGGGGCTGGAACCCAGGAGTCCTGATTCTCCCAGCCCCCTCTGATATCAGCCCTAGACCCCATTCCCCTCTCTAAGGACCGAACCGAGGAGTCCTGACTCCCAGCCCTAATCACGATACCTCACTATGTTTGCTTATTTCCTCTCTACAAATCTACACATCAAAGCTAGACAAGTTACCTTAGCTCTTCCTGCCATTTTGGGATCTTCGAGGAGGACATCAGCACCTTGATCCACTGGAGGGGGGGGGGGGGCCTTCTAGGGCACTGGCATGCATTGGGGGTAGGAGCCAAGGCTTCCGAGATGGATGGGTATGTCTTGCTGAGCAATGGGGGTGGGAAGAGAGGAAGCCATTTTACTCTCTATAAAGGTGCCCTTGTCCCTCCCAGCCCCCCCGGAAGGCACATCAATGTCCCCCTCTGTAGTGGCCCCTGTTCCCCAGGACATGTCAATTTCACCCTCTCGAGTGCCCCCCTCTCCGTCTGCTGGGTGTCTACTTGGCGTGCGTCCTCAGGTGCTTCATGAGAGCGGAGCTGTCTCCAAAGCCCTTCCCGCAGTCGGTGCATTTGTAGGGCCGCTCTCCGGTGTGGGTGCGCCGGTGGTTGGTGAGCCTGGACCTATTGATGAAACCCTTCCTGCACTCGGGGCACTTGTAGGGCCGCTCCCCAGTGTGGATGCGCTGGTGGTTCATCAGGGATGAGTTGCAGCGAAAGTGCTTCCCGCACTCGGTGCACTCGTAAGGCCGGTCTCTGCGGTGGATCCGCCGGTGCCGCATGAGTGACGAACTCTGGCTGAAGGTCTTGCCGCACTCGGGGCAGCTGTAGGGTCTCTCTCCGGTGTGGATGCGCCGGTGCTTGATGAGGTTGGCACTTTGGCTGAAGCTTTTCCCGCAGTGGCCACAGCTGTAGGGTTTCTCCCCGGTGTGGATGCGCCGATGCTGGCTCAAGTTGGAACTGCTTATGAAGCTCTCGCCGCACTCGGCACAGCTGTAGGGCTTTTCGCCCGTATGGGTGCGGACGTGCTTGGCAAAGGAGCCCAGGCTGAAGCTCTTCCCGCACTCGCTGCAGAAGCAAGGCTGCTCCGCAGCATGGGTGTGGTAATGCTTCACCAGGGTGTAGTTGCATTTGAAACTCTTCCCGCACTTGGTGCACTGGTAGGGCCGCTCGCCCGTGTGGATGCGCTGGTGCTGGAAGAGGTGGGAACTCCGGATGAAGCCCTTCCCACACTGGCCGCACTTGTAGGGGCGCTCCCCGGTGTGGATGCGCTGGTGATCGATGAGGTTATATCTGAGGACAAAGCACTTCCCGCACTCGGTGCACTTGTAGGGCTTCTGACCCGTGTGGATGCGCTGGTGCTGGACCAGGTGGGAGCTCTGACTGAAGCTCTTCCCGCAGTCCGAGCAGCTGTAGGGGCGCGCCTCAGCCTGGGCTTGGTTGTGCTCCGTCACCACCCTGATGTCCGTCTCATCCGGAGATATCGCCTCTGTCTCCTGCTGCCGTCCAGCCCCACTGGCCTCTCCCTGCTCAGCGCTCCAGGACATCCCACGAGGCTCCCTTCCTGCAGGCCCTTCCTGCTCGGGATTATCCTCCTCCATCCCAGCACCTACTGGGGAGAGAGGGAGAATCCAGGCAGGGCTCGTTCCCTGTGCCAGGGAGCGAGGGGGCACAAAAGGGAGCAGAAAATCTGAAGAGCAGGAAACGAATCCCCCTCAAACCCGTCCCCAGAGGAGAGCGGAGGGGCTGGTTCTGCCCCAATGGCCTGGCTGAGCCCTCAGAGAATGGCTGGGGGAGGGCAGGGCTCCTCCCAGGGGTCAGGAAGGGTGGGCAAGAGCCAGGAGTGACATGTGTCACAAGGACAGGGACCTGCTGGAGATGACATTGAGGGAGTCCAGACTGTGGAGGTTTCCAGGCGGCTTTGCTGGGACCCCTTCACTCCTGTACATTGCCAAACTAACCTAAATTATTTGATGCCAATTTTGCCACTTCAAGGCTCCCTCAGCTTTGTGGCTCACTGACACTAGCCCTACGGGTTTGGGCTGCGATTCTCTGGCCTGGGTTTGGCAGGACATCAGACTAGCTGATCAGAGCGGCCCCCTCTGGCCTTCCCCATCTATGGCTCTAGCATGGCACCCTGGGGTGCTGGCGGTTAGTTCGTGGAGGGTCTCTGGGCCAGCATCACTCCTTTCTCACCTGTGCAAATGACCATAAGGTTCTCCCTTTCCTGGGAGCCCTGGATATCCGGGACCCTTGGCTCTTCCCCTTGCTCCATGCAGGAGATCACGGCCGGGTCAGGGACGGGGAATCCTGCTCGGGGGAAGGAAACAGGCGAGATGGTGCTTGGTGAAGTCTCCCTGGAGGGCTCGGTGCGAAAACACACCCTCGTTTTAACCCCGACCCCGTTCTCTGCTGGGGGGATATGTTCACAGGGACCCTTGGGGCAGGGTGATGCCTGGGGGGATGGGCTGTGCCCCCTGTAAGGGAGTCAGGGATCTAAGCACACAGTGAGGGGGCCGAATGGCTCAGGGAGTCGCTGGGCCGTTCCTAGCCCTGCAGAGAGAGCAGAAGCCCTGCTGGGCACGGAGCTGCCTTGGGAGGGGGATAGAGGGATTCGGTGCGTGTGTGAACCGAGCAAGGAAATGCAGCCCTGGGAGAAGGGATCAAACTACCCCCTGTGAATCTCCTTCCAGTGAGGGCCTGTGGGGGTGACAGTCTCTCCTGTGGGGTTTGGGGAAGGGGCCAATCCCCCAGAAATCTACGGGGCCAGGGAAGAGCCCTGAGCCGAAGCTGTCCAGGGCTCCCCGCTCCATCAGCTCCTGACCCCCGAGGGGCAGCGGCACCTCACCCAGCGAGATCAGAGTCTGGTAATTCTCCTGCATGACGTCCCTGTAGAGCTGCCTCTGCCCTTCGTCCAGGAGCCCCCACTCCTCCCGGGAGAAATACACGGCCACCTCCTCGAACCCCACCGGCGCCTGGAACCAGAAGGGACCCCGCTCAGCACCTGCCGCTCCAGCCACGGCCCCCAGCGCTGGCTCAGAGGGCGGGCAGCGAGGGGCACCGCTGGGAGAGCCCAAAGGGGGAGTCCGTGCAGCAGGATCCAGGGGGAAGGTGCAGTGATCACTGTCCGATCGCACATCCCGCTGCGCATCTCACCTGGTAGCCAGCCGCAGCGACCACCCGCTCCTGTGCCGGGCCGCTCCCCGCCTCGCCCAGGGCAGGCCGATCTGTGGGGAGGACAGGGAGGTCAGAGGCCAGGGCACAGCCCCACGGGGATGTGTGTGGCCCCCTATGGAGCTGATCGCTCTGCCGGAGCCCCGTGGCTGGCACAATGTCCAGAGGGCCCTGTTGGGGTCATGCTCATCCTGGGGCAGACGGGCAGCTGCAGGGATCGCCAGCCCCCTTGGCACAGCTCCCAGCCCCACGGAGCCGCCTCTCTGCTGCTCCCCCAGGATCTGGGGCGTGTGAACCCCGCGGGCAGCCTCTGGGGCTCGCGTGGGGCACGAGACACCAACACTCGCTGAGTCTGTTGCAGCCACACACCCGGAGCCCAGCTCTGCAGCTCCGGATTTCAGTCCTCCTGCCCAGCCCCGCCGTACCCACGTCCTGCCGCTCGCGGGGCTCCGGCAGCGGCTTGTCCGGGGAGCACCGGGGGAGCCGGCTGCCTCCGCCCCCCGGCTGGGAACCGGGCTCCAGCAGGGAGCTCGGGGAATCCATCTTGCCTGAGATCATTTCCCCTCTGCAGCCGTCACGTGTAATCCGGAGCCAATCCCCTTATCTCAGAGACCGGGATGAATGAATGGGCTTGTACATCAGCGCCCCTCAACCCCGACCCACAGCTCCTGCCAGCCCAGCCCTGGGCTCCCCCCCCCAGCCCTGCCTGTGCCCCTCAATCCTGACCCGCAGCCCCTGCCAGCCCAGCCCTGGGCTCCCCCCCACAGCCCTGCCGGTGCCCCTCAATCCTGACCCGCAGCCCCTGCCAGCCCAGCCCTGGGCTCCTCCATCCCCCAGCCCTGCCGGTGCCCCTCAACCCCGACCCACAGCCCCTGCTATGCCAGCCCTGGGCTCCCCCCACACCAGCCCTGCCGGTGCCCCTCAACCCCGACCCGCAGCCCCTGCCAGCCCAGCCCTGTATGCACCTACCTTGCACATGTGCCTGTAGCACTCCTGGGGCTATCCAGGTGACCCGAAGAGAAACATGGGGAGCCAACATGGCATTGGCTAAAGCTCAGGACTCCTGGTTCTGATCTCATTTCTGGGAGCTGAGTGGCATCTAGTGGTCAGAGCAGGGGGGTGGGCGCCAGGGCTCCTGGGCTGTAGCCTGCCCTATGGGAGAAGAGTGGGGTCTAGTGAATTACAGCGGGGGCGGGGCTGGGCGTCAGGACTCCTGGGTTCCATGGCCCAGATCTCCTCAGGCAAGTAACTGAATTGTTCTCTGTGTCCTTTAGGAAACAGGGATGGAAGGAACTTGAGAAAAACAATTTCCTGCAGACTGGAGAGTTTAGTGTTAATATAATAGAGAAATTCAACTCCAGCTTCCCAGAGTGGAGCCGGTGCTGGCTTAGGCTGTAATAGCTCAGGGACCTTCCTGTCCCAGCCTCCGGACACCTGGGTCCCTCCCAGGCCGGCTTCCCCCGTCCCCCTGCGTGCCCAGAGGTGAGTCCCTGCGGAGGGCCATGGGGATGGCCTGGCCGGGCGGTGAGCGGAGGCGCAGGGAGAGGCGGCTCTGGGGAGGGAGAGAAACGGCAGCAGGGGGCAGGAAATCGCTGTCTGGAGGAAGGGGCTGCAGGGAGGAGGGGATCGGGGCTCCCCGAACTGCAGCTGGCACCAGAGACACCCCTGGGCAGCAGGGGGAGGGGGTCTATGGAGATGAGCCCACAGGACCCCCACCTCCCCAACCCGGGGCTGCCTGGGGGAAGTTTTGAAGGGTTTAGTGGTAATTTATCAAACCAGGACTTCCCCCTCTTTGCACCCCTGCAGGCAGGATTCCTGGTCCCTGACTCCAGGATCTCCGGGATGGAGCGCGGGGAGGAGCCGTGTGTCCGGGATCTCCAGGGTGCCGAGGAAAGGGAGACCCTGGCCGTCACTTGCACAGGTGACAAAGGAGTGGCGTGGGCTCGGGGACTGTCCATGAACTAACAGCCAGCACCCCGGGGTGCCATGCTAGAGCCATAGATGGGGAAGGCCAGAGGGGGCCGCTCTGGTCAGCTAGTCTGACGTCCTGCCAAACCCAGGCCAGAGAATCGCAGCCCAAACCCGTAGGGCTAGTGTCAGTGAGCCACAAAGCTGGGGGAGCCTTGAAGTGGCAAAACTGGCATCAGATAATTTAGGTTAGTTTGGCAATGTACAGGAGTGAAGGNTCTTTCCTCCCCTGCAGGCAGGATTCCTGGTCCCTGACTCCGGGATCTCCGGGATGGAGCGTGGGGAGGAGCCATGTGTCCGGGATCTCCAGGGTGCCGAGGAAAGGGAGACCCTGTCCGTCACTTGCACAGGTGACAAAGGAGTGGCGTGGGCTCGGGGACTGTCCATGAACTAACAGCCAGCACCCCGGGGTGCCATGCTAGAGCCATAGATGGGGAAGGCCAGAGGAGGCCGCTCTGATCAGCTAGTCTGACATCCTGCCAAACCCAGGCCAGAGAATCGCAGCCCAAACCCGTAGGGCTAGTGTCAGTGAGCCACAAAGCTGGGGGAGCCTTGAAGTGGCAAAACTGGCATCAGATAATTTAGGTTAGTTTGACAATGTACAGGAGTGAAGGGGTCCCAGCAAAGCCGCCTGGAGCACTCCACAGTTCTGTCTGGTCTCACTCAGTGTCACCTCCAGCAGGTCCCTGTCCCCACAGCAGGCATCATTCCCAGCTTCCACCCACCCTGCCTGACCCCTGCCCTCCCCCAGCCATTCCCTGGGGGCTCAGCTGGGCCATTGGGGCAGAACCAGCCCCTCCACTCTCCCATGGGGAAGGCTTTCCGGTGATTCATTTCCTGCCCTTCAGATTTTCTGCTCCCTTTTGCGCCCCCTCTCTCCCTGGCACAGGGAACGAGCCCTGCCTGGATTCTCCCTCTCTCCCCAGTAGGTGCTGGGATGGAGGAGGATAATCCCGAGCAGGAAGGGCCTGCAGGAAGGGAGCCTCGTGGGATGTCCTGGAGCGCTGAGCAGGGAGAGGCCAGTGGGGCTGGACGGCAGCAGGAGACAGAGGCGATATCTCCGGATGAGACGGACATCAGGGTGGTGACGGAGCACAACCAAGCCCAGGCTGAGGCGCGCCCCTACAGCTGCTCGGACTGCGGGAAGAGCTTCAGCCAGAGCTCCCACCTGGTCCAGCACCAGCGCATCCACACGGGCCAGAAGCCCTACAAGTGCACCGAGTGCGGGAAGTGCTTTGTCCTCAGCTACAACCTCATCGATCACCAGCGCATCCACACCGGGGAGCGCCCCTACAAGTGCGGCCAGTGCGGGAAGGGCTTCATCCGGAGTTCCCACCTCTTCCAGCACCAGCGCATCCACACGGGCGAGCGGCCCTACCAGTGCACCAAGTGCGGGAAGAGTTTCAACCGCAATTACACCCTGGTGAAGCATTACCACACCCACGTCGGGGAGCAGCCCTTCATCTGCAGCGAGTGCGGGAAGAGCTTCAGCCTCGGCTCCTTTGCCCAGCACGTCCGCACCCATACGGGCGAAAAGCCCTACAGCTGTGCCGAGTGCGGCGAGAGTTTCAGCAGCAGTTCCAACTTGAGCCAGCATCGGCGCATCCACACCGGGGAGAAACCCTACAGCTGTGGCCACTGCGGGAAAAGCTTCAGCCAGAGCTCCAACCTCATCAAGCACCGGCGCATCCACACCGGAGAGAGACCCTACAGCTGCCCCGAGTGCGGCAAGACCTTCAACCAGAGCTCGTCGCTCATGCAGCACCGGCGGATCCACCGCGGCGAGCGGCCCTACGAATGCACCGAGTGCGGGAAGCGCTTCATCGACAGCTCCAAGCTCAACAAGCACCGGCGCACCCACACCGGAGAGCGGCCCTACAAATGCACCGACTGCGGGAAGGGCTTCAGAGACAGCTCCGCCCTCATGAAGCACCAGCGCACCCACACCAAGCAGATGCATCCCAGCTGCGGGGAGGGGACTCTAGAGGGGGGGAAATTGACGTGACTGCAGGGGGACTCTCTGGCCGTATATCATAGGCTAGGAAACTGAGGCGTGCATGCATATCAATCATAGAAGTATTTACCAACATTCTCATGTCCATCACAGCTTAACGGACACTTTGGAGAAGGCTTCCTTGTTCACGGTGTGTCAGCGTGCTGTCGTTGTCCCCAACTCTAAAGCATGCCCTGCCACACCCAGTCTTTTCAAGGAGGTCCATTTCTTTCACAGAGATTAGCACACAGAACAGGAAACAGCCTTAACTCAATCTTGGCTCCAGGCTTCAGGGCCACCCCAGGGTCTCGGGCACCCCTGTTCCTGGCAGTTTCCCAGTTTCAGCCACCTCTACATAAGAACGGCCATACTAGGTCAGACCAATGGTCCATCTAGCCCAGTGTCCTGTCTTCCGACAGTGGCCAATGCCAGGTGCTTCAAAGGGAATGAACAGAACAGAGCAAGTATCAAGTGATCCATCCCCAGTCGTCCAGTCCCAGCATCTGGCAGTCTGAGGCTTTGGGACATCCAGAGCATGGGATTGCATCTATGACCATCTTGGCTAATAGCTATTGACGGACCGATCCTCCCTAAACTTAGCTAATTCTTTTTTTAACCTAGTTATATTTTTAGCCTTCACAACATCCCCTGGCAATGAGTTCCACCGGTTGACTGTGAGTTGTGTGAAGAAGTACTTCCTTCTGTTTGTTTTAAACCTGCTGCCTATTCATTTCATTGGGTGACCCCTGGTTCCTGGGTTATGTGAAGGGGTAAATAACATGTCCTTATTCACTTTCTCCACACCATGATTGTATAGACCTCTGTCATAAGGCTAGTGAGGGATAGCTCAGTGGTTTGAGTGTTGGCCTGCTAAATACAGGGTTGTGAGTTCAATCCCAGTTCTTGAGGGCCCTATTTAGGGATCTGGGGCCAAAAAAAAGGGGGGGAGGGGATGGTACTTGGTCCTGCTGTGAAGGCAGGGACCAGACTCAATGATCTTTTAAGGTCCCTTCCAGTTCTATGAGATAGGTATACCCCTCCTTAGTCGTCTTTTTTCCAAGCTGAACAGTCCCAGTCTTTTTAATCTCTCCTCATATGGAAGCTGTTCCATACCCCTAATCATTTTGTGGCCCTTCTCTATACCGTTTCCATTTTTAATATATCTTTTTGAGATGGGGTGATCAGAACGACATGCGGTATTCAAGGTGTGGGTGTACCATGGCTTTATACAGTGGCAGGGCTTCTTCCCTGAGCCCCCCCTTGCTCCAGGGACCCACCACAGGAAGTAGCTCCACCCCAGTGTGGCTTTCCCGCTCCAGGGATCAGCCTGTCTCAACCTTTCCTCCCTCTAGCGGCTTTCTAGCAGCCCAGCCATCTTTAATTAGCTGGATTGAGCTCACCTGCTCTTGTCCAGGGGGGGCTGGGCTTAGTCTATCCACAGGGACCAGCTCCCCTGGGATACAGCCCTGGGGGGAAAGAAGGGAATATGCTGGAGTATTCTGTCTATCTTGATTATGTTGGGTGGTGCTGTGGTTCCTGGAAAATATTAAAAGGAAATGAGATCAAAAGATGTGGGATCTTTAGATCAATGTCTGTAACCCCTGACTGTATCAGCGTTAAGGGCAGATTCTGATCTCATGACACCCATGTAAATCCCGTGCGACCCCTCTGATGTCAGTGGAATTAGGGCTGGATTCTGATCTTAGTGTCCCTGGTGTAAATCCAGAGTGACCCCAATGATGTCAATAGAGCCAGGGCTGGATTCTGATGGGTCTTATTAACAAAATGCTGGTCTGTTTGTTCCTTTAAGAGCCAGGTTCAATTGCTGGATAACACACAAAGGTTCTGATCTGTTTTTTTTATCCATGCTGCTAGTGAGTTACTCTCAGTCCTGTTATAATGGGTCTCTCACACACAAACCCAGTAATTCAAAGGGCCTGATTCTGATCTCACACCAGAGTAAATCCAGAAGGACTCCAGGAAAGTCAACAGGATTACTCTGGATTTAAACCACTGGGACTGAGATCAGAATCCAGGCCTGACTCCAGTGATTGAGTGGAGTGCTGCTGGATTTACGCCAGGGCCACTGAGATCAGAATCCAGCTCCATGATTTTAAAGTTCTCTTAACACAGTACCTTAGACCGTGGGAGGAGCAGATGCTGGTGAAATTATACTTCTGTATTGACCCAAATTCTGCCTTCTGCTACATGAGCACTTTGATGGGAGTGGGAGTGGCATGCTGACTGGGTCCCATTGAATGGTTGGTTGGTTGGTTGGTGTTTTTGCATTTGTCTGTTTCCAATAAATTCTGATGCTTAAGGCACACCTGAGAGGCAAAGACTGTGTGTTATCATTTTAAACCTTGCTCTTTCCACTGAAATAGCTAAAAACCGTAGTTTACACATCTCTCAGCTCTCCAGCCTCAACCCCACTGAGTCTGTGGCGTTTTTCTACAAGAGGCCACGAAAAGTGGGATGGGGCGGAGATGGGGGATTTTTAGCTCATCCCTTAACTTCTTTTGACAATAGAAATGTCAGGGCTTGGAGCTCTTTCTGCAGCTGTCATGACCAGGGAGCTGGGAATTTCCTCTGTTCCTGAACCAAAGGCCCCCAGACGGATTCAAACCCACAGATCCCCCACTCAGCCCCTGCTGAGCTGGTTCCTTTATTCTCCCCTTGTAAACTGGTCCCTGCAGCCTCTGATCATGTCTGTTGCTTTGCCCTAGGCTCCCTGCAATCTGTCTATATCTCTCCAGGATTGAGGGACCCAGAGATGAGGCAAAAGGAGCCTCCCTGGGTTTATATAGACAGGAACTATCCCCTCTGTTCTCAGGTCTGGGAATGGGACGTGCAGCCTTTCCCCTCTAGGGGCTCCGAGCAGCCTCATGGGTGGGGAATGGGATACGGGGCCTTCCCCCTCGAGGGGAGCCAGCTCCAATCCTAAAAGCAGCTGATTTCCTCCTGCAGAGGTTACTCGGGGGGGCGTTAGGCAGCGTGCAGCCGGAGAAGCTGCTTCCCCCGCGGTGGGACAAGAGCACTTTAACTGAGACACGGGACCCCGAACCCCAGGGAGCCCGTAATTCGGATCCCATCCGGTTCCTCTCCCATCTCGAGAGAGAGAAAGACTGGACCAGCGCCCTCAGGGAAACCTACCGCCTGCTACCCCTCCCTGGGCACATCCCCTGGGGAGAGGGCACCCCATTGCTCCCCACGCTGGTCTAGTCTGTACTGGCTTCCCCGGGGGCTCCCATATCTGGCCAGCCCAGTCTCTCCATGTTAGGAGCCTTTGCCTACTACTGCATCCGGCAAATCCCTGGGTTAAAAACAGAGAGATCGGAAGCGCCCAGGACTAGAGCGGAGCCGGGATGAGATCGCGCCGGGACCTTCCTGTCCCAGCAGCATCCCGGGCTCCTCATTCCTACGGGCTCCCAGCCCGTGTGTGCACAGGGGCCAGTCCCCGTCTGCCGCCCCACCCAACCCAGGCGGGGATCGCCCCGGCCGGGCGGTGAGTGGGGACCCCGGGGGCAGGGGCGAGGGAGGGAAACAGCAGCAGAGGCAGGAAATCGCTGCCTGGAGGAAGCGCTGGTGGGACCAGGGGGCCGGAGCCGAGGGCGGGGAGACGCCCCAGCCTGCCCCGGAGCAGCGCGGGTGGGTGTGGGCAGCTGAGCCCCCAGCCCGGCCCGCTGGAGCGCAGCAGGGACGGGGGCGAGGGGTACCTGGGCTCGGTATTAAAGCCCGGGCGCGTTGTCCGCTCTTAGCTCTGGGGGAGATCATCTCACCGAGCCCCGTCTCGCCTGTTTCCTGCCCCGGCCAGACCGGCCGCGACCCCCCGCATGGAGCCCGGGGAAGAGCCGCGGGTCCCGGATCTCCAGGGCTCCCCGGGAAGGGAGCTCCCCAGAGCCGCCCGCACAGGTGAGGAACGAGGGACCCCGGCTCGGGGTGATGAAGGGAGCAGGTGGGATCCCAGCCAAGCCAGCGGGAGCCCCCCAGGTCTGTCCCCACTCGCTCAGTGTCGTCCCCAGCAGGTCCCTGTCCTCATGGCAGGTGTCACTCCCGGATCCCACCCCTGGCAGGAGCCCTCCCCTCCCCCAGCCTTTCTCTGAAGGCTCAGCTGGGATGTTGTGTTGGGGCAGCCCCGGCCCCTCCTCTCCCCCCAGGGAAAGATTTGGGGCGGGGGGTTGCTTCTTATCCTCATGTTTCCTGCTCAGTGACAGACCCCTTTGTTATCCCTCCTGGCCCCGAGCCCCGGCTGGATTCTCTCTCTCTCCCAGCAGGTGCCAGGACAGAGGAGGACAACTCCAAGCAGGAAGGCCCTGCAGGAGCAAAGCTGCATGGGATGTCCCATTGTCCCAAGCAGGGAGATGATGCCTGTGGGGCAGGACAACAGCAGGGAGCCCCCCCGGGGCAGAGACGTAATGAGCTCACCCAGCTGGCCTCCATCCCAGCAGAGAAACCCTACAAATGCCACCAGTGCAACAAAAGCTACAGCCTGAGCTCGAACTTGAGCCGCCATCGCAGGAGCCACACGGGGGAGAGATCCCACAAATGTGCCCAGTGCGGGAAGAGCTTCCACTTCAGCTCGCAGCTTGTCCAGCACCAGATCAGCCACACCGGGGAGCGACCCTACCAATGCCCCGACTGCGGGAAGAGCTTCGGTGTGAGCTCCAACCTTCTCCAGCACCAGCGCATCCACTGGGTGGAGCGACCCTACAGCTGTGCCAACTGCGGGAAGAGCTTTGGCCACAGCTCCCTCCTGGCCCAGCACCAGCGCATCCACATGGACGAGAGACCCTACAAGTGCGGGGAGTGCGGGAAGGCTTTTGGGGTGAGCTCGGCCCTGATCCGGCACCAGCGGATCCACACTGGCGAGAGGCCTTACAAGTGTCTGGTTTGCGGAAAGAGCTTCAACCTTAGCTCCAACCTCTTCACTCATCGCAGGATCCACTGGGACGAGAAACCTTATAAATGCCCTGAATGTGGGAGGAGCTTCAGCCAGAGCTCAAGCCTCAGCCGCCACCAGATCAGCCACACAGGGGAACGACCATACAAATGCCCCGAGTGTGGAAAGTGCTTCAACCAGAGCTCCCTCCTGATCCGGCACCAGCGGATCCACACGGGGGAGCGACCATACAGATGCTCCCAGTGCTGGAAGAGCTTCCTACGGAGCTCCCAGCTGAAGAGACACCAGAGAGTCCACACTAGGTAGGGGGCAGTGGTTGATGGCTCTCTGGTACCCAGCTGGGCATGGGCCATAGCAGTTCTACAGAGCAACCAGGATCACTTGGATAATTGGGATCGTCTCAACAAGATGGTTTTTTAACACAGCCAAATGCAATGCTGTACATTCAGGAATGTATGAGAATGTATTTTGCATTTACTGGGTGAAGGACTGTATCCTGGGACACAGTGACTCTGAATAGGACTTATGGATCCTGGTGGATAACCAGTTGACCATCAGCTCCCAGTGTGATGCTCTAGCTAAGAGGGTAACGTGATTCTTCGTTCTATAAACTGAGTAGCAACGGAGAGGGGGTATCACCTGTGTATGCGGCATTGGGGAGACCATTGTAGGAGACTGCGTCCAGTTCTGGAATGCACCCTTCAGAAAGGGTGTTGACAAATTAGAAAGGGTTCAGAAAAGAGCCACAAGAACAATGTGAGGTCTGGGAAACCTTCCTTGCATCCGAAGAAGTGGGTATTCACCCACGAAAGCTCATGCTGCAAAACCTCTGTTAGTCTATAAGGTGCCACAGGATTCTTTGCTGCTTTTACAGATCCAGACTAACACGGCTACCCCTCTGATACTTCCTTGTAGTGAGCCACTAAAGAGGTTTGATCTATTTAGCTTATCCAAGAGAAGATGAGTCAATGACTGGATCCCAGTACCTACATGGGGAGGAGAATTCTGACAGCAGAAGGCTCTTCAGAGTAGCAGCCAAAGGCTAAATGAGATCTAATGGCAGGAAGCTGAAGGGAGACAAATTCAGACTGGAAATAAGGTGTGAATTTCTAGCAGTGGGGAGAATTAACCACTGGAACAACTTGCCGAGGGATGTCGTGGATTCACTTGGAGTCTTTACACCAAGCCTGGACGACTGTAAAAGCTCAGCTCTAGAGCCACCAGAAGTTCTGGGCTGGCTGCAGGAATCACTCGGTGAGGTTCGTTGACCGGGGTTATGCAGGAGGTCAGGCCGGGTGATCAGAATGGTCCCTTCTGGCTATAAACTCTACGAATCCCTCACCCCTGTCTGCCCAGCTGTGAGAGGCAGAGTGTGATAGAGACACAAAATGAAGGATTCACATAAACGTATCAAGGCAGGAAGAACTAAGACTAAGAGGCCACGTGGTTCTCAAAGTCAGCAGATCTGGGTTGTATTCCTGCCTCGGCTACTGACTGCCTGTGTGTCCTTGGGCAAGTCCCTTTCCCTCTCTGTGCCTCAGTTTACTATTCTGCCCTTTCTGTTTTCCCTTGTAAGCCCTTTGGGGCAGGGACTGTCCTTGCTCTGGGTGTGTGCTGCGCCCGGCACAATCAGGCCCTGGGCTGGGCTGGCCCTGTGGGTGTGGCTGTAATAGAAATAACTAATGAAGTAGGAAGCTTTAGTGTCATTTACAAATGACTCTGTTGCCTCCTCCTTGTGCTGCTTTAGCCCTGTTGGAAGTGACGTCCCATAACCCAAGCCTGTTGGCTGAGCAAAACAAGATCTTACCCTCAACTCCACGGCATTTCTCTGTTTGTCAATCAGACAACCGGTAGGGGGTAAATGGGGGACACACAGAGCTCCTGGCATGGGAAAAAGAGAGAGCTGGGGGAGACACATAGAGCCCCTGACATGGGCGTGATGGGGGGACACACAGAGCCCCTGGCATGGGGAAGAGGGGGCAATTGGGGGGACACAGAGTTCCTGGGATAGGGCCAAGGTTCAGGTAGTCCCTGAAGTAGAGGGGGCTGGGAGGGTGGTACACAGGGAGCTTGTGGGGGACGTGGGGGGATGCACAAACAGGGGACTCTTGAGTAGGAGTAAATAGGTTATTTTATCTCTGCATTTGGTAGTGGTGCTACCACTTCTGGAATCCTGTGTCCAGGGCTGGAACCCACAATTCAAGAAGGATGTTGATACATTGGAGAGGGGTCAGAGAAGAGCCACAAGAATTATTAAAGGCAGGAGCGCCGCCAGCTTTTTCGCCGCCCTAGGCGGCGGAAGGTCCCGCCCCCAAAATTCCGACGACGACCGAGGCGCCGGCGCCCCCCAAATGTTAGTGCCCTAGGCAACCGCCTAGGTCGCCTAAGGGGTTGCGCCGGCCCTGATTAAAGGATTAGAAAACCTGCCTTAATAGTGACAGACTCAAGGAGCTCAACCTATTTAACTTTCCAAAGAGAAGGTTAGGGGTTGACTTGATCCCAGTCTGTAAGTACCTACATGAAGAACAAATATTTAATAATGGGCTCTTCAGTCTAGCAGAGATCCAATGGCTGGAAGTTGAAACTAGACAAATTCAGACTGAAAATAAGGCGTAAATTTTTAACAGTGAGAGTAATTTACCAAGGGTCGTAGTGGATTCTCCATCACTGACCATTTTTAAATGGAGATTAGATGAATTTCTAAAAGCTCTGCTCTAGGAATTATTTTGGAGCAGGTCTCTGGCCTTTGTTATCCAGGAGGTCAGAAGAGATGATCACAATGGTCCCTTCTGGCCTTGGAATCTATGAGGCGCCCCTGGTGGGTGCAATGAACTCGGCGAACAGAAGAAACAAAGTGTGGGGGCCCCTAGCATAGAATGTTGGTCACTTCAGGAGCTGAAATGAGCGATATGTCAGAGCCCTTCAGCCCCAGCTCCCACCCCACATCCCTGGGGCCTCCCAGGAGGTCTCCAGCAGAACTACAGAAGAGGAGACTTTGATCAGGGGATGGGTTTAATTTGAGATTGAGAACACCGTTATGGAGAGGAGCGCTCCACGTCTGCTGTGATACTTCTCCACCTGTTCTGCGCTCCAGCTGTTCCTGGAGAATGGACCCATGGGTGGGGGTTGACACAGTGGGACAAACAAGGGCACATTAATTGGGACACAGGACTCTGAGCCCTTAAGGGAGCCTGTAATTCTGACCCATGTGTTTTCTCTCCAATCTCTAGAGAGCATCCACAGGGAAATCCACCACCTGACACCCCTCCCTGGGCACATCCCCTGGGGAGAGGGCACCCCATTGCTCCCCACGCTGGTCTAGTCTGTAGTATCTTCCCCAGGGGCTCGGTATCTGACCAGCCCAGTCTCTCCATGTTAGGAGCCTTTTCATAATACTGCATCCGCAAATCCCTGGGTTAAAAACAGAGAGATCGGAAGCACCCAGGACTAGAGCGGAGCCGGGATGAGATCGCGCCGGGACCTTCCTGTCCCAGCAGCATCCCGGGCTCCTAATTCCTACGGGCTCCCAGCCCGTGTGTGTGCAGGGGCCAGTCCCCGTCTGCCGCCCCACACAACCCAGGCGGGGATCGCCCCGGCCGGGCGGTGAGTGGGGATCCCGGGGGCAGGGGAGAGGGAGAGAAGCAGCAGCAGAGGCAGGCGAAATCGCTGCTTGGAGGAAGCGGCCACAGCGACAAGGGGATCGGAGCTGACCCCCGGCTGGGACTGGAGAGCCGGGGCAGTGTGGGGTGGGGGTCGGGGCAGCCGGGACTGGGGCCAGGAAGGAGTTTGGTCAAGCCCCGGCGCGTTCTCTGCACCGAGCCCTGGGGGGAGATTTCGCCCAGGATGATTCCCCGCCCCGGCCGCGATCCCCCGCAGGGAGCCAGGGGAAGAGCTGAGGCTCCCGGATCTCCAGGGCTCCAGGGAAAGGGAGATCCCCAGAGGTGCCTGCACAGGTGAGAGACCCCTGGAGATGGGGCGAGCGGGGCTGTATCCTGGGAAGTAGTGACCCTCTAAGGGGGCTGGATGGAAACCTAGGGAAAGCCTGAGCTCCAGGTGCAATGCTCTGGCTAGGATGGTAACAGGATCCTTGGATCCATAATCAGGGAACTAACCCAGTAGTGGCAGGGAGGGGGTATCCCCTCTGTATAGAATCATAGAAGATTAGGGTTGGAAGGGACCTCAGGAGGTCATCTAGTCCAACCCCCTGCTCAAAGCAGAACCACTAAATCATCCATAGGGCATGGGGGAGACCATTACAGGAGGCTGTGTCCAGTTCTGGTATCCACCCTTCGAGAAAGGACATTGCGAAAGTGGAGGGGGTTCAAAGAAGAGCCATGAAAAGGATGTGAGGTCCGGGTAACCTGCTTCCAGCTGAGGCCCCAAAGAAGCTCAATCAATTAGGCTTTTCCAAGAGGAGGTGACTTGATGCCACTCGTCCCTCTGTGGAGAGGAGATCGCTCAGAGCAGAGGGCTCTTCAACCTGGCAGCCAAAGACAGAGCAAGATTCAGGAGCTGAAGCGAGACACATTCAGACTAGAAATAAGGTGCGGGCCGGGGGAATGAAGCCCTGGGGTAAGTTACCAAGGGCGCTGGTGGGTTCGCCATCACCTGGGGTCTTGAGGGAAAGATTGGGGGTGTTTCTAAAAGCTCTGCTCTAGTGAAAGCAGAAGCTGGGTTAGATGCAGGAGTCACTGCCTGAGATGCTCCAGCCTGAGTTACACAGGCCTAGGTCATCACCATGGTCCCTTCTGGCCTTCGCATCTGTGTATGTTCTCTCACTCCCAGCAGGTGCCAGGACAGCGGGTGAGGAGACTCCCCGGCTGGAAGGGCCTGTGGAAGCAGAGCCTCAGCAGACATGCCGGAGCACCAAGTGGGGAGATGCCAGCGGGCCAGGGTGGCAGCAGAGAGATCTCCAGGAGGGAAGAGGCTTGTGGGCACTCGGGGTCCTCGTGGGGATGCAGCGGAGGGAGCAAGTCTACCACTGCCCCGACTGCGGAAAGGGTTTCAACCAGAGCACAAACCTCCTAACCCACCAGCGAGCACACCTGGGGGGAGAGACCCTACGAATGCCCTGATTGCGGGAAGGCCTTCAGCTGGCGCTCCCACCTGCTGGAGCACCAACGCAGCCACACCGGGGAGCGCCCCTGCCAGTGCGGGGAGTGCGGCAAGAGCTTCAGCTGGAGTTCGGCCCTGATCCAGCACCAGAGCACTCACACGGGCGAGCGGCCCTACCGCTGCCCCGACTGTGGGAAGAGCTTCAGCCGTGGCTCCAACCTGCTGCAGCACAAGCGGATCCACACCGGGGAGAGGCCCTACCGATGCCCCGAGTGCGGGGAGAGCTTTGGCCACAGCTCACACCTGGTGCGGCACCAGCGCATCCACACGGGCCACAAGCCCTACAAGTGCGTGGAGTGCGGGAAGAGCTTCATCTCCTGCGGCACCGGCGCATCCACACGGGAGAGAAACCCTTCACCTGCCTGCAGTGCGGGACGCGCTTCAGCCACAGCTCCTCCCTGCTGCGCCACCAGCAGGCCCACAAGGGCGAGCGCCCCTTCTTGTGCAGCCAGTGCGAGAAGGGCTTCAGCCAGAGCTCCTACCTCTCCGAGCACCTGCGCACCCACACCGGCGAGCGCCCCTACAAGTGCCCCCACTGCGGGAGGGCCTTCGCCCAGAGCTCCACGTTGGCCCGGCACGAGGGGGCCCACACCAGCGAGCACCGCTTCCCCTTCGTTGGCTGCGGGGGGAGTTGATGCAGGGCAGGGAGGCTGCTGCAAACACTCACGCTCCTTCGGATGGGGAGAACCTGCTGCCGCCTCCAGCTTGGGCTGCTGCCCCAGGAGCCTCAGCTATTGCATCAAGTTGAGAGTCTGCAAAGCCGGCTTATGGAGACACGTCTCCCTGGGGTCCTGCCCCGTTAACCCAATGGGGGGGACATACCACTGCATCAGGCTCAGGGCTTCGGCACTGGTGAGGCCACATCTGGAGTATGGTGTCCAGTTTTGGTCCCCCCACTACAGAAGGGATGTGGACAAATTGGAGAGAGTCCAGCGGAGGGCAACAAAAATGATCAGGGGGCTGGAGCACATGACTGATGAGGAGAGGCTGAGGGAACTGGGCTTGTTTAGTCTGCAGAAGCGAAGAGTGAGGGGGGATTTGATAGCTGCTTTCAACTACCTGAAGGAGGGTTCGAAAGAGGATGGAGCTCGGCTGTTCTCAGTGGTGGCAGATGGCAGAACAAGGAGCAGTGGGGGAGGGTCTAGGTTGGATATTAGGAAACACTATTTCACTAGGAGGGTGGTGAAGCACTGGAATGGGTTACCTAGGGAGGTGGTGGAATCTCCATCCTTAGAGGTTTTTAAGGCCCGGCTTGACAAAGCCCTGGCTGGGATAATTAGTTGGTGTTGGTCCTGCTTTGAGCAGGGGATTGGACTAGATGACCTCCTGAGGTCTCTTCCAACCCTAATCTTCTATAATTCCAGTGGTGGATCACACAGCCACATCCCACTGCATTCAGTTGGGGCCCTGGCCTGGAGAACCCAGGGGGGATACATGTCACTTATCTGGCTGGGGTCTTGTGCCAGTGGAATCCAGAGGGGACATGCCACTGGCTCAGGATAAAGGTCTGCCATCTCCCTGTGGCCCTGGCTGAGTGGCCCTATAGCAGTGGGGTTTTCAAACTGTGGGTCGCAACCCAGTACTGGGTCACGGAATGTCAGGCACTGGGTCGCGGCGGCTCTGGTCAGTGCCTAGGGTCCTGTTAAAAGTCCCATCGATGGTGCTGCCCGGCTAAGGCAGGCCAGTCCCTATCTGTTCTGACACCNCCCCGTGCCCTGAGCCCCCCCCAAACCCAGAGCCCCCTCCCACACCCTAAACCCCTCATCCCCAGCTCCATTGGGTCACGGGCATCAACAATTTTCTTCAACTGGGTCGCCAGAAAAAAAGTTTGAAAACCACTGCCCTATAGGATAGGGGTCACTGATCAAACCTCAGTGGCCCTTGGAGGGATGTGCCACCGCATCAGGCTGAGGGTCTGCAGTGGCGGATCATGGAGCCAGCTCCCACTGCAGCCAGCTGGGATCCTGGCCTGGTGGCCCTCATGGGGCACATTACTACATTGTGTCTCACCTCTCCCCACCTGGGATTTAACCTAGTACCTCTGTTTCTAGACCTATGCCTCCCTCCTGTCCGCAGTAAAAGAACATGTTGCCTGAGAGGCACTGACAAACCCATCATTTAGCTGTTAGAGAGGGACATAGGCACCCTGTTAGCACAGGTTACAGCCAGCCTGAGGATCACTGGATTATGCACCCATATTCCCTTGGTTGGTCTGTTTATGGGGCTCAAACGCACAACCTCTGGGTTTCCTCTGCCCTATGTTCTCTGCTTGGTTCAGGTCCCATTCACCCGGGCTGAGAGTCTGGGCGGTAAAACCAAGCACTGATATCTCTCTGTCATGCCCTCTTTCTCCCTGCTGGTGGCATCAATATGCGCCATCAGCTCACAATAAATGGAGTGGATCGTCAGGCTGTGGCCAACCCTCTCTTTTATTACATGGAAGAAGAGAGAGAGAGAGAGAGTGTGAGTGTGTAGAGCACAGTGCTTGGGTCCTGGACCGTATGGGGGTTACATCAGAGGGTCCATAGAGAAGATGGACCAGTCAGAGGTAGCACATATTAATGGAACACCTAGGAGCACTGGTCAGGCACCAGGACTGGACTGGGCTTGGTGGTGTATGTTATTTATTAGGTATTGTGACGGGTTGCCCCCTCCCCCTTCCAGGGTAACACCTGATTTTACTGAGGTATGACTGAGCCCGCCTGTTCCACCAGCCTAGGCTCCCTCACCCTGTCCTGCTAAGCCAGGCCCTCAAGCCTCCTCCAGCACACACCCAGGTAGGGACACGCCCAGCTGCAAAAAGACACAGACACTGAGATCAGCTCTGCATGGGACAGCTCAGCTCGGGAACTGCCCAGCATTCAAGAGCACAGCCCCTCAGGAGTGTAAACCCAAAATTGTATTGTCTTCCACCGCACAGAAATCTGTACAGCGTAAGCTCATGAAAATCACCCCCTCCTTCCAGGTGGAGGAAGATCTGCTCAGCTTTTTGGCCCCAGCTATGAATTGCACAAACTGGAGCAAACAAAACACAAGTTTATTAACGACAAAGGATAGATTTTAAGGGATTACAAAGGATAGCCAACAGATCAAAGCACGGGTCACTTGCTGGAGGATTCTCTGCACCTTGAAGTCTTTAAACCACAAGTTGAGGACTTCAATAGCTCAGACATAGGTTAGGGGTTTGTTACAGGAGTGGGTGGGTGAGATTCTGTGGCCTGCATTGTGCAGAAGGTCAGACTAGAAGATCATAATGGTCCCTTCTGACCTTAAAGTCTATGAGTCTATGAGATTACTGAGCAAATAAAAGAAACACGCAAACTAAGCTTAATACACTAAAGAAACTGGCTACAAGCAGTAATTTCTCACCCTAAATGTTGTTTTAAGCAGGTTGCAGAGTTTCTTGAACTTTCAGAACTTCTCTTTCTTGCAGCTTAGAACTCCACATATTCCATTCACAGGCCAGACACCTTCTAGCCTGGGTCCAGTCCTTTCTTCCCTCAATCACTCAGGTGTTTTCAGCAGTCATCCTGGGCAGGGAATCAGTGAAGAACCGACCAAGATTAACTCACTTCCCTGCCCTAAATAGGATTTACATATGGCGGGACTCCTTTGTTTCCCAGTTTGGTCCCCAGTCCCTATTAGTGGAAAAATACTAGTAGGCCAAGATGGGGTCCAGTACCAGGTGACAATGATCACATGACCCTGCAGTGTCAAAGCAGCATCCCAGGAAGCTTCTCAGGAAGGTAGGAGATTAGCATCTCCATTTCCACATTTTCTGTTATTATTTCCCCCCCTCATTGAGTAACGGGCCTACCCTGTCCTTGGTCTTCCTCTTGCTTCTAACATATTTGTGGAATGTTTTCTTGTTACCTTTTATGTCCCTAGCTAGTTTGATCTCCTTTTGTGCCTTGGCTTTTCTAATTTTATCCCTACATACTTGTGTTATTTGTTTATATTCATTCTTTGTAATTTGACCTAGTTTCCACTTTTTGTAGGATTCTGTTTATTTTTAGATCATTGAAGATCTCCTGGTTAAGCCAGGGTGGTCTCTTGCCATCCTTCCCATCTTTCCTACGCAGTGGGATAGTTTGCTCTTGTGCCCTTAATAATGGCTCTTTGAAAAACTGCCAACTGTCTTCTATTGTTTTTCCCCTTAGACTTGCTTCCCATGGGATCTTACCTACCAACTCCCTGAGTTTGCTAAAGTCTGCCTTCTTGAAATCCATTGTCTTTATTGTGCTGTTCTCCCTCCTACCATTCCTTAGAATCATGAACTCTACCATTTCATGATCACTTTCACCCAAGCTGCCTTCCACTTTCAAATTCTCAACCAGTTCCTCTCTATTTGTCAAAATCAAATCTAGAACAGCCTCTCCCCTGGTAGCTGTCTCCACCTTCTGAAATAAAAAATTGTCTCCAATACATTCCAAGAACTTATTGGGTAATCTGTGCCCTGCTGTGTTATTTTCCCAACAGATGTCTGGGTAGTTGAAGTCCCCCATCACCATCAAGTCTGTGCTTTGGATGATTTTGTTAGCTGTTTAAAAAAAGCATCATCCACCTCTTCTTCCTGGTTAGGTGGTCTGTAGTAGACCCCTACCATGACCTCACCCTTGTTTTTTACCCCTTTTATCCTTACCCAGAGAATTTAACAAGTCTGTCTCTTATTTCTATCTCAACCGCAGTCCAAGCGTATACACCTCAACCCCGATATAACGCGACCCGGTATAACACAAATTCGGATATAACACAGTAAAGCAGCGCTCCGGTGGATCAAAGCAAGTTCAATATAACACGGTTTCACCTATAACGTGGTAAGATTTTTTTGGCTCCCGAGAACAGCGTTATATCAGGGTAGAGGTGTACATTTTTAATACATAAAGCAACACCTCCTCCCTTTTTTCCCTTCTGTCCTTCCTGAGCAAGCTGTATCCTTCTATACCAATATTCCACTCATGTGTATTATCCCACCAAGTCTCTGTGATGCGAACTATGTCATAGTTGTGTTAATTTACTAGCATTTCGAGTTCCTCCTGCTTATTCCTCATACTTCTTGCATTCATATACAGACATCTAAGATACTGATTTGATTTCCCCCGCCCCAGTTCTGTCTTGTCTCTCCCTTATCCCTCCTATAACAGCCCATGCTCCCCCCAAATCCCAAACCTTCTCCCAGGTCTCCATGTTTTTGATTTACCTGTGGGCTTTGGTCACCTGCCACCTTCGAACCTAGTTTAAAGCCCTCCTCACTTGGTTAGCCAGTCTGTAGCCAAATATGCTCTTCCCCTTCCTCGATAGGTGAACCCCATCTCTGCTTAGCAGCCCTTCTTCCTGGAACAGCATCTGTGGTCAAGGAAGCTGAAGCCCTCCTGGCGACCCTCGGGAGTGGCATGGGGCCAGGGTAGGCAGGGAGCCTGCCTTAGCAGCAACCACGCTGCATCGCCAAACGGGAGCTGCCAGAGGTAAATGCTGCCCGGTGGGAGGCCGCACCCCAGCCCTGAGCCCCCTCCCGGAGCCAGCACCCCCAAACCAGCCCTGAGCCCCCTCCTGGAGCCAGCACCCCATACTCCCTCCTGTACCCAAAACCCCAGCCCTGACCCCCCTCCCAGAGCCAACACCCCATACCTCCTCCTGCACCCCAACCCCCTGCCCCAGCCCTGACCCCCTCCCAGAGCCAACATGCTGTACCCCTTCCTGCACCCGAAACTCTGCCCCAGACCAGAGCCCCCTCCTGCACCCAAAATCCCTCCCAGACCTTGCACCCCTCACCCCCTCCTGCACCTCAACCCCCTGCCCCAGGCTCAACCCAGAGCCCCCTCCCACACTGCGAACCCCTCGGCCCCAGCCCAGAGCCCGCACCCCGTCCCGCACTCCAACCCCCTGCCCCAGCCCAGTGAAAGTGAGTGAGGGTGGGGGAGAGCGAGTGGGTGAGGGGGGGATGGAGTGAGTGGGGTGGGGCTTTGGGGACAGCGCCGGCTCCAGGGCTTTTGCCACCCCAGGCAGCCAAAAACCAAAAAAAAAAAAAAAAAAAAGCCGCGATCGCGATCTGCGGTGGCAATTCGGCGGCAGGTCCTTCGCTCCGAGCGGGAGTGAGGGACCCTCCGCCGAATTGCCGCCGAATACCTGGACATGCCGCCCCTCTCCCGAGTGGCCGCCCCAAGCACCTGCTTGTTAAGCTGGTGCCTGGAGCCGGCCCTGTTTGGGGAAGGGTCAGGAATAGATCCTGGGTTGCCCTTAAATTCAAAAAGTGATCTTGGGCATAAAAAGGGTTGGAGATCACTGCCCTACACTAACCAGCCCCCTCCCTGCCTTTCCAATCGCATCATTCCCATCCCCTGCCCCGGCCAGCCCTCCCTAGCCCTACCATGCGCCCACAGCTCCCCACCCTGATCATGAATATGCAGAAGAAGGTGGTGCTGAAATCTCGAGGAAATGACCAGCCCTGCCCATGGTGCATTGCAAAGGGAGACTCCATTTCCCAGAGTCCCTTGCAACGGGGATTGCACTAAACGTGGGACAGGCTCCCAGCCCGAGCCCGTTCCCACCCCCTTAGTCCCCAGGGCTCCTGGGGCAGGAACTGTGGCTGGAGCAGCCGGCGGCTCCGCGGGGGCTTCTGGAGGAGACTCCGAGGCCGCTCTGCAGGGACGTCATGCAGGAGAATGACAAGACCTTGATCTCGCTGGGTGAGCAGCGACTGCCCCTCAGGGATCAGGGGGTTTGGAGGTGCCCCAGGGGGAGGCTTCAGTTCAGGACTTCCCCCCCCCCACCCACTTGGGTTCCTGAGGGAACCGCCCCTGGAACCCCACCACCCCCATACGATAGAGGCGGTGGGGCCAGCTGCCCCTCCCACATCCCCAAGGGCTGAGCTCTGCCTCTCCGTCCCCACCAGCAACAGCTGGAGAGCCCCCCTGTCTCCAAGAGAACCCTAAATCCTCCGCAATCCCCTGCCCTCCCTGAGCAGCAGCAGCATCTCCCTGAACACTGCCCCCCTCACACTCTCTCTCTCTCTCTCTCACACACACACACACTCTCTTTCCATCCATACAGGGAGGGAAGGAAGTGTGTGCAGGTGGTGGGGTGAGGATGGGTGTGCATGGGGAGGGGGGGGTGCACACACGTGTGCAAGCAGGGAAGAGTCGGGTGTGCATGAGCAGGGAAGGTGCTGCTAGACCCCATCTCTGTGGCTACGGGGAGTGTCATGGGGGTGCACTCACCACCCAAGCACCCTCTGGGGTCAGGACACCACAGGGATTCGTCTAGCTTCAGCACCCCCTTTTGTCGGCTGATCTGGATTTGCCGTGGTGTTGTTCTGGGTGACTCAGCCCTCAAGCCAGGTCACACTTCAAGTTCAGTGCCCTTCCGGGATATCCAAGTCCGGCTGTAACTGGTCAGGCCCCACACTGGCCTCTTCACAGTCCCTTCACCCACCTCCCCCCTGGTCCCACAGCAAAATCATAAAAATGGAAGTCCATCCCCCTGCGCTAAGGTGGGACCAAGTAAACCTAGATCATCCCTGACAGTGGTTTGTCCAGCCTGTTCTTAAAAACCGCCAGTGACAGGGACTCCACAACCTCCAGCCCTGGAACATGTTGCCTCTGAACTATCCATAGAGTTAGAAAGTTTTCCCTAATATCTAACCTAAAGCTCCCTTGCTGCAGATTAAGCCCATTGCTTCTTGTCGTACCTTCAGTTGATCACTGTCCTCTTTATAACAGCACTTGACATATTTTAAGACTGTTATCAGGTCCCCCCCTCAGTCTTCTTTTCCCAAGACTGAACATGCCCAGTTTTTTTAAAACCTTTTCTCATAGGTCAGGTTTTCTGAACCTTTTATTGTTTTTGTTGCTGTTCTCTGGACTCTCTTCAGAGTCCAAAGGACAGCATCTTTCCTAAAAATGTGGTGCCCAGACTGCGCCACAGTTCTCCAGCTGGGGTGTCCCCCAGTGCCGAGTAGAGCAGGACAATTACCTCCTGTGTCTTACACACAACACTCCTGTTAATACACCCCAAAGTCCTTCCACATTAAATAGAACAAAAATCACACTTTTCTTTCACAGAGTAGCAGATCTCAGGGGTTCTCCCTGGGCCCCCTCCATAGAACTCAAAACTACGAACAAAATTAAACACTCCCAAAGCATTTCTCACCTCTCTCCACGCTTGAGCCTCTCATCTCTCCAGGACTCCTTGTGAGTTCCCTCTTTCTCTTGTGGAAGGCTGGCCACAGGACGGCATCCCTGGAGTCTGGCCCCTTGTTCTAGGGCCCCACCACAGGAATGGAATTGAACTGAACTGGCTTGGCTCGGCTCGGCTTACCTCTGCTCTATATCAAGCCCCTCACTGTGTTCTCTTAAGCCTTTCTATTATGAGGCCCAGGTGTTCACCATACTAAGACCCAACCCCATTATTCCCACTGCCTCAGGCTGGGATGCCATTAATTACGGCACAAGTGGAGCTGGACCCATTTCCCCTTAAAGGGGCCAGTCACCCTGTGATGGGGGAACAGGCACTCTAGGCCCCATCTCTACGGTTACAGAGGAATTGGGGAGATGCACACTCTAGGCCCCGTCTCTATGGGTACAGCAGAATTGGGGAGATGCACACTCTAGGCTAGGGTGACCAGATAACAAGTGTGAAAAATCGGGATGGGGGTGGGGGGTAATAGGTGCCCATATAAGAAAAAGCCCTGAATATCGGGACTGTCCCTATAAAATCAGGATATCTGGTCACCCTACTCTAGGCTCCGTCTCTATGGTTACAGCAGAGCTGGGGAGATGTGCACTCTAGGCCCCATTTCTATGGTTACAGCGGAATTGGGGAGATGCGCACTCTAGGCCCCGTCTCTATGGTTACAGCGGAGCTGAGGCGATGCGCACTCTAGGCCCCATCTCTATGGTTACAGCAGAGCTGGGGAGATGTGCATGCTTGGCCTTGCTCTATGGTTACATGCAGGCATGGGGAATGCACATTCTAGGCCCCATCTCTTTGGATACGGGGGAGCCAGGGAAGTGCATGCTCTAGATAGAGTCTCTATGGTTATGGTTGAGCCTGGAAGACGCACACTCTAAGCTGGGTCTCTATGGTTACTGGCAGGGAGATTTGTGCTCTGAGTCCCATCGCTATTTACTGGGGTTAGGGTTGGGAATATGCGCTCTAAGCCCTGGCTCTGTGGTTACAGGTGGGCCGAAGAGACGTGCATTCTTCTAGGCCCATCTCTGTGGTTACAGGCGGGCTAGAGAGACGTGTTGTCTAGACCCCATCTCTATGGTTACAGGAGTGCATGGAGACTTACATTCTAGGCCATGTCCCTCTGGCTAGGTATTACTTTGTGCAAGGTGGGGAGCCAAAGGGAGTGAAGTCAGGGAAACCTTGAGAGGGGACTACAGAGAGAGGGGAGAATCCCTTTTAAAAATTATTATTATTTTTTAAGGGATTTTATATTCATTGTCTTGTTTGCATAATTGTATGGAAATTAGGGGATTGGCTCATTTGCGTAAACCCTCCAGATTTCTGATCTTGCAGCCACGACATCCTATATAGGCAGTGAGGGGGCAGCAGGAGAGTGGAGGGTGGTATAAATGATGCTTCTGGGCAGGGTAGATGTCTTCCAGTGATGCCCAGGCCTATAACAACTCCGACAATTCACTGGGCATAGCCAGGATCTTCCCTGCCAGGGTGAGGGAAGGGTTTGGGGGTTTCACTTCCTGCCCATCAGGTTTTCTGCTCCGTGACAAACCCCTTTGCTGCCCCTTCTCTCCCCAGCAGGGAACGAGCCCCGGCTGGATTCTCTCTCTCTCCCAGCAGGTTCCAGGACCAAGAAGAGGAATCCCCAGCAAGAAGAGACTGCAGGGACAGAACTGCAATGGATGCCCCAGAGCCCTGAGCAGGGAGACGCTGGCCATAGCCAGGGAAGGAGAGGACAGCAGCAGGGAGAGACAGAGGGAGAACCCACTGATGAAGAATGTTCTAAGAAGCTCCTTGGCTTGCAAAGAATCTGCACAGCAGAGAGACCCTATAAATGCCCCAAATGCGGGAAAAGCTTCACCCAGAGCTCTATGCTCATCCGCCATGAGAGATCCCACACGGGAGAAAAACCCTACACATGCTCTGTCTGTGGGAAGAGTTTTAGTCAGAGATCCAATCACATGCAGCATCAGAGGATCCACACGGGGGAGCGACCCTATAAATGCACTGACTGTGGGAAGAGCTTCTCTCTGAGCTCCCGCCTGCTCCAGCATCAGATGGTCCATACTGGAGAGCGGCCTTACAAATGCCCTGACTGTGGGAAGAGCTTCAACCAGAAGTCGAACCTGAAGCAGCACCAGAGAATCCACACAGGGGAGCGACCCTACCGACGCCCTGACTATGGAGAAAGCCACTCTCTGAGCCCACCCCCGGGGATCCATAAAGTAGAGAGACCCTATAAGTGTCCCCAATGTGGAAAATGCTTCCGTGTGAGCTCGCACCTTATTAGACACCAAGTCACCCACACGGGAGAGCGACCCTATAAATGCTCCGTCTGCGGGAGAAGCTTCTCGCTGAGCTCTCACCTCATCCGGCACCGGATAGTCCACACAGAGGATAAACCCTACGTCTGCACTGAGTGTGGGAAGAAGTTTAGCCTGAGCTCCAGGCTCGATAGGCACCTGAGAACCCACACGGGAGAGAGACCCTATAAATGCCCCAACTGCGGGAGCGGCTTTGTCGACAGCTCCGCTCTTATTAAGCACCAGAGGATTCACACCGGGGAGCGACCGTATACCTGCCCTGAATGTGGGAAGAGCTTTGGTCGGAGCTCGTACCTTATCACCCATCAGAGAACTCATACGGGAGAGAGACCCTATAAATGCCCCAACTGTGGGAAAAGCTTTGTCGGCAGCTCTGATCTTAATAAACACCAGCGCACCCACACGGGAGAGCGCCCCTATAACTGCCCTGAATGTGGGAAGAGCTTCAGCCGGAGCTCAAACCTCATTGCCCATCAGAGAATCCACACGCGTTCCTTCACTCCTGCTCAGGGATGTGGTTAGGGAGATTTTGAATGTTGGCATTAAACATTTTGGGGGGTTTATTTATTTGATCACTTGGCTTCCATGTAGCCTCTTATTTCCAAACTCTGCTAGTGCCTTGTTCATCCTGTGTTACACCCCATGTTTTAATACGGCTAAATGTAAATGTATACATCTGGGAACAAAGAGTGTCGGCCAGACTTACAGGATGGGGGACTGTCCTGGGAAGCAGAGACTCTGAGAAAGATTTGGAAGTTATGGTGGATAATCAGCTGAACATGAGCTCTCCCTGCGACTCTGTAGCCAAAAGATCTAATGCAATCCTGGGACGCATAAACAGGGGACTCTCAAGTGGGAGTAGAGAAGTTATTTTACCTTTGTATTTGGCATTTTTGCAACCACTGCTGGAATCCTGTGTCCAGTTCTGGTACCTACAATTCAAGAAGGATGTTGATACATTGGAGAGGGGTCAGAGAAGAGCCACAAGAATGATTAAAGGATTGGAAAGCCTTATGGTGGCAGACTCCAGGAGCTCAATCTATTTAGCTGAACAAAGAGAAGATTATGAGGTGACTTGATCACAGTCTATAAGTAACGCCATAGGAAAAAATATTTAATAATGGGCTCTTCAGTCTAGCAGAGAAAGATCTAACACAATCCAGTGGCTGGAAGTTGAAGCCAGACAAATTCAGCCTAGAAATAAGGCATAATTTTTTAATGGTCAGAGTAATTAACCATTGGAGAACTGGCCAGGGGTTGTGGTGGATTCTCCATCACTGACAATTTTTAAATCAAGATGGGATGTTTTTCTGAAAGTTCTGCGCTAGGAATTACTTTGGGGAAGTTCTATGGACTGTGCGATACAGGAGGTCAGACTAGATGACCACAATGGCTTTAGAATCAATGAATCTACATAAAGCCTTGGAAGGAATAGATTTTTAGTCGGTAAATGTCAATTTCACCGTGCACACACAAACCAATGGCAAAATATTTCCAGGGATAATCAACATTTACAGATAGGCAGAGTAAGAAAAATGCTGCTTTAGAACTTCTTGGAGTCAAAATCCAGTGACTGGAAATAAGCCTGTTACAAATGGACTAGTGAATGAATCGTAAAAACAGGTAGGATTTGGTGATGTCAGGATATTGACTTTGTATATTTTGACATGTGATGCTGACAATTTGGTTTTAATGGTTTATAAAACTTTAATTTTTTGAATCTCAACATCTGCTATCATTAAATAATTATCCGACCCTCCCCACCTAATTTCCGGTAACTGTGAAAATTTAGAGAGAAAAATAAATGCTTAAAAATAAACATTGATATTATGTGTTGAAATTATTTTTAAAAATTCTGCCAATGCGGGTTTGATATCTATCTATCTATAAAAGCTCTCTGGGACAGGGCCTGTCTCTTCAATACGTACAATGCCTAGCACGATGGGATCCCACACTTGATTGGTCCCTCTGGCTGTAACCAGGCTGGAAACATTAAAATAACAAAAATGCCCATGTTTTGATTTATAAAATGCTTTTGCAGCCTTTCTTTGAGAAGCTCTAATACCTCTCTCGTTTGTAGCAGGGTTCTGAAATTTGGCAGCGGGAAAGCCCTTGGGCTAGAGAAGTGCCTTTTCTTTGTCCTAGAAAGTCTGCTCCAGTTTGGCAGAGATATCAGTTGTTAACAGTCACCAATTCTTTTCTCTCGCTTGGGTTCCTCCAGAAAGTGGTGAGAGGCTGCTGGAATAACACCCGAAGTCAACCATTGTAAAGAGCCAGGCCTGTCCTGCTGCAGCACATGCTACTGGAAATGTGTGGGAACTGCTGGCATGGGAGGGAATGGGGGACACACAGAGCCCCTGGCATGAGGGAGAAGGAGGGAGTCCCCGAAATAGAGGGGTTGGGAGAGTGGCACACAGGGAACTTCAGTGAGGGAATAGCAGGAAAGAGGGAGTCCCTGATGTGTGCAATGAGTAGGGCCTGCTGGAGAAACAGACGTGTGCAATCTTGTGGTGGAGAAGGTATTAGCATGGGACTGGGTATTCCTGGACCTTGAGGGAGTCATTCCCTTCTGTACGCCTCTTTTCCCTCTCCCACCTTGTGTCTGCCTTGGGCAGGCCTGTCTCTTGGCTGGGACTGCTGTCGGAAAGTTCTTCCTCTGAAATGTGTTGCCTTTCAAGTCCATTGACCGTCCCATGATGGTCTTGTGGCACAGGAGATCCTAAGCTACTGTCTCTACCTCGCTCTCCCCTCTCTAGGCTAACCAGCCCCTGGCTTTCCAGTCTCACTCCATATGACAGTCTGTCTTGGCTGCTGATCATTCTCCTTACCCAGCCCTGCACCCTGGGCCTCCCCGAGCCTACCAGGCTAGTGGGGAGATTCATAGATCGTAAAGCCACAAAGGACCATTGGGATCATCTAGTCTGACCTCCCGTATAACACAGGTCAGAGACCTGCCTGGAATTAGGGTGACCAGATGTCCCGATTTTATAGGGACAGTCCCGATTTTTGGGTCTTTTTCTTATATAGGCTCCTATTACCCCCCCACCCCCTGTCCTGATTTTTCACATTTGCTGTCTGGTCACCCTACCCGGAATTAATTCCTGCTTGAACCAGAGCGGATCTTTCAGCAAAACAGACTGTCTTGAACAAAGATAACAGCTCTCCGCACCTTTGTGAATATTCAAGGGGGGGTGAGTCTGAAATCTCCAGCACGCCCCAAACAAACAGCCAACCCTGGTGCATTGCAAAGGGAGACTCCATTTCCCAGAGACCTTTGCAAAATGGGCCGCACTAAAAGCTGCACAAGACCCCACCCCCATCCTAGTCCTATCCTAAAGTAGTTCCTGCCCCAGCCCTAGTGCTGGGGACCGTGGCCAGAGGCCGAGCGGGGTCCACTTCCCTTCTGGTTCCAGGCGCCGGTGGGGTTCGAGGAGGTGGCCGTGTATTTCTCCCGGGAGGAGTGGGGGCTCCTGGACGAAGGGCAGAGGCAGCTCTACAGGGACGTCATGCAGGAGAATTACCAGACTCTGATCTCGCTGGGTGAGGTGCCGCTGCCCCTCGGGGATCAGGAGCTCGACGGGCTTTGATGGACCCGGGGCAGCTTCGGCTCAGGGCTGTTCCCCGCTTAGATTTCTGGGGGATCAGCCCTGCTGCCCCCAGGCCCAGCAGCTCGGGGACCGTCACCCCACAGTGCGGATCCCGTGTGCCCCCAGCAGAGAGCGGGGCTGGGGTTAAAATCAATGAGCAGTTCTCCGTACCGAGACCTCGGGGGAAATTTCACCGAGCCCCGTCTTGCCTGTTTCCTTCCCCTGAGCAGGATTCCCCGACCCAGCCGCGATCCCCCAGCTGGAGCGAGGGGAAGAGCTGAGGGTCCCGGATTTCCAGGGTTCTGAGGAAAGGGAGATCCCGAGAGGTGCCCACACAGGTGTGGGATGAGCAACACTGGCTCAGAGACCATCCCGGAGTGAAGGGAAAAGTTCGGATCCCAGCAAAGCTGCAGGGAGCCCCTCAGTTCTGTCTCATCTCAGTATCGTCCCCGGCAGGTCCCTGTCCTCACAGCAGCTGTTACTCCCAGATCCCACCCCTGGCAGGAGCCCTCCCCTCCCCCAGCCTTTCTCTGAGGGCTCAGCTGGCAGGTTGGGGCAGCCCTGGCCCCTCCTCTCCCCTCTGGGAAAGGGTTTGGGGGATTCACTTCCTGCCCATCAGGTTTTCTGCTCAGCGACAAACCCCTTTGCTGCCCCCTCTCACCACAGCATAGGGAACGAACCCTGGCTGGATTCTCTCTCTCTCCCAGCAGGTGCCGGGATGGCGAGTGGGAACTTTGAGGACATCCCCCAGCGGGAAGAGCCTGCAGGAGCGGAGCTGCCCAGGACGTCCCAGAGCCCCGAGCGGGGAGACACCGATGGGGCAGAACGGCAATGGGGAGCCTCCCCGGCAGGGAAACTGAGTCAATCCAGAACTGGTGTCGAAGCTGAATATGACATGGTGTCTCGTGGAACCCAGGCAGGGGAGAGAGTGAATACGTGCCCCGAGTGTGGGAAAAGCTTCCCTTGGAGCTCCCGGCTCCTCCGACACCAGAGATCCCACACCGGGGAGCGCCCCTACCGGTGCCCTGACTGTGGGAAGGGCTTCGGCGAGAGCTCGGCCCTGATCCAGCACCAGCGCAGCCACACCGGGGAGCGCCCTTACAGCTGCAGTGTGTGCGGGAAGAGTTTCGGCCTGAGCTCCCACCTGATCCGTCACCAGCGCACCCACACGGGGGAGCGCCCCTACCAATGCCCCGACTGCGGGAAGGGCTTCCTGCGGCGCTCCCAGCTCACCCTGCACTGCCGGACCCACACGGGGGAGAGACCCTATCAATGCCCTGACTGCGGGAAGGGCTTCAGCGAGATCCCCAACCTGCACCGGCACCAGCGCAGCCACACGGGGGAGCGGCCCTATAAATGCTCCGACTGCGGGAAGGGCTTTGCTCAGAGCTGCCACCTCCTGCAGCACCAGCGCACCCACACAGGGGAGCGGCCCTACAGGTGCCCCTGCGGGAGGGGTTTTGTCCGGAGCTCCCAGCTGATCCGGCACCGGACGGTTCATACAGGGGAGAAACCATACAAATGTCCCATCTGCGGGAAATGCTTCACTCAAGGATCCACCCTGGCCAGCCACCTGCGGATCCACACCGGGGAGAGACCCTTCAAATGCCCCCAGTGCGGGAAGAGCTTTGTTCGGAGCTCCCACCTTATTACACACCGGAGAACCCATACAGCATAGAACGCCATGCACGCCCCCACATACCTGTCCCAGCCCTGGGGTGTGCATTAGCCAAGGTTCATCCCTTATAACGCCCCTTAAAACCCACACATGTGGCTCCTTTCATACATGTTCCCTCCTGCACAGAGGTACAGCTAAGGCGAGTTAAACATTTGTAGGGGCCTCATTTATTTCAACAACGGCTTGGATTTAATCCCTTGATTTCCAGTCAGACTGCTAGTGCCTTTTTGAGCCGTGTGTGTGGTGGAGGGGGGTTCAAAGATAACCACGGGGTTCAGATGCCCTCTCTATTAATTTTAATGGGGATTGGATCACCAAGTCCCTTAGGCATAAAAGGTGGCAATAAGCCATACATTTTTAACAGAGTAGTTAACCAATGGAACAATTTACCATGGGTCATGGTGGATTCTCCATCCCTGGCAATTTTTAAATCAGGAGTGGAGGCTTTCCTACAAGCTCTGCTCTAGGAATTATTCTGAGGGAGTTCCCTGGTCTGTGCCATACAGGAGGTCAGACTAGATCAGTGGTTTTCAAACTGCGGGTCGCAACCCGGTACTGGGTTGCAGAATGTCAGGCACTGGGTTGCGGTGGCTCTGGTCGGCACCGCCGACCCGGGCCGTTAAAAGTCCCATCGGCGGTGCTGCCTGGCTAAGGCAGGCTAGTCCCTACCTGTTCCCACACCGCGCTGCGCCCCAGAAGCGGCCAGCAGCAGGTCCAGCTCCTAGGCAGGGGGGCCACAGGGCTCCGCGCGCTGCCCCCACCCTGAGCACCAGCTCCGCACTCCCATTGGCCGGTTCCCGGGCAATGGCAGCTGTGGGGGGCGGTGCCTGCGGGCGAGAGCCGCGTGAAGCCCCTTGCGCGCCTCCACCTAGGAGCTGGACTTGCTGCTGGCTGCTTCCGGGGCGCAGCGCGGTCCCTGGTGCCGGGACAGGCAGGAAGCCTGTCTTAGCACCCTGCGCCGCTGATCGGGAGCCGCCCGAGGTCAGCCCACGCCCCAATCCCTTGCCCCAGCCCCAGCCCTAGATGCTATGTATCTATTGAACAGACTGTAAGCTCTTTGAGGTAGGGATGCCTCCATGGTCAGTACTCCTGGACCAACAGGGGACACTGATCACAACCTCTGTGCTCTACCAGGCTGCATGTAATAAAGACAACCTCCACAGGCAACAGTTTGGAACTCAGTGTTGTCGTTATGGAGGTATTGAAAGGAAGGGTTGTGTTGGGGGTGAGTGTGGTTATTGGGGAGGCCTTAGAGGTTTGGATAGTGAACTGAGGCTCGGTTTAGTTCCATTCTCAGGGCCGTGGCTTCTGGAGTTGCATGTTTTTATCAGAATCCCCGTTTTCATTAAAGCCAAAAGTCTCTAGCCCTCAAGGTTGCAAAGAAAAGTTTCAAAATGTTACTTGGCTGATCCATGCAAGAGTATGCACATGAGCACTGTGAGGGATGGCTTGGCTGACAAGGCTGAAAAAGGAGGAGGATGCTGACATTCTTACGAAGATCTGAAGAAGCCAGGCACGTATGCTACATATTATGGCCACAATTTAGAATCATAGACATGTAGGACTGGAAGAGACCGAGAGTGGTCATCACGTTCATATCCATGCACTGAGGCAGGAGCAGGTAAACCTAAACCATCCCTGACCAGTGGAAACTGTTCTTGAAAACCTCCAATGACGGGGTTTCCACAACCTCCCTAGGTAACCTGTTCCAGTGCTTAACTAGCCTTAGAGTTTACAAGTTTTTCCATATATCTAACCTAAATTCCCTTGTTGCAGATTGAGCCCATTACTTCGTGTTCTACCTTCATTGGACATGAAAACAATTGCTCACTGTCCTCTTTATAACAGCCCTTAACATATTTGAAGACTGTTATCAGGTCCCCCCTCTGTCGTCTTTTCTCAAGACTAAACATGCCCAGGTTTTTTAACATTTCCTCCTAGGTCAGGTTTTCTAGCCCCTTTATCATTTTTGTTCCTCTCCTCTGGACTCTCTCCACTTTGTCCACATCTTTCCTAAAGTGCGGTGCCCAGAATTGGACACAGCGCTCCAGCTGAGATCTCACCAGTGCTGAGTAGAGAAGGACAATTACCTCCTGTGTCCTACATATGACACTCCTGTTAATACACCCCAGAATGAAACTCGCCTTTTTTGCAGAGGCATCACATTGTTGACTCATAGTCAATTTGTGACCCACTGTAACCTTCACATCCTTTTCAGCAGCACTGCCACCGAGCCAATTGTTCCCCATTTTCTAGTTGTTCGTTTGATTTTTTTTTTCCCCTTCCTAAATTAAGTACTTTGAACTTGTCTTTATTGAATGTCACCTTGTTGATTTCAGACCAATTCTCCAACTTGTCAAGGTCATTTTGAATTCTAATCCTGTCCTCCAAAGTGCTTGCAACCCCTCCCCGCTTGGTGCCAGCTACACATTTTATAAGCCTGCTTTCCACTCCATTATCCAAGAAGTCAGTAATGAAAATATTGACTAGTACCGAACCCAGGACTGACCTCTGAGGGGATCCTTCTAGATCCACCCTCCCAGTTTGACAGTGAACCATTGGTAACTATTCTTTAAGTATGGTCCTTCAACCACGTGTGCACCCACATTTAATCTAGACCGCATTTCTTTAGTTTGTTTATGAGAATGTCATGTGGGACTGTTCCCTGCTAACCACTAGGCCAGTAACCCTGTCAAAGAAAGAAAATAGGTTGGTTTACGTGGTTTGTTCTTGACAAACCCAAGCTGGCTATTCCTTATAACCCGATTATCCTCCAGGTGCTTACAAACTCATTGTTTAATAATGTGTTCCCGTCTCTTTCCAGCTAGTGAAGTTAGGCTGACTGGTCTATAATTCCTGGGTCGTCTTTGTTCCTCTTTATAGAGACTTAGGGTGAGATTTTCAAAGGTTTAGGTGCCTACATCCCAATTTTAGGCTCCATTTGCAATTCCCAAAACTTCCGGCAAACCCTTTAGGCACCTAAACAAACTCAGCAGCTACATTTTCAGGGTAAAAGTTCCTTAGATGCCTAAGTTTTTGCCTTTGAGCATGCACACGGCTGCCTTATCCTAGGCATCTGGCTGCCAATGTCCCACAGCAAATCACAAACCTGGGAAGATAAGGGGTGTCAATGCTTATCTTTAGAGCCCTACCAAATTCACAGTTCATTTTGGTAAATTTCACGGTCACAGCATTTAAAAAATCTTGAATTTCACGGTTTGAGATATTTAAATCTTAAATTTCACAGTCTTGTAACCGTGGGGGTCCCAACCCGAAAGAGGGTCAGGCGGGGGGGTTTGCGGAATTGCCACCCTTGTTTATGCGCTGCCTTCAGAGCTGGGCGGCTGGAGAGTGGCAGCTGCTGGCCAGGCACCTAGGCCTAAAGACAGGGCTGCTGCCAGCAGCAGTGGAGAAGTAAGGGTGGCAATACCCAGGTTCAATTCCCCCCTTGGGCAGAAGGGGAGAAAGGATTTGAACAGGGGTTTCCCACAGCCCTGACTCCAGGAGAGGGGTTCCCATTTGTGGATTGCCAGGCAGAGCGTGGTGCCTACCAGCTGTGGGGATTTAGGCACTGAACTGGGCGAGGGGATGTGGCTTAGCACACACCCCTCTGTTCGGCAGCTCCCAAGGGCTGGTTTAGGCAGCTCCTCACCAGCCTGCTGGCTTTTGTGGCTCCTGCCCTGAGGCGCCCCTCTCCCCAGTCATTGCATAGGGAGCCTGGACACCTCACTCAGGATCTGTGACTCGCAGGGTGTCCCTGGGAATTTCTCGGTGTCTAAAAGCGAGGCAGGGTGACACTGAGCATTCAGTGCCTAAGTCCCTGAGTGAATCTAGCCCTAAGGCCTCCTCACTGCTACAAAAGGTGATTATTGTTTTCTTGTGTTTAACTTGGGGTAACCAGAGGCAGATCAAGGTCTCCGGGGGCCCTGGGCCGGAGCAAGGGAGGGGGCCCTGGTGCTGGAACCATGGCCCTGCCCCACGCCTATGGCCCCGCCCACAGGCCCACCCCATTCCGCCCCTTCTCCCGCCTGCATTCTGCCCATGGCCCCACTCTGGTTCTGCCCCTTCCCCATAGCCCTGCCCCCGCTCGCTCCTTACTGGCCTCCGCCCCAACTGTGGCACTAAGACTGGAGAAGCTCTGTGCTCCCACACCGGCCCTGGGGCTGTGGTGGGGACCGAGAGCTCCTCCAGCCCTGAGGCTGCAGTGGGAGATTTTTCTGGGGGCCCCTGGACATGGGCCCCATTGGCCCATGCAGTAACCTGCCATTGGGGGTAACAAAGGTGCAGGAGCTTTTCTGAGCTAACCACACAGCGAGGACAAGGCACTTCGGTTTTAGCAGTGAGGAAAAGGCCTGAGAAAACATCTCTGCAATAAGATCAAGGGGCCACGTCCTCCGATGCTTGTGCCGAAGCAGAGAAGTGCAAAGTTTGTTTTGAAAACTGGATCCCTATGTGTAGCAGTGCCCAGGGAGGGGACCATGTATACGGAACAATGGTCGATTTTCTGCCTAGTCGCTTGTGGTTAAAAGGTATTCATAAGTACTGCACATACTGTTCCCAATGCTTGACGCGAGTTGCAGTGTTCTGTGTACATTAAATGTTTGTTTACTACAGAAACTTTCTAATGTCCAAAGGGACGAGACTAATACAGAACTATCACAACCCCTTCCTCTATTCACGGAGGGTTTTTAGAGGCAATCGCCCGGCCCTGGACCGCTGTAGGATGCTTTTGCAAATTAGACAAATCCCTTTCTTTAGGTGTGTCGACATTTAAAACAGAGCTTTCACAGGGGGCGCACAGTGTGACCTCTAGTGATCACAAAGGGACCAGGAGATGGGGGAAAGAGGAGAGGTAGCAAAATTGTGACAAGCCTCCCCCTATCTGGCACACCTGGCTACCCCTGGCCCAGATAATGGGGAAAGGCGGAGGCAGCAAACAGGGTAGCACCAAAAAAAACAAAGAAAAAAACCGCCCATCGCTGGCGGTGGCGGGCAGCAGTTTGTAACATGGCACCCGGCAAGCTGGGGGGTTTCAAAGCACCAGGGATCTCCCGGTGTTTCGCAGCGGGGGACTCGAACCCGCCTCACGCTGTGGGGAAGGCGAAGGGGCCAGGAGGGAGCGTGCTGGGCAGGGAAGGGTTAAGCCCAGGGCTTCCCCACCCCGCCCCAGAGCACATGGGGCCGGGCTGCAATAGCGCAGGGACCTTCCTGTGCCAGCCCCGCCGCGCCCGGCCCGCGTGTGCGCAGGGCCCGTCCCCGGCTGCGGCGCAGCGAGAGAGACACTCCCCGGCCGCAGGGCCCCGGGGGGAGGGATCGGAGCCGAACTGGGACCGGAGAGACCCCCCCGCAGCCAGCTCCGGGGCAGCCCGGGGGTCTGTGCAGCTGAGCCAGGCAGGGACCCCCCCCACCCAGCCCGCTGGGCCTTGGGGCAGCCCCGGCCCCATCTCTCCCCGCGGGGCAGGGTTGGGGGGTTCGCTCCTGCCCCTCGGGGGCCCGGCTGGATTTGCCCCCCCCCCAAGCAGGGCCTGCAGAGCGGAGCCGCCTGCGGTGGGACACGTGCCGGGAGCCCCCATGGGCGACGCTCTGACCATCTGCCCCGACTGCGGGAAGAGCTTCCGCCAGTACTCGTACCTGGTCACCCACCGGCGCGTCCACACCGGGGAGCGGCCCTACAGCTGCGCCCAGTGCGGCCGGGGCTTCTCCCAGCACTCCAGCCTCATCCGGCACCGCCGCACCCACACGGGCGAGAGACCCTACCGGTGCCCTGACTGCGGCAAGGCCTTTGCCCTCAGCGCCTCCCTCCTGACCCACCAGCGCACCCACACCGGGGAGCGCCCCTACACCTGCGCCCAGTGCGGAAGGGGGTTCAGCCAGCGCTCGGCTCTGGTCACCCACCAGCGCACCCACACCGGGGAGAGACCCTATAAATGCCCCGACTGCGGGAAGAGCTTTGCCATCCGCTCCCACTGCACTGCTCACCAGAGGACCCACGGGGATCCGGGCGGGGAGCCCCCCTACCGGTGCCCCCAGTGTGGGGAGGGCTTCCGGCTCCGCGCCCGCTTCCTGCACCACCGGCGCAGCCACGCAGGCAGCAAACCCCACTGCTGCCCCGACTGTGGGAAAGGATTCTCCCGCAGCTTCCTGCTCAAGACGCACCAGCGGATCCACACCGGAGAGCGGCCCTACCCCTGCCCCGACTGTGGGCGCCGCTTCCGGCAGAGCTCCCACCTCGCCCACCACCGGGCCACCCACACCGGAGAGCGGCCCTTCCGCTGCAGCCACTGCGGGGACGCCTTCCCCTGCAGCTCGGAGCTCTACCTGCACTACCGCAGCCACACCGGGGAGCGGCCCTACCAGTGCCATGACTGTGGGCGTAGCTACACCACCAACGGCAGCCTGCGGCGGCACCGGGCCAGCCACGCTGTGGGGTAGGGGTGCCGCCAGCCCGGCCCATGGGCACCCTTCTGGGCAAGGTGCTGCATCTTCCTGGCTCTAGGCATGGCCTTTCTGGCTGTTTGCTGGGTGGATTGTACTGAGGAAGAGCGCTAGGGTTGGGTTATAGGGGGCTAGAGGTGGATCATACCAGGAGAAAGAAGGAACGCAGGGAGGGATCGATGGTGTCATCCAGGTGTAGAGCTGGGTCATACCTGTTAGAAGGTGAACAGCAGCTCCACTCCCATCTACCCCTGGCCCTGATGTTGAGGTTTTCAAAATGATCTGAAGTGTGCATGTATTTTTCCAAGCACCTTAAAATAGAGCGTGAGTGTATCTACCTGGTCTTAGATGCAGAACTATGTTCTATGGCTCAAGAGAACAATCAGCCGACCCACAAATTGTGCAGGTAGGGGATGTGATGTTGATAGGCACTGGCGGCTGCTATCAGGTGACAATCGCAGACCTCCTTAGCGCCCCGGGCTCCCGTATGGAGTAGAGGGAGCCGCCGAGAAAGGAAGCGACTGCCAGGAGACATGGCGGGTCAGAGCTGAGCTGGTTGCAAACACGAGCATTAGGAGATCGGCGTGGGTTGGAGTCAGCACGCCAGGAGAAGGAGATGGGAGCTTGACTCTGAGAGGAAGCAGAGAGACAGAGCTTCTTGGTCACAGAGCCTGCTGGAGGGGCAAAGGTGGGGACTGTGCTGCAGGGAACCTGCCTGCGGTATGTTTTCTGCGGTGTGTAGGGAAACGGGGGACTGTGTGCATTCTTTGTAAATAAACACCATCACACCTGGAATAGACCTGCCTTGTCTCAGCGAGGTGTCGTCCAAAGAGGACCAGTCTTGCAAGGCCCTGGCTATTGGCTTAAGAGCTCGGGCCAGACGAGTTTCAGGGTTTGTACACGATACCTTGCCCCAGAGAAATCCTGGGTCAGTCAGTCCCTTGGGAAGAGAACAGCATGAGCCTGAAGCAGCACAGATCTGCCCCATCTGAACACTGGACCCCAGACGGGGTGAACCAATGTTCTAGGGTGGTCCAGAGAATCTTCTTTCTAGCTGCCTGGCCAGTGGGTCTTGCTCACATGCTCAGGGATGACAGATTAGGGGTCAGGAAGGAATTTTTCCCCCAGGTCAGATTGGCTGGGGCCATGGGGGGGTTGTCAACTTCCCATGCAGCGTGGGGTGTGGGTCGCCAGCTGCTGAACATCAGGGCATGGAATTATAGAGTTGTAGGACTAAAAGGGACCTCAAGAGTCATCAAGAACAGCCCCCTGCCTGACAGGTGTCTGTGTAACCTACTCTTGAAAACCTCCAGTGATGGGGATTCCACAACCTCCCTGAGTAAACCTGTTCCAGAGCTTTGCTACCCTGAGAGTTAGGAAGTTTTTCCTTATAACTAGCCTAAGTTCCCTTGCTGCAGATTGAGCCCATTACTTCTTGTCCTACCTTCAGTGGACATGAAAAACAATAAATCACTGTCCTTATAACAGCCCTTAACATATTTGAAGACTCTTATCAGGTCCCCCTTCTGTCTTCTTTTCTCAAGAGTAACACGCCCGGGTTTTTTAACATTTCCTCCTAGGTCAGGTTCTCTAAACCTTTTATCATTTTTGTTCCTCTCTTCTGGACTCTCTCCAATTTAGCCACATCTTTCCTAAAGTGCGGTGCCCAGAGCTGGACACAGCTGAGATCCCATCAGTGCTGAGTAGAGCAGGACAATTACCTTCCATGTCTTACTTACAACATTCCTGTAAATACACCCCAGAATGATATTAGCCTTTTTTGCAGAGGCATCACATTGTCGGCTCATACTCAATTTGTGACCCACTGTAACCTTCACATCCTTTTCAGCAGCACTGACACCGAGCCAGTTGTTCCCCATTTTCTAGTTGTGCTTTTGATTTTTCCCTCCTAAATGAAAAACTTTGCACTTCTCTGTATTGAATTTCATCTCGTTGATTTCAAACCAATTCTCCAACTTGTCACGGTCACTTTGAATTCTAATCCTGCCCTCCAAAGTGCTTGCAACCCCTCCCAGCTTGGTGTCATCTGCAAATGTTATTATCACACTCTCCACTCCATTATCCAAGTCATTAATGAAAATATTGACTAGTACTGGACCCAGGACTGACTCCTACAGGACCCCACTAGATGGACCCTCCCAGTTTGACAGCAAACCATTGATAACTACTCTCTGAGTATGGTCTCACCCAATCAATTCCCTGCCAGTGCAGGGACCTCAGGCGGCTCATTGGTTTCTCGTGTTCTCTGCCTGTTGCTCACAACAGGGCTGAAATGCTTTGGTCTAAAGAAAGTCTTTGGGCTTAAATAGTAACGGCCTGTGCTCTACGGGAAGTGAGATTAAATGAGCTGATGGCCTCAAACATCCATGAAACTTTGCTGTTTGTTGAGGCTGGTTTAGGCCACGCGGGTTGGGGAAGGGCCTGTTACCGAGGGCTCTGTTATTTATAATGACTTTTTAAAAATGCATCCAGGCCTCTGGGTCTATTAAAGATTGCTGCCCAGAAATCTATTCCTTGCCTTTCAGACTTTGCATTTTAGCCCCCCTCCATCAGCTGTGGGCAGCGGCAACGCTGCGTTAATCTTCTGGCAGGGGATTTCCCTTGTTTGTTATTGAGGAAGTGCCGCTAGCAGTGAGGGGGCGGGATTAGGGGGCATCTGTGTGTGCAAAGGGGAATCCTGGGCACACTTCACCATTCAACTGCTGCCTTCCCCCTCCTCTGTGCTGCCCCATGCCTTGGTAAGATTGGAGGGGCCATGGGGAGCTGGTGGGGCACGGCCCAGCTGGCGGCAGGAGAGTGGAGATGCCAAATGCCTCTCCCAGATACACATGTCCATGTGCAGCATCGGAGAGGTGTGAAGTGGCCCGTTCATCTCAGGGCAATGAGAACACCCCAGGGAGAAGACTACAGCCTGCAACAATCGCTCGGAGAGGTGCGTCCTGCTCCATTCATCCCAGCGGGTGGGCGCCTGCGCCATGAACTGAGCATGCCCGTCCCCAGCACAGACCCAGTGTGCGTACCCCTCGCATTTCCAAAAGGAGCCCCAGACACCACGGAGAAGGCAGGGTGAGAGCGAACGCCTGTGACACAAGAGTGGCTCGTGCTGAAGATTTGGCCTCGTTGCCCTTGGCTTTTAGGGGCAGACCTTGTTGCCTTAATCCCTCAGGCGAGGAAACAACAGCAGAGGTCCAAAGGGCTGTCTCCACCAAGGGGCCTTAGCCTCAGCATTGCAAGGCCTAGCTTTTAGGCACCTGCGACGGGTTCAGAGGAACACAGAACCATAGGGCTAGAAGGGACCGCAAGCGTCATCCATCTGGTGTAACTCCAGCCAAGCTGCAGGATTTGTTCTGTCTGACCCATCCAAGACGGAGGCCTGTCCAGGCTCCGTTTGAAAACCTCCAGTGACGGAGCTGCCTCGGTGCCCTGTCACTTAAATCCCCACCAGTCTGGGTTAACGGGGATCTCAATGGAGGAGCAATTAACAAATGGAGCCACAAGCTGATGGGCTAATTAGATGGCGGGGAAGGGGAGAAGCAACTTCAGCAGCTGGGAACAGACAGATGGAGAGGAAGGAAGCCCTGAAAATGGGTGGGTGGGTTGGTTGTGCTGTCTGCTGCTGCTAGCACTGCTCCCTTTCACCGAGAAGGAAGAGGGGAAGCTGCCTGGGACTGCTAAATATGTAAATAGCACCTCATGGACTTTAAGGCCAGAAGGGACCATCTGGTCTGGCCGCCTGCACATCGCAGGCCACAGAACTTCCCCCACTCACTGTTGTAATAGGCCCCTAACTGCCGGCTGAGCTACTGAAGTCCTTGAATCAGGGTTTAAAGACGTCAAGTTACAGGGTATTCACCATTGACACTAGTTTGAGCCTGCAAGTGACCCGTGTCCCATGCTGCAGAGGAAGGCGAAACCCCCACCCACCACCCAGCATCTCTGCCAAAATTCCTTCCCGACTCCAAATATGGCGATCATGAGCATGTGGGTGTGACCCACCAGCCAGAGACCTGGGAAAGACTTCTCTGGAGTAACTCAGAGCCCTCCCCACCTAGTGTCCCAATAAACAGTACAATAAAGCCCGGCGGTGGTGAAGGTGGCCTGTACCTACGGTGAGAGACTCACAGGTGGCACCACCCTTCAAGCCACAGCCCTGAGTCCAGGGCCCAGGCTCTCTATACAATGCAGGGGCAGAGAGAGGTGCCCGGGAATGGGATCCACAAATGCCAGCATGCTGAGTGCTGCGTAAGCCAGCCAATAGCAAATGCTATGGGGGGCGCCCTAAGCCAGGACCCAAATATTCGCTGGGCCAGCCGCAGAGCAAGAACCACGCTGTAGCCCGGTCGTTAGGAGGGTTAGCTGGAATGTGGGTGCTACAGGTTCTCCTGAACTATTTGTGCCCCCATGGAACAGCTGCAGTAGGAGAGACCGAGAAAGTCCTGCTCCCAGACATCCCGTCGTTCGGGCACTAACTGCAGATGTAGGTTCACTTCCCATCAGGCAGAGGGGAGATTTGAACCTGGGCCTTCTACGTCTTAGGCTCTAACCACAGGGCTAAAGCTTAGAAATTGTGATTCATACAGGACGTCTGAGATCAGGGACTGGCTCAGGCCCAACAGGTGGGGGAACACCTAGACAGGGTTTTAGGTGTGAGACAGGCCCCTGGGCAGCAGGACTTTAGGTGGCAGTGTGGTTTCCCATTGGCAAATCTTTAGGTGCTAAAGGGCCTTTATCAATGGAAATTCACGCACCTAGAGGCTTTCAGTGCTCACAGGATTAGGCAGCCGCTGAACAGGGATTTTGAGGATCTAAGGATTTAGATGCCTAACATGCAGTTAGGGTGACCAGATAGCAAGGGTGAAAAATTGGGACAGGGGTTGGGAAATAGGCACCTATATAAGGCAAAGCCCCAAATATCGGGACTGTCCCTATAAAATTGGGACATCTGGTCACCCCAAGCGCAGTTAGGCACCTAAATCCCTTTGTGGCTCTAGCCCTAAAGCTTTTGTTCTGGAGTCTTTAGGAATTAAAGGTGAATCTTTAATGAAAGATTATGTCACGTGATGAAAGCTCCAGGTATGCACCCAGCCAAAATTGGCATAAGAACATAAGAACATAAAAAAGGCCGTACCGGGTCAGACCAAAGGTCTATCTAGCCCAGTATCTGTCTACCGACAGTGGCCAATGCCAGGTGCCCCAGAGGGAGTGAACCTAACAGGCAATGATCAAGTGATCTCTCTCCTGCCATCCATCTCGATCCTCTGACAAACAGAGGCTAGGGACACTATTCTTCCCCATCCTGGCTAATAGCCATTTATGGACTTAGCCACCATGAATGTATCCAGTCCCCTTTTAAACATTGTTATAGTCCTAGCCTTCACAACCTCCTCAGGTAAGGAGTTCCACAAGTTGACTGTGCGCTGCGTGAAGAAGAATGGGCAACCCACCCATTATACGTTGTCTGAGGATCGGAGCCTTAGCTCTGGGCCAAACACATTATAAAAATCTGCAAATGTTCAAAGCAGTTCTTTTTGGTGGGGCTGTATGTGGGGAACTCCTTAACCAAATGACCCACAATTGTCCCTTCTGGCCTTAGACTCTATTAGATTCTCTTGCACGTGGATTTTAGAGCACTTTGATTGTTAGAGCCGGACGCTGATGGGGGTTGTCAAGGCCGTGGGCACTCTGGGCTTCTAGTTTAACCCTTTCACGGCCAATGGGGTGGGAAAATGTAGAGAGGGGGCGTAGCCTCCCTTGGCGACTGATAGGGAGGAGGCACCATTCACCCTGGTGGGCAGAGCCGAGCCAGCCGCGCCCGCCCCACCGGAAGCAGAGAGGTGGGACAGGACGTTTAAGAGGCGGGCCCTGCAGCTCAGTTTCGGGCCAGAGCTGGTGAAGGAGACAGATGCGTCCAGCCTGTGCTGAGACCCAGGCCTGAGGACGAGCCCTGTAGCACTGAGGGACCAGAAGGACTGCTGGGCTGGCTGACGGATGGGAGTACCACAGCCCATGTGCACCGGGGAGATGGAGGACCCCCCATGAGATAGAGGTACACTGCAATGGAGTCATAGGAAGTAGCCCAGGGACACCAGACAATAGTCCAGTTGTGCAGAGGCGCCATTTCAGATTTTGGTCAGGGGGGCACATTTAACCGTGATTCCAGGGGCTACTTAGGCACTTGAAAACGCTAGTTTTTTGGCAGGTAACTTAGCAATTAGCTGACAGGAGCCCTGGATCTAATTCCTATATAAAAGAAAGAAAATTAAATAAATATTAGACCCACTCAGCTCTAACACTAACATGTTCTGACATCTTGTGGCAAATCACTTAAGGGACACGTTAGGTTTAAAATTGTAATGTATATTCTCACTTTGTTACTAACTCTGCGGAGAGAGAGACCCCGTCAGGACTCCTGGGTTCTATCCCAGCTCTGGGAGGGGAGTGGGGTCTATTGGGTTACAGTGGGGGGCAGATACATCTGGGTTCTATATAAGAACATCAGAATGGCCATACTGGGTAAGACCAATGGTCCATCTAGCCCAGTATCCTGTCTTCTGACGGTGGCCAATACCAGGTGCTTCAGAGGGAATGAACAGAACAGGTAATCATCAAGTGATTCATCCCCCTGTTGCCTACTCCCAGCTTCTGGCGAACAGAAGCTAGGGACATGCAGAACATGGTGTTACATCCCTCCCCATCCTGGCTAATAGCCATTGATGAACTTACCCTCCATGAACTTATCTAGTTCTTTTTTGAACCCTGTTATACTTTTGGCCTTCACAACATCCCGTGGCAATGAGTTCCACAGATTGACTGGAAAGAAATACTTTCTTTTGTTTGTTTTAAATCTGCTGCCTATTAATTTCATTGGGTGACCCCCTTGTTCTTGTGTTATGTGAAGGAGTAAATAACATTTCCTTATTCAAATTTTCTACACAAGTCATGATTTTATAGACCTCTGTCATATCCCCCCTTAGTCGTCTCTTTTCCAAGCTGAAAAGTCCCAGATTTATTCATCTCTCCTCATACGGAAGCTGTGCCATACCCTTAGTCATTTCTGTTGCTCTTCTCTGTACCTCTTCCAATTCCAATATATCTTTTTTGAGATGGGGCGACCAGATCTGCACGCAGTATTCAAGATGTGGGCGTATCATGGATTTATATAGAAGCAATATGATATTTTCTGTCTTATTATCTATCCCTTTCCTAATGATTCCCATCATCCTGTTAACTTTTTTGACTGCCACTGCACGTTGAGCAGATGCTTTCAGAGAACTATCCACAATGACTCCAAGATCTCTATCTTGACAGGTAACAGCTAATTTAGACCCCATCATTTTATATGTATAGTTGGGATTATGTTTTCCAATGTGCATTACTTTGCATTTATCAACACTGAATTTCATCTGCCATTTTGTTGCCCAGTCACACAGTTTTGTGACATCCCCTTGTAACTCTTTGCAGTCAGCTTTGGACTTAACTATTTTGAGTAATTTTGTATCATCTTCAAATTTTGCCACCTCACAGTTTACCCCTTTTTCCAGACCATTTGTGAATATGTTGAACAGGACTGGGCCCAGTACAGACCCCTGGGGGACACCACTATTTACCTCTCCCCATTCTGAAAACTGACCATTTATTCCTACCCTTTGTTTCCTATCTTTTAACTGGAGTGCCTGGCAGTGCTTTCAGGATCCTCTAAGGATCCTTAATTGAATGTAATGACAAGCCTTTTGTTATCTTGATCACTCTGCCTCTGTTTAGCAACAAACTCCCTGCGCCAAGCGCAGAAGCTGGGAGCAGCACAGAACTTAGGGCTAGTCTACCCTGGCAATGCTAAAGCGTTGCCGGGGCAACGCTTTAACGTGCCATGTGTGGTCGCGGTGCAGCGCTCTAAAAAAACCACAACGAGCGGCAACAAACTCTTTGCACTCTTAAAAGTGCACTGTTTACACTGGCGCTTTACAGCGCTGAAACTTGCTGCGCTCAGAGGGGTGTTTTTTCACACCCGTGAGCCAGAAAGTTGCAGCGCTGTAAATTGCCAGCGTAGACAAGCCCTTACATGCCACACTCAAGCTATGCTGCAGGTAAGAGCTCTGTCTGGGACTAGGGCATGTGCTGTGAGCAGACCTCCAGTCCGAAACTCAAGGGGGGGGGCAGGAGACCCCCCCCCCAATCCACCTAAATGGCGCCCCTGCGTTTGTGCAGCCAGAATACTGTTCAGCATGTTTTGGTGTGATTCCCCACTGGCGGAACCCTCCACCACTGTCAGGGCCCTGGGCTGGGACCCAGTGGAGTAGGGTGGGCCCAGGTCCCCCTACCTCCTGCAGCCGCCCCACCCCTGGGGTGGCCGCCTACCCACCTTAGGCCTAGAGGCCTGCATTTGTCTATCACGNTCCACCACTGTCAGGGCCCTGGGCTGGGACCCAGTGGAGTAGGGTGGGCCCAGGTCCCCCTGCCTCCTGCAGCCGCCCTACCCCTGGGGTGGCCGCCTACCCACCTTAGGCCTAGAGGCCTGCATTTGTCTATCACAGGGGTCGGCAACCTTTCAGGAGTGGTGTGCCGAATCTTCATTTATTCACTCTAATACAAGGTTTCGCGTGCCAGTCATACATTTTAACATTTTTAGAAGGTCTCTTTCTATTAGTCTATAATATATAACAAAACTATTGTTGTATGTAAAGGAAATAAGATTTATAAAATGTTTAGGAAGCTTCATTTAAAATTAAATTAAAATGCAGAGCCCCCCGGACCGGTGGCCAGGACCCGGGTAGTGTGAGTGCCACTGAAAATCAGCTCGCGTGCCGCCTTCGGCACCTGTGCCATAGGTTAGCTACCCCGGTCTATCTGCCTGAGCTAGGAGGCCAGAGCGTTAGATTGCTTATTGCTCTGCCCTCCCCAGAGCCCCCTAGATCCCTTGCTCCTCTGTCCTGCCAGACAGCTGGAGCCCTTTAGACTGTCTGTCATTCGGCCCTGCNTAGTTGAGGGGGACAGAACATTGGCTTCATGAAGGTTCCATGGCAATTATGGTGGATGGAACATTGGATTAATTAAGGTTCCATGGCAGTTGTGGCAGATGGAACATTGGGTTCATGAAGGTTCCACAGCAGTTGTGGCGGATGGAATGTTGAATTCATGAAGGTTGAAGCCAGGAGGGTTCTGTGGCAGTTGGAAATGGGAGTTGAGTGGGAGCAATGGGTAAGGGCTCCCTACTGTGATCATTTCTCAGGGGCTGGTTCTGCCCCCGGGGTCCAACGGCATTCAGCACGGGCCTCCGCTGGAGAAGTGTGCCCAGTTCTGGGCACCGAGCTTTAGGAAAGAAGTGGACAAACTGGAGAGTCCAGAGGAGAGGAACAAAAATAATGAAAGGTTTAGAGAACCTATGAGGAAAGGTTAAAAAAAAACAGGCATGTTTAGTCTTGAGAAAAGAAGGCTGAAGGGGGACCTGATAACTGTCTTCAAATATGTTCAGGGCTGTTACAAAGAGGACAGTGATTAATTATTTGCTATGTCCACCGAAGGTAGGACCAGAAGTAATGGGCTTAATCTGCAGCAAGGGAGATGTAGGATAGGTTAGAGCAGCGGTCCCCAACCTTTTTTGTCCGGCGGGCGCCAAAAAAGAAAAAAAAAAACCGAGCGCTGCCGGCGGGCGCCAAAAAAAAAACCCGAGCGCTGCCGGCGGGCGCCAAAAAAAAACCCCGAGCGCTGCCAGCGGAGCAAAAAAACAAAAACCCGAGCGCTGCCGGCGGGCACCGCGTTGGGGACCCCTGGGTTAGAGGTTTCCTAGGGAGGTGGTGGAATCCGCAATACTGCAAGTTTTTAAGAACAGGTTGGACAAACCCCTTTCAGGGATGGTCTAGCGTTACTCGGTCCTGCCTCTGCGCAGGAGGCTGGACCTGATGACCTCTTGAGGTCCCTTCCAGCCCTACATTGCTGTGATTCTCTGAGCCCTCAGAGGCCTGGTCCACACTAGGGGCAGGGATCGAAATAAGATACGCGACTTCAGCTACGAGAATAGCGTAGCTGAAGTTGAAGTATCCTATTTCGAATTACCCGCGCTTACCTCGCGTCCTCGCAGCGCGGGATCGACGGCCGCGGCTCCCCCGTCGACTCCGCTAACTCCGCTCGCCCTGCTGGAGTTCCGGAGTCGATGTGAGCGCGTTCGGGGATCGATGTATCGCGTCCAGACGAGACGTGATACATCGATCCCCACTACATCGATTTCTACCCGCCGATCCGGGCGGGTAATGTAGACGTACCCAGAGAAAGGCTGGGGCGGGGAGGGCTCCTGCCAGGGGTCAGGCAGCGCAGGAGGAAGCTGGGAGCCACACCTACCATGAAGACGATACTGAGCAAGACGAGACGGCGTTCTGCAGGGGTTTATGTCAGGATCAGAGCGGCAAATCGTGATAACTGGGAGCCCAAGCAGCTTCTGAGCTTCCCTGCAGGCGAGAACAACATGTCCAGGGCCATGTTGAGCCCTGAGACAGGGCCCTCAGCACGGAGACAGGAGGAGGCAGATCCCGGTGGGGAAGTTTATTTCATACAAATACAATTGACTAACACCACAGGAGACTGGATCATCACCAAAAACAGCAGGGGGGTGGGATCCAGGTGCCTGCTGGGAACCGAGAGCCAAGGGTGGGGCTGGCTGGATGTCAGCTGCACCAAGCACCGGAATGGATGTTCTCCAGGTGCCATTGGACTCTGCACCGTGGAAAGAGGAGCCAGGCACTGGAGACGCCACCAGGGAGAAGGAGATTAGGCACTCCCTCACCCCCCGCCCAGCCGTATGGGAGCATACGTCTGTCTGACCTCTGAGAGCAGCCCCCGCCAGTTTTCAGCAGTCTCACGCACCCCTCCCCATGGCTCCCTATGCCCCCCACCCCCTGGGAGAGGGCAAGGAGCAGAGAGTGAGGCCCAGAGCTGTGGAGTTCCAGGGGAACGAAGGAAGAGGTCCCCCCGCACCCCACCCAGGAGCGGGCACAGACAAAAGCCCCCAAGTCCTTCAGAGATCACTCCCTCACTATTATGGGGATTCTCACCTTTTCCCTACCAGGATCCCACTGCCATATAGCCGGGAACACCCCCCCTTAGCAACAAGGAAGGGGTAGGGTTACCACGACCCCCTTTGTGGGGCAGCGATCCTGGGCTGAGAACCCTGCCGTGTGGCCTCTAAGCATTTCTAATAGCCCCATCTTGACTGGGGAAGAAGGGACCCCCATGTTCACTTCCTTCCCCACTTCAACTAATTTCCACCCATGGGCCCCTCAGTCATTCCCATCCCCGCTTCCGCCCATACACACGCTGCATCCATATCGCAATGGGCTGTGCCTTGCCCCAGGGGAAAAACTATGTCAGGTCTCTGGGCTGATGTGGTTCCTAAAGAGCCTGCTTCCGTCTCCCTAAAGAGGCCTGGTCCCAGGTCTCCAAGGCCCTTGGTCTCTAAGGAGGCCTGGTCCCTAAAGAGGCCTGGTCCCTGGTCTCTAAGGAGGCCTGGTCCCTGGTCTCCAAGGTCCTTGGTTTCTAAGGAGGCCTGGTCCCTAAAGAGGCCTGGTCTCTGGTCTCTAAGGAGGCCTGGTCCCAGGTCTCCGAGGTCCTTGGTTTCTAAGGAAGCCTGATCCCTAAAGAGGCCTGGTCTCTGGTCTCTAAGGAGGCCTAGTTTCTAAGGTCCCTAAAGAGATGTGAACAGTGAACCGAACTGTCCTCACATGGGGACTCTAGGCCACATGGACCCTCTGGTGCCGGACAAGGTGGGAGCTGAGGATGAAGCTCCTCCCGCACTCTGGGCATTTGTAGGGTTTCTCTGCCGAATGGGTGCGCTGGTGCTGATTCAGGGTGGAGCTGTCACCAAAGCCCTTCCCACACTCAGAGCACTTGTAGGGCCGCTCCCCGGTGTGGGTGCGCTGGTGCTGGATCAGGGCCGAGCTGTCCCCAAAGCCCTTCCCACACTGGGTGCATTGGTAGGGCCGCTCCCCCGTGTGGGTGCGCTGGTGCTTGATGAAAGCCGAGCCCCAGCTGAAGCTCTTCCCACACTTGGGGCAGCTGTAGGGCCGCTCCCCGGTGTGGGTCCGCTGGTGCTTCACCAGGGTTGACTTGTGCCGGAAGCTCTTCCTGCACTGGGGACATTTGTAGGGCTTATCGCCACGGTGGGTCCTCTGGTGCCCGATCAGGGTGGAGCTGTGGCTGAAGCTCATCCCGCAATCAGCGCATTTGTAGGGGCGTTCTCCTGTGTGGACCCGCTGGTGCTGAACCAGGTGCGAGTTCCGGCTGAAGCTCTTCCCGCACTCGGTGCATTTGTAGGGCCGCTCGCCCGTGTGGATGCGCTGATGCTGGATGAGGTAGGAGCTGTCGCTGAAGCTCTTCCCGCAGTCAGGGCATTTGTAGGGTCTCTCGCCGTGATGCACCTTCTGGTGGCGGGTAAGGCCTGACTTGTCTCCGAAGCTTTTCCCACAGTCCGGGCATTCGTAAGGCCGTTCGCCTGTGTGGGTGCGGCGGTGCTGCAGGAGGTAGGAGCTGTCGTTGAAGCCCTTCCCGCAGTCAGGGCATTTGTAGGGCCTCTCACCGGTGTGGATCCGCTGATGCTTGGTGAGGTGGGAGCTCTGGCTGAAGCTCTTCCCGCACTGGGAGCAGCTGTAGGGTCTCTCCCCCGTGTGGATTCGCTGGTGCTTAATAAGGTCCGAATACTGGCTAAAGCTCTTCCCACATTGCCCACAGATGGTCAGTCTCTGGGGGACAGACATGCTACTGAGAAGCCCAAAGCCATTTTCCACCCCTCGGAGGTCTCCCCCCTGCCGTCCCACCCTGTTGGCCTCTCCCTGCTCGGGGCTCTGCGATGGCCTGTGTGGCTCCTGCTGGGGATTCTCCTCCTCCTTCCTGGCACCTGCTGGGACAAAGAAAAAGTCCAGTTCTGTGACAGGGAGAGAGGGGGCAGCAAAGGGGTTTGTCATTCACCCATTGATATGTCTGAAAAATTTAATCTGGTTGTGAAGGACTGGAGAGGGGAGAAAGTCACCTCATCTATCTACCCTAACCTCTCTACTCCTTGTGTCTACTCCTCCTAATCTAATCTGTGAATCCTCCCTTATCCCATGGCAGTTTATGGTATCCATTCATCCAAATCCCGGATCTAGCTCTGGTGTCCACAGCTTCAAAAAAGGTGTTAACAAATTGGAGAGGGCTCAGAGAAGAGCAACAAGAATGATTTGTCCGTTCTGGATAATCTGCCTTATAGCATACAAAGCTCAGTTGATTTAGCCTATCAAAGGGAAGTGATGATCATGGTCACTGGCAAACGATATCATCATCGATTCTAAGGCCAGGAGGGACCATCTAGTCCAGGGGTCGGCAACCTTTCAGAAGTGGTGTGCCGAGTCTTCATTTATTCACTCTAATTTAAGGTTTTGCGTGCCAGTCATACATTTTAACCTTTTTAGAAGGTCTCTTTCTATAAGTCTATAATCTATAACTAAACTATTGTTGTATGTAAAGTAAATAAGGTTTTTAAAATGTTTAAGCAGCTTCATTAAAAATTACATTAAAATGCAGAGCCCCCCGGACCGGTGGCCAGCACCCGGGCAGTGTGAGTGCCACTGAAAATCAGCTTGCGTGCCGCCTTCGGCACGTGTGCCATAGGTTGCCTACCCCTGTCTGACTTCCTGTGCAACACAGGCCAGAGAACGTCCCTCCTGATAATTCCTGTTTGAACCAGAGCAAGTCTTCTAAAAACAAAAACTAAAAAAAACCCACCCAATCTTGATTTTTCAAATTGCCCATGGTAGAGAATCCACTACAATCCTTGGTCAGTTGTCACAATGGTAAATTGCCCTCACCATCACAAATTTTCACCTTGTTTCCAGTCTGAATTTGTCTAGCTTCAAATTCTAGCCTTTGGGTCCTGTTAGACCTTTGTCTGCTAGACTGAAGAGCCCACTACTAAATTTTGTTCCCCACATATGTAGTTACAGACTGTGCTCAAATCACCCCTTAACCTTCTCTTTATTAAGCTAAATAGACTGAGCTCCTGGAGTCTATCATCCTAAGGCAGGTTGTCCAATCCTTCAAGCATTCTTGTGGCTCTTCTCTGACCCCTCTCCAGTTTATCAACAACCTTCTTGAAATGTGGACCCCAGAACTGGACAGTCTACAGTAATGGCATCACCAATGCTGCATACAGAGCTAATATCACCTCCCCATTCCCCTGCTCATACATCCAAGGATCATTTTAGCCCTCTTCGCTACAGCATCAATCTGGGAACCAAGTGAAGATCAGCTGTCTATCATTAGCCCCTCCCCCTAGTCCTTTTCAGAGTCACTCCTTCCCAGGATACAGCTCTCTCTGGTATCTTTGATACAAGAGAGCTTTTTAATCTACTGGACAAAGGAAGAAGGAGACCCAACAGCTGGGAATTGAAGCTGGACTAATTCAAACTGGAAATAAGATATTGATTCTTAACAGGGAGGGGATTTTGTCAGTGGAACAGCCTTACCAAGGGATGGGATGGATTTTCCATTACATGGAGACGGGGTTGTCTTTCTTTAGGGAGACAGTGGGGCCTACTGGATAGAACACCAGGAGTCCTGGGTTCTATTCCTGGCTCTGCTACTGGGATGCCTTGGGCAAGTCCATTTCCCTCTCTTTACCTCAGTTTTCCCATCTGTAAAACAGGGGAAACGAGCCCTCCTCTATGAGAGTCCCAAGACAATGCTCTCCAGCCTAGGCTACGGAGGAAGGGCAGGCTGGACAACCATCATGGTTACTTTGGGCCAACCATCTAGGGGTCTATGGATGGTCCCCTCTGGTTTTCCAATCCATGACACTAATCAGCCTGTCACAAGCCTTTCCGAATGCTCCCCTGGCCCAGCTTATCTAGTGCCCCCATCCAGACCAAGGCCACCAAGTCTAGTTATAGAGGCAGAGATGTGGAGTATGAGTGAGGGTACGTCTGCTCCAGTGCGAGCAGCCCCCCTGCCAAGCTCTGCCCAAGTCACCGCGTCCTCTGGTGCTGCCTTCCCCCATGCAGGTGAGTGCAATGCCAGGGCTTCTGGGGAGCACATCCCACAATGCTTTGTGCTGCCCTCAGCTGAGCTTGCTCTGTGATTCTTTCCCAGTGCATCCTGGGAGAGATGCCATCTGGCCTTTTGGGCACATGGGGAGGGTGGGACGGCGTCAGCGGAGCCAGCATCCTCACTGCGAAGCGGGGAGGTTAGCAGCCAGGTCGAGCACTTGAGGAAGACCCATATTGGTGGCGAGTGGCCGGATCACCTGGCCAAGGCTAAATGAAGGCGCGTGCAGCTGGCTAGATCTCCAGAAGCCAAGAGGGCTCCCATGGGGCCTGGAAGCCAAACGCTATCAAGAGATGGTGCCCTTGTGCCCTGGGGAGAAGGGACAGAAATAGGGACACTCCTTGTCCCCAGCTGGGGACGATACAGAGCGAGTGGGGACAGACCTGGGGGGCTCCCGCTGGCTTGGCTGGGATCCCACCTGCTCCCTTCATCACCCCGAGCCGGGGTCCCTCGTTCCTCACCTGTGCGGGCGGCTCTGGGGAGCTCCCTTCCCGGGGAGCCCTGGAGATCCGGGACCCGCGGCTCTTCCCCGGGCTCCATGCGGGGGGTCGCGGCCGGGCCGGGGGATCCTGCTCGGCGAAATCTCCCCCCGGGGCCCGGTGCAGCGAACGCGCCCGGGCTTTGGCCCCGCCGGCCCCGCTCTCTGCTGCGGCGGAGGCGGATCCAGGCCGGGGACCCGTCGGGGCAGCGAGATCGCGGGGGAGAACCGGGCTGGGCTGGGCTGGGCTCGGCTCCGCTCCGGGCAGCGATTTCCTGCCCCTGCTGCTGTTTCCCGAGGCGGGGACTCGGCCCTGCGCACACCCGGGCCAGGACCCCGGCTCCGGGCGGGGGCTGGACAGGAAGGTCCCTGCGCTGCTCCAGCCCCGCGGCTGGCAGCTCCCTGGGAAGCGGAAGGTTCAGGAGAGCGGTGGATTTAACCCGTTCTTCTCCGGGCCTTGCAGAGACACCGCTGGTTTAGAGTCACTTCCGATCCCCCCTTTCTACAGTGGTTAGCTCGCGCTCTTGTCCTAGCTGGGACCAGGAGCCCTGACCCCCCCAGACCCCACTCCCTTCCCGGAGAGCTAGGGATAGGACCCAGGAGTTCTGACTCCCACTGCGAACCCACTAGACCCCACTTCCTCTCCCCCCAGACCTGCCGAAAGAAGTTAGAACCCAGGAGTCCTGACCCACCGATTCAATTCTTATATAGGCAGAAGACTCCTCAAAACTACCACACAACCATGTGAGACATGCAGATGGTGACAAAAGAGATCCAGGAAAGGTGATGAATATACACAATAACCGACGATCAATGGGCCTAGACTATGTAACAGAGCTTTCTTACACGTGTGCTATCCAGATACAAGAGGAGAGATTACGAATAGGGCCCTTCCAAACTCACAGTCCATTTTGGTCAATTTCACAGTCAAAGGATTTAAAAAATAGTAAATTTCATTATTTCAGATACAGTATTTAAATCTGAAATTTCATGGTGTTGTAGGGAGCCTGACCCAAAAAGGAGTTGTGGGGGGGTCACAAGGTTATTGTAGGGGGGTTTGCTGTACTGCTACCCTTACTTCTGCGCTGCTGCTGGCGGCGGCGCTGCCTTCAGAGCTGGGCAGCTGGAGAGCGGTGGCTGCTGGCCGGGAGCCCAGCTCTGAAGGCAGAGCCGCCGCCAGCAGCAGCGCATAAGTCAGAATGGCCTGGTATGGTATTGCCACCCTTACTTCTGCGCTGCTGCCTGCAGAGCTGGGCCCTCAGTCAGCAGCTGCCACTCTCCGGCTGCCCAGCTCTGAAGGCAGCAGCGCAGAAGTAAGGGTGGCAATACCGCGACCCGCCCCAAAAAAATAACCTTGCAACCCCCCTGCAATGTCTTGTGGGTCAGGCCCCCAGTTTGAGAAACCCTGGTCTCCCCCATGAAATCTGTATAGTATACGGTAAAAGCACACAAAAGACCAGATTTCACGGGGGGAGACCAGATTTCAGTAAGGAAGGGTAGGTATTGCCCCCCTTACTTCTGTGCTGCTGCTGGTGGGGTGCTGGCTTCAGAGCTGGGCACCTGGTCAACAGTCACCGCTCTCCAGCTGCCCAGCTCTGAAGGTAGCACAGAAATAAGGGGGCAGGGCCGGCGCAACCCATTAGGCGACCTAGGTGGTTGCCTAGGGCACCAACATTTGGGGGGCGCCGGTGCCCCGGTCGTCGGCGGAATTTCGGGGGCGGGACCTTCCGCTGTCTCTGTTGGTGGCGCCATTTCGGGGGCAGGACCTTCCGCCGCCTAGGGCGGCGAAAAAGCTGGCGGCGCTCCTGTAAGGGTGGCAATACCATGACCCCCCCAAAAAATAACCTTGCAATGCCCTGTGTGTCAGGCCCCCAGTTTGAGAAACCCTGGTCTCCCCCCGTGAAATCTGTATAGTATACGGTAAAAGCACACAAAAGACCAGATTTCACGGGGGGAGACCAGATTTCATGGTCCATGTCGTGTTTTTCATGGCCGTGAATTTGGTAGGGCCCTAATTATGAATAATATGAGACCACATTATCGGACAAGCTTGTGAGGGTCTAAGTGCTGCTTGATGGTGTTTCTGTTTGTATTGTTTTGCATGGATCCCTCATCCGGTGCTGAGATACAGCTGTTTCGGGGGTGGAATGTGGGGCCTGTTTATACAGGATCCCTCACCTGCTGCTAAGATGTAGCCACCTCGGAGTGGGGTGTGGGAGCTATTTCTATAGGATCCTGCACCTGAATCTGAGATGCAACCACCTCTGGTATGGGGCATGAGGGCTGTTTATACAGAGATCCCTCTCAATTTTTAAACCAATGTTATGATTTTTTTTTTTTTTGTAGGATATATTTCATGAGTTTTGAACACTCCAGGCCCGGCAAGACCAAGATTTTTATTGTGATAGTAATAATAATTCCTAGCTTTTATTTTCATTTGTAAATCTCAGGTCACTTTACAGGAGAGGGCAGTATCATTATCCCTTTGACACCCTGACCCCCCCATATTCACCACTGTCATATAATTTGAATATGTTTTGTACAATGCATGCCTTGTGAGGTATCATTCTAAAAGTCTTGATCTGTTAAACATTAATATCCTGTTGGATTGTAGGTGTTATCATTGTATGTGACGTTACAAAGTTTTGCCATGTATGTGTTACTGAAAGATGTTGTGAAGTTGAAAACACCCACAACTAGCCTTTCAGGTACAACAATGGAGTAGCCAGACCGTGTTAATTGCTGTCATCAACACCCATCCAGGGAAGAATCCACCAGCACAGGAACTCTGTATAAGGAAGTTTCCTCAGAGGGAGCACATAGGCAATGGAGAATGTTTGGCCAATGGGGTGGACTCCCCATGTCACATTTATAGGTTCGTCCAGCTTGCTGGAAAGTCTATGCACGATGAGGAGTGACATCATGACTTGGTCTTCACTCCCCCACAACTCAACACCTGAAAGAAGCTCTGGAAGACAAAGGACTCTGAATGGGGGAGGGGAAGCCAAGCTGCAACGCAGATGCAGCTTGTGCCTCAAGAATCTGTAAACCTGCTTGTATCATCAGACAGGGTGAGATATTGCTGATTCAAATCCTATCTAGTTTGTATAAGACTTAGTTTGTGATTTTGTTTATTTACTAGGTAATCTACTTTGATCTGTTTGCTATCACTTAAAATCTATCTTTCTGTAGTTAATAAACTTGTTTTATGTTTTATCGTAACCAGTGTGTTTTTGAGTGAAGTGCGTGGGGAAATCTCAGCTCAGCTAGCAAAGGTGTGGTGCAAATCTTTCCCACATCGAGGGGGAAGCGAACCATATTAATGAGCTTGCATTGTACAGATCCCTGTGCAGTGCAAAATGGTATAATTCTGGGTGAATACTCCAGTAGGGGTGCAAGCCTGGGGAGCTGGCTGGCGCTGCCATTGTTGATCCATGAGTGGCTTAGGTAAAGCACTCAGGTAGGCGGGTGGCACCATCTGCTGTTGTGTGGGGTGTTAACAGGGCCTGGAGAGGCCGGCTGACTCACCAACAGAGCAGTGTGAGAGAGGCCAACCCAGCTGAATGGTTCGGGGGTACAGCGGTTCCAATGGCTCCTAGAATGCACCCCAGGGGTACAACCCATCACAATCCCCATTTTACAGATGGGGAAACAGAGGCACGGGGAAATGAAGTGATTTGCCCAAGATCACCCAGTGGCAGAGCTAGGAATAGAATCCTGATCTCCAGAGTCCCACTCTAGTGCTTTATCCACTAGGTCTGCTCTGCACACGCTTTTTATCCAGATATGACTGTGTCAGTTAGCGGTGTGATGTTAAAATCAATATAGCAGCACAACCACTAGCATAAAGGTAGTTACACCAACATAAAAATATCTTATACCGGTGCAGCTATTCCCCTGCCTTTATAGTGTTGATGCCTTAATTCCCTTATTGATAAGATGGCAAATAACTCAGCTCCATCAGTTCACTAAACAGTGAGAAATCAGCACAGACAGAGGTGTACATACCTTACCCACCTGTAGGGAAGAGCCGTTAAACCAGTGATACTCAGACCTCAGTGGTTCAGGAGCCAAATTAGCAATCAACATTACCCAAAAGAGCCACAGTCGTGTGAATTCATTGTTTTATTCTCTCTATATATGCTCAAATAAATTTGTTAGTCTTGTTTCTAGTTAAAGACACCTGTACCAATTATCCCTAAAAGATAAGCAACCATGCCTAGCACTCTGTTTATATTTGCTATTGCTTCTGACAGGTTCTGCATACACAAACAACAGAGGTCACATACAGTCAGGCTTGGAAGGATGACATTTTTATCGGTAAATGTCGGTAAATGTTGATTTCGCCGTGCACACACAAACTGACGCAAAACAGTTTCCATCGATAACCATCAAAATGTACAGATATGCAAAGTAAGAAAAACACTGCTTGAGAAAGAAAAGTTTGATCCAAGGATATTTACTTTGTGTATTTTGACATGTGTTGTTGGCAATTTGTGTTTTAGTTATAAAGCTGTAACGTTGTGAATCTCAACATCTGTCATTAAATAATTATTGTCTGCCCATCCCCATTATCTGCCCTCCCCCCAATTTCCTGCAACAGCGAACATTGAAATTGACAAAAAGGAGAAAAAAATGCTTAAAACACAGAATTTTGCAATGTAAACTGATACAAATGGGGGGGGGGGGAAGTGCTTTAAAACAATCATCAATATTATCCATGGAAATGATTAAAAAAATAAAAATCTAATTCTATCAAGCCTACATACATTTCACCTGTTAAGAAGTTTCCACAATAAAGCTGAGCATAAGTGCACGGCATTTGGGGAGTCTGATTCATGGTTATGCAGCTGAGCATAAGTACAAAGCCTTCTAAAATGTATATGATATTGGCTAACAATAGGAATAAGTTATAATGCCATAAGCACTGGGATGGGCCGTACCCCTTTACTAGTATACTGGCTACTACTTTTTCTGTGCAGGCGAGGTCTAAGAGATTTAGTTCTTTGTATGCAGAAGCATCACACGTTTGGAAATATGTCTGAAACCTTGCATGGCAAAAGGCGATGTCTGGATAAGGACCAGACAAAACAAGAGGGAAATAGATTGGTCCAGAAATGGTCATTTTTCAATATTTGGCAAACAACATCTGAGAGACGCCCGGACCCTGGTTCTAATCTTTGGCCTTGTCTGGGATTGAAAGGTGTGACTTTAGATCCATCTAATCAACGCTTTCTAAAACTCTTGTCCAGGGAAAACGATGGCACTGGAGCACCTGCTAAACTAAGGAAGATAAAGACTATTATTATGAATTACGATCTGTATTACGGCAGTGTAAGGTGTGTTTCCAGGGGCCCTGCAGGGATCGGGTCTGGGCCCTGCGCTATTAACGTGTTGGAAGGAGACATAAGGATTGAATCCCTGGCGCAGTTTGCAGAGGACCCGCGCTGGGGGGAGACGAGCTAGATCAGGAAGAGTCCAGGTGGCTGAGTCAGAGCGAGCTGCATGGGTGGGAAGTGCGGCACGTGTTTTAATACGGCGCGGTGTAAACGGGTCCGTAGGGGAACAAAGAACGTGGGCCCCACGCTCCCAGCATGGTGATTGGCCGGAGCCCCCGTCANTGTGTTTCCAGGGGCCCTGCAGGGATCGGGTCTGGGCCCTGCGCTATTAACGTGTTGGAAGCAGGGCCGGCGCTATAGTTTTTGCCGCCACAAGCAAAAAAAAAAGCCGCGATCGCGATCGGGAACTCTTACGCCGCCGCTTCATTTTTCGGTGGCAATTTGGCTGTAGGTCCTTCCCTCCGACACGGACTGAGGGACCCGCCGCCGAATTGCCGCCGAAGAGCCGGAGGTGCCGCCCCCTTCCAGGGGCCGCCCCAAGCACCTGCTTGCTGGGCTGGTGCCTGGAGCCGGCCCTGGTTGGAAGGAGACATAAGGATTGAATCCCTGGCGCAGTTTGCTGGGGGGAGACGAGCTAGATCAGGAAGAGTCCAGGTGGCTGAGTCAGAGCGAGCTGCATGGGTGGGAAGTTCGGCACGTGTTTTAATACGGCGCGGTGTAAACGGGTCCGTGGGGGAACAAAGAACGTGGGCCCCACGCTCCGAAGGTGGGGATTGGCCGGAGCCCCCACCACCCAGGGTCGCCTGGCTCTTTAAATCCCCAGCGTCTCGCCCTCATCCAAGATGGCCTCCCCCTGAAACTGCTTCACCCCCTCCGATGCCCTTATCCAAGATGGCAGCACCACATGGCGGCACCGCTATGTCCCCTTGCCACCGCCCCCCAACTTACACTCTTGCCCCACCCCAAGATGGCGGCGGCTCAGCTTGAGCCGTGACACGGCTTTCTTTCTCGCCCTTTGCCAAGATGGCGGCCCCCACGGCTTCAAGCTCCGGGGACCCCCGGGCAGCAAGACGCACGCCTATTGGCTGCGGGCGGACGGGAGCAAGGCTCGCTGCCATTGGCCGCGGGGGGTCGGGCCGTGGAGCGTCGGCAGAAACGGGGCGGGGCGGGGCGGGAGGAGGTTGAGCCGCAGCCGGAGACCAAACGGGAGCGGGCGAGAGCCGGTGAGCGGGGGGAGCAGTGGCAGGGAGGGACAATGAGGGGAGTCTGGAGGGGGAGCAGTGGGGGAAGGGGGGCAATGGGGGGAGCAGTGGG